>JACSYO010000536.1:130000-385000 GCA_016806645.1 Ophiodon elongatus
CTCCGGTCGTCTCCGTGTTTTTATTAAATACGTTCTCTTCCCCCCCAGACGAGAGAGAGGTTATTCTCATCTCATTCATCAGGAGTAAATTGGACATTAATCAAGTCATCTGTTATCGTCACTCCTCTTCACCCGACCTGAGTACGTCCTATCGTTTCCCGCCTCTATTGTAACTCTGAGAGGTTATTTCAGCTCTGCGGCCCAAACACATCCCTTTACTGTCATTTCCCTTTTTCTTTTCTTTTTCTTTTTTGTTTGTTAGATATTGCAGTCATCATCTTTCCTCTCCGATACGAGATGGTCTCATTCCCTCCGATCGCCTCGCGCACACTTCCTCTAAAGTTTGTTCTCCAAACTCTTTTTCTATTATTATTTTGTGTCGTTTAAAACACAAATCTGCCGTCCTAAAAGTGTCCTCCTCTATCTGGCAACAGGCTCTGATTCGGCTGAGTGAGTTGTGAGTCACGCCGACCTCCCCATCGATAACCACCGAAGCTTTACTTTACCACAGTAGCTCCCGCAGACCGCCGGTAATTTACCGTATATTACACATATTTTTTGAAATATGAAAAAGATAGTTTCCACGATCAAAGCTAAGCCTCCAAAAACTAACAAATTGCGACATATTATCATCAGATCTTGTCCTTGGCTAATTGGTTAGCGCTGGCTGTTAACGGAAAGGTTGGTGGTAGCCTATAAAGGTCTGCACAAGACCTTTTTCAATAACAGAAAAAGTAAACTGACGAAATGTAGAGTCCAATTTCTAGCAGTAAATATCAAACGCAAGTGGGTGGGGCTTGCAGATCAAGCCTTCGACAACTGTGTTTCTGAGGAAAAATGTCTCTGTGGCGCAATCGGTCAAAAAAAAAATCTTGTCCTTGGCTAATTGGTTAGCGCTGGCTGTTAACGGAAAGGTTGGTGGTAGCCTATAAAGGTCTGCACAAGACCTTTTTCAATAACAGAAAAAGTAAACTGTGACGAAATCCAGAGCAAACTTCACGAGTGAAAAAGACAGTTGCCACGATCAAAGCTAAGCCTCCAAAAACTAACAAATTGTGACATATTATCATCAGATCTTGTCCTTGGCTAATTGGTTAGCGCTGGCTGTTAACGGAAAGGTTGGTGGTAGCCTATAAAGGTCTGCACAAGACCTTTTTCAATAACAGAAAAAGTAAACTGTGACGAAATGTAGAGTCCAATTTCTAGCAGTAAATATCAAACGCAAGTGGGTGGGGCTTGCAGATCAAGCCTTCGACAACTGTGTTTCTGAGGAAAAATGTCTCTGTGGCGCAATCGGTCAGCGCATTCGGCTGTTAACTGAAAGGTTGGTGGTTGGTGGTTCGAGCCCACCCAGGGACGTTTTGTGCTTTAGAGCAAACTTCACGAGTGAAAAAGATAGTTTCCACGATCAAAGCTAAGCCTCCAAAAACTAACAAATTGCGACATATTATCATCAGATCTTGTCCTTGGCTAATTGGTTAGCGCTGGATGTTAACCGAAAGGTTGGTGGTAGCCTATAAAGGTCTGCACAAGACCTTTTTCAATAACAGAAAAAGTAAACTGTGACGAAATGTAGAGTCCAATTTCTAGCAGTAAATATCAAACGCAAGTGGGTGGGGCTTGCAGATCAAGCCTTCGACAACTTTATTTCAGCAGAAAAATGTCTCTGTGGCGCAATCGGTCAGCGCATTTGGCTGTTAACTGAAAGGTTGGTGGTTCGAGCCCACCCAGGGACGTTTTGTGCTTTAAAACAAAGAGCAAACTTCACGAGTGAAAAAGATAGTTGCCACGATCAAAGCTAAGCCTCCAAAAACTAACAAATTGAGACATATTATCATCAGATCTTGTCCTTGGCTAATTGGTTAGCGCTGGATGTTAACCGAAAGGTTGGTGGTAGCCTATAAAGGTCTGCACAAGACCTTTTTCAATAACAGAAAAAGTAAACTGTGACGAAATGTAGAGTCCAATTTCTAGCAGTAAATAGCAAACGCAAGTGGTACAGATCAAGCCTTCGACAACTCTGTTTCAGCAGAAAAATGTCTCTGTGGCGCAATCGGTCAGCGCATTCGGCTGTTAACTGAAAGGTTGGTGGTTCGAGCCCACCCAGGGACGTTTTGTGCTTTAAAACAAAGAGCAAACTTCACGAGTGAAAAAGATAGTTGCCACGATCAAAGCTAAGTCTCCAAAAACTAAGAAATTGCGACATGTCATCATCAGATCTTGTCCTCGATCAACAAATATCCAATTTGGGCAATTGGTTAGCGCTGGCTGTTAAATGAAAGTTTTGTTGTAGCCTATAAAGGTCTGCACAAGACCTTTTTCAATAACAGAAAAAGTAAACTGTGACGAAATGTAGAGTCCAATTTCTAGCAGTAAATATCAAACGCAAGTGGGTGGGGCTTGCAGATCAAGCCTTCGACAACTGTGTTTCTGAGGAAAAATGTCTCTGTGGCGCAATCGGTCAGCGCATTCGGCTGTTAACTGAAAGGTTGGTGGTTCGAGCCCACCCAGGGACGTTTTGTGCTTTAGAGCAAACTTCACGAGTGAAAAAGATAGTTTCCACGATCAAAGCTAAGCCTCCAAAAACTAACAAATTGCGACATATTATCATCAGATCTTGTCCTTGGCTAATTGGTTAGCGCTGGCTGTTAACGGAAAGGTTGGTGGTAGCCTATAAAGGTCTGCACAAGACCTTTTTCAATAACAGAAAAAGTAAACTGTGACGAAATGTAGAGTCCAATTTCTAGCAGTAAATATCAAACGCAAGTGGGTGGGGCTTGCAGATCAAGCCTTCGACAACTCTATTTCAGAGGAAAAATGTCTCTGTGGCGCAATCGGTCAGCGCATTCGGCTGTTAACTGAAAGGTTGGTGGTTCGAGCCCACCCAGGGACGTTTTGTGCTTTAAAACAAAGAGCAAACTTCACGAGTGAAAAAGATAGTTGCCACGATCAAAGCTAAGCCTCCAAAAACTAAGAAATTGCGACATGTCATCATCAGATCTTGTCCTCGATCAACAAATATCCAATTTGGGCAATTGGTTAGCGCTGGCTGTTAAATGAAAGTTTTGTTGTAGCCTATAAAGGTCTGCACAAGACCTTTTTCAATAACAGAAAAAGTAAACTGTGACGAAATGTAGAGTCCAATTTCTAGCAGTAAATATCAAACGCAAGTGGGTGGGGCTTGCAGATCAAGCCTTCGACAACTGTGTTTCTGAGGAAAAATGTCTCTGTGGCGCAATCGGTCAGCGCATTCGGCTGTTAACTGAAAGGTTGGTGGTTCGAGCCCACCCAGGGACGTTTTGTGCTTTAGAGCAAACTTCACGAGTGAAAAAGATAGTTGCCACGATCAAAGCTAAGCCTCCAAAAACTAACAAATTGCGACATATTATCATCAGATCTTGTCCTTGGCTAATTGGTTAGCGCTGGCTGTTAACGGAAAGGTTGGTGGTAGCCTATAAAGGTCTGCACAAGACCTTTTTCAATAACAGAAAAAGTAAACTGTGACGAAATGTAGAGTCCAATTTCTAGCAGTAAATATCAAACGCAAGTGGGTGGGGCTTGCAGATCAAGCCTTCGACAACTCTATTTCAGAGGAAAAATGTCTCTGTGGCGCAATCGGTCAGCGCATTCGGCTGTTAACTGAAAGGTTGGTGGTTCGAGCCCACCCAGGGACGTTTTGTGCTTTAAAACAAAGAGCAAACTTCACGAGTGAAAAAGATAGTTGCCACGATCAAAGCTAAGCCTCCAAAAACTAACAAATTGTGACATATTATCATCAGATCTTGTCCTTGGCTAATTGGTTAGCGCTGGCTGTTAACGGAAAGGTTGGTGGTAGCCTATAAAGGTCTGCACAAGACCTTTTTCAATAACAGAAAAAGTAAACTGTGACGAAATGTAGAGTCCAATTTCTAGCAGTAAATATCAAACACAAGTGGGTGGGGCTTGCAGATCAAGCCTTCGACAACTGTATTTCTGAGGAGAAATGTCTCTGTGGCGCAATCGGTCAGCGCATTCGGCTGTTAACTGAAAGGTTGGTGGTTCGAGCCCACCCAGGGACGTTTTGTGCTTTAAAACAAAGAGCAAACTTCACGAGTGAAAAAGATAGTTGCCACGATCAAAGCTAAGTCTCCAAAAACTAAGAAATTGCGACATGTCATCATCAGATCTTGTCCTCGATCAACAAATATCCAATTTGGGCAATTGGTTAGCGCTGGCTGTTAAATGAAAGTTTTGTTGTAGCCTATAAAGGTCTGCACAAGACCTTTTTCAATAACAGAAAATGTAAACTGACGAAATGTAGAGTCCAATTTCTAGCAGTAAATATCAAACGCAAGTGGGTGGGGCTTGCAGATCAAGCCTTCGACAACTGTGTTTCTGAGGAAAAATGTCTCTGTGGCGCAATCGGTCAGCGCATTCGGCTGTTAACTGAAAGGTTGGTGGTTCGAGCCCACCCAGGGACGTTTTGTGCTTTAAAACAAAGAGCAAACTTCACGAGTGAAAAAGATAGTTGCCACGATCAAAGCTAAGCCTCCAAAAACTAACAAATTGTGACATATTATCATCAGATCTTGTCCTTGGCTAATTGGTTAGCGCTGGCTGTTAACGGAAAGGTTGGTGGTAGCCTATAAAGGTCTGCACAAGACCTTTTTCAATAACAGAAAAAGTAAACTGTGACGAAATGTAGAGTCCAATTTCTAGCAGTAAATATCAAACGCAAGTGGGTGGGGCTTGCAGATCAAGCCTTCGACAACTGTATTTCTGAGGAAAAACGTCTCTGTGGCGCAATCGGTCAGCGCATTCGGCTGTTAACTGAAAGGTTGGTGGTTCGAGCCCACCCAGGGACGTTTTGTGCTTTAAAACAAAGAGCAAACTTCACGAGTGAAAAAGATAGTTGCCACGATCAAAGCTAAGTCTCCAAAAACTAAGAAATTGCGACATGTCATCATCAGATCTTGTCCTCGATCAACAAATATCCAATTTGGGCAATTGGTTAGCGCTGGCTGTTAAATGAAAGTTTTGTTGTAGCCTATAAAGGTCTGCACAAGACCTTTTTCAATAACAGAAAATGTAAACTGACGAAATGTAGAGTCCAATTTCTAGCAGTAAATATCAAACGCAAGTGGGTGGGGCTTGCAGATCAAGCCTTCGACAACCGTGTTTCTGAGGAAAAATGTCTCTGTGGCGCAATCGGTCAGCGCATTCGGCTGTTAACTGAAAGGTTGGTGGTTCGAGCCCACCCAGGGACGTTTTGTGCTTTAAAACAAAGAGCAAACTTCACGAGTGAAAAAGATAGTTGCCGCGATCAAAGCTAAACCTCCAAAAACTAACAAATTGCGACATATTATCATCAGATCTTGTCCTTGGCTAATTGGTTAGCGCTGGCTGTTACTATAATAAAATCCAGATAAAACTTTATTTATTTTTTTATCAATACTTCATGTCGACCCTGTCCCAGATTGGTCATCACCCGTGTGACAGGTGACCGTTTGGGGTCGGGTCGAATTACAGTTTTCAGATTCAACAAAGGACAGTTATTCTTGGAGCTTCCTCTTCCATTACACCGAGACGCTGAAGCCTTTCAGGACCAACAATACATCAGGTGGCTTCTGAAAAGAGCAGGTGTGTGCGTGTGTGTGTGCGTGTGTGTGTGTGTGTGTGTCAGAACATCTGTATACATGTGTGTGTTCTACCAGCCCTGTGTCATTTTCTCTGCAGAAAATTGCGAACCAAAGTTCAACGTCCTGCAGAAATGGGACGAGATGGAGAGAAAAGAAAAGCCCATCTTACCCGGCTCTCTTTAAAAAGTGATACTTTATTCATTCAAGTGCTGCTGGTTGTTTGGAAAAGATGTTGAAAAGAAATGGTCATACATTCTCCTAAACTGCTTCCGGGTATTATCGACCATAATAATTGCAATTCACGATATTATCCCGAAACTTAAAACTCTTAAAATGCCACTCAAACATACTGAAATCACTTTTCCTCACATTGTGCTCAGAAACAAATAGTCATATTGCATCACAGACAGGACACACCTCTTTTTTCTTTTTTTTTTAAAATAAACAAACAATCTCAAATATGGTAATCATAAATAATTGTCCAATTATGTAGCAGAGGGAGGGTTGGGCAATATTCAGACTTAAAATACGAGATTAAACTGGCAAATGTACGAGAAAAAAACGTATAAAGATAGTGAAGTTAATCTAAGAATTATAATTAAAGCAGACTTTATTTTTCAATTCACTCCAACGATCGCAAGCTTTTATTAGTCACTGGTGACAATATCCACGACTATCCCGATAACTGAAATTCACCACCATCATCATTGGGAGTGATTTTTATTGCGATCTGTGAAACGATAATGTTCCTACTCATGTTTTTCTGGCTTTTGGATGTTTATTTACTTTTGTTATTTTCTTGGGAATTTTACAGTAAATTTCCGTAAACTCCTGTGTCTGTGTGTGTGTGTGTGAAGTCGGAAACCCTTAGAGAGGAAAGTTCCTCTCTTCAACACTAAGAGCTCAAATCTGACCCCAACATTTTTTCACAAATGTATTTTAACGTGTGTGTGTGTGTGTGTGCGTTCGGATGGAAGGTGAGCGTTTGCACTTAAGGAGAGGAACATTCTGTTTGGGCTTTTATTTTGGCGGTACCTTTTAACTTCAAACTGGTCAAATGGTTCTCTTGAATTGTCTTCAAGCTTTTCTTTCGGGATCCATTTTGAAAAAAAACGGCAGATCACTTAAAATAGATTTTCTCTTGGATTTTATTTTCCTATTCTCACAAAAATATTTTTTTTACCCCTCTGTTGCATAAAACCAGGGACCCCTAAATTTAAAGACAACAAGAAAATTTGTTATGTTAGAAATAGAACATGAGAAGAAAAATGGGAAGAGAATGAGCTACTGATAACGCACCTGATTATATATATATAATCAGGTATATATATATATATATATATATATATATATATATATATATGAAAAGAATGCAGTGTTTGCACTTCAAATTGTAATTGTGGTGTTTTTCGTGTTATTATTTTTGCTAAAATTTAATTGTCAACATTTGTATCATCAAAATGACCAGATACATCCCAAGGTTTAGTTCAGTATTTTCAGATTTCTTTTTTTTGTGCCCCCCCCCCCCCCCTCGGAGTCTTGTATTGTACGCAGAGTGAGCTCTCATCAATATCAGGAGGCGGTTTTCTTTTTGTGTTTTGTGTATGTGTTTCAGGATGTTTCTTTTCAAAGGCGCTGCTGAACAAAGCAAGAATCCCACATTTTGATCCACATCACCCCATTTCTCTACGAGTGAGAGGTTTGTGTTTGTATCGAGCCTTCTTACAAGTCTTTATTGCCATGCATTATCAGGCGGCTGGGCCATGTTCCCAAAAGAAGAGCTCACCGATTCAAGGCGACCTCTGCTGCCCCCCCCCCCCCCCCCCCTCACATCGAGAAGAGGCGGTTCAGGCGCTGATGGGCACGGTGATTGGAAGGTGAAGCGAGACCTCGGGGGACGAAAGATGCTAAAGAAATGCTGGGATTCCAAAGAGAAACATGAGGAGCGGCCATGTTGCTTCTGGTTTTTTAATAGTAATTTACCGTAAACAAAAAACAGTTCTCAACTGTGAATTTTACGGTTGCAAAAAATTATTATACATTCTTTTTACAGGGAAGTTCTGGCAACCACAGCTGGCAGTAATTTACCGTATATTACACAGATTTGAATTTTTTACAGTGTGAGGACATAAAAGTTAATATTCTGCAGGGAAAACCTCATCCAACACTTTTAGGACGAACCGTAACGTAGACTTAGAGCTACACGTATCAGTCGTAGTAGGGGGTCCTGACAGAGCGTCTATATAAGGACGTCATATTAAATTATGCATTTGTGGTTTTTGTATTGATTTAAGCGCCAAAATACGTTTTAAACAACTGTTGTTCTGCACTTCTGAGAGAAAAAGTAAATTTTTGATTTGTTTAGTGAACTTTTTGGCCTTGCAGTGACATCCCGTTGCCAGTAGGGGGTGCTGAAGCCCTCTCAGTATCCCTACTTCCAATGCTGTTTATGGCTGAATGGGAACAAAGGTCTGCAGCCAGGCTCCTGCATCTGGAGGGAAGGCTGTGAAGCATTCTCAGACCACATGCTTTTTAATCCTGCAAATTGGTCATTTATCTTATCTGCTGCTCGCTCCCATCCTCGGCTTTGTTTTCGCCAACTCTTTTGTTTTTCACTCTCCTTCCTCTCTTTTGTTCGATCCGTCTCCCTCGGTAGTTTCCATCACGGCCGGCTGTCAGACCGGCCTGGATTTGGACATGAAAGCCGAAGCACGAGCTTCCTGACTGATGAGGCCGGGTTGTCACCAAACCTCCGGGGCTCCTTGGGAACCTCTCGACTGACGTCTGACCCGCAAAGTCATCTGAAAATGTTTTGCTTCTAGCCATCTACTGTAAACACGATGCAGCTTGGTCACATGAAAATATGCAAATTACTAATTTGTGCATAAGGACAACAGGATAGGGAGTTTTTTCTGAATTCTCAATATACTTTCTTTTCCTCCTCTTTCTTACCATGAATCTTATTAAATATTTTATTTCCTGCTGTTCTGGTTTGCTTTTCTCCAGCGTGACTTATTTGATCCTCTTCTGACTTTTTCCCCACGTGAGCTAGTCTCAGAACTAGAGCGCCGTATCCACACACTTACCAATAAGTCATAGTCGGTCAGGATTTCCATCCATCATTTACCTTTTGATGTGCTGCTGCACGCCAGCAGAACATGTCAAAATTGTGCATCCAAAATGAATTCAAAGCTGAGATTCCGACACCAATCTTCCCCTCGGTGTGAAAAGGTTTTCGCAGACGGAGACACGTGCTCGCTGCAGACCCGCCGCCACCGACCTGCTGCCACTCCGAGGCTGCTGTTGTTCATCCTCCTGGAAGAAAGAGCCTCAATCAGCGACGTGTGTGTAAAACAATGTGCGTGTATTAGCTGGAACACACACTCCCAGATGGAGGGGGGGTGGGGGAAACAATCACAAGTGCTCGCTTTGTCTAATGAGCCTCAGACAAACACAGACTCAGTGTGATTAGATGTGTAAAGAGCTGCGAGGAAACCAACCGCAGAGCCGACAAGAGCCCGGAGCTCCTGGGTGTAGCAGACCCTCAAGCTTATGAATATGGCAGCTTTATATTCCTCGGTCAAAGTGAGGCAGAGCTGCTATACCATATATATATATATATATATATATATATATATATATATATATATATATATAAAATCTGGTGCGTTATCAGCAGCTCATTTTCTTCCCATTTTTCTTCTCATGTTGTATTTTTAACATAACACATTTTCTTGTTTTCTGTAAATTCAGAGGTCACTGGTTTTATGCAACATGGGGGTAAAACAAATATTTTTGTGAGAATAGGAAAATTAAAATCTATTTTAAGTTTTTTTAAGTTTAAAAGAAAAGCTTTAAGACAATTCAAGAGAACCGTTTGCCCTGTTTGAAGTCAAAAGGTACCGCCAAAATAAAAGCCCAATCAGAATGTTCCTCTCCTTAAGTGCAAACGCTATACCTTGAGGCGGAGCTGGTATACCATATATATATATATATATATATATATATATATATATATATATATATAAATTGTTTATATATTTGCTCATCTGCATCTTTTCTGCAGTGGTTCCAGTTATATTTGTTCCTATAGCACCTCGTTTGAGACTGAGAATAAGACCACAAATACTGGATACATGACATATAATTTACACAAAGGTAGATCTCTCTCTTGATACAACATTAATAATAATAATGATAATAATAATAACTGATGATAATAATGATGATAATAATATACCATATTATTATAATAAATAAAACTTTATTTCCTTACATTTCACCGACTTTGCCTTTGTAAGACGGTGTTTGGGGCACTTGTTGATAAACGCCAGCTTTGAGCCGTTTGCTCGTCGCCGTTTGCTCGTCGCCCCCTGGTGGTCAGGAGAGAGAATGCAGCTTTAACACATGAAGCTTTGACTTCTATACAACCAGAGGAGTCGCCCCCTGGTGGTCAGGAGAGAGAATGCAGCTTTAACACATGAAGCTTTGACTTCTATACAACCAGAGGAGTCGCCCCCTGGTGTCAGGAGAGAGAATGCAGCTTTAACACATGAAGCTTTGACTTCTATACAACCAGAGGAGTCGCCCCCTGGTGGTCAGGAGAGAGAATGCAGCTTTAACACATGATGCTTTGACTTCTATACAACCAGAAGAGTCGCCCCCTGGTGGTCAGGAGAGAGAATGCAGCTTTAACACATGACGCTTTGACTTCTATACAACCAGAGGAGTCGCCCCCTGGTGGACAGGAGAGATAATCCAGGTTTAAAGCACCTTTGCATTGGCTTCACTTTTCAGAAACAGAGGTTTTTGCCTCGTATGAGCTAATACCCAAAGCCCAGGCATCGCTATATTGGTGTCAGAACTGAAGATAGTCATATATATATTATATATATATATATATTATATATATCATATATTGGGTGATAGTCACATGAACGATTGTGGTTTCAGACAGTAATTGTTAAGTATTATCAACTTTAACTCAGCTCTGATCTCTCATTCTATAATTAATAATATATATATAATTATATATATATATATATATTATTATCAACACATAATAATGGCATTTTCCCTTCACGTGGGTGAAATTATTATTATTACTCTAAAGAGATTAACAGGGCGTAAAATATGAAAAATAAGCCTTCTGAACATAATTAACACGGCTGACAGCACAATCCTTGTTTTGTTTTAAGACCTGTCCGCTATAAATATCTTCTTTATCTGCTTTGCTATTCACGCGCAACCATCTGGGTGCTATTTCCTTGTTGTGTCCTTACACTCGTTGTAACCAGAGGAAGAGATATATCTCCATTTGCCATAGGAAGCCTCCACTTTGAAGGATGAAAGCCGAGAAAGGCACGAAGGAAGAGACCAAATTGACAGTTTTTAAGAAGAGCTAAATCTGGAAGAAGAACCTTTCCTGTAGAGGAAGAGGATGATTTCCTCCGTCTGGTCTTTAGAAGGAGGAGAAGAAGATTACAGGATGAAGGCGAGAGATGAATGAAAAAAAAATGACTAAATCCCTAATCCAGAGTTTAATTCCCCACTTAAAGTGATATTTATATAGATACATTCACGCAGATACCAGCCGTTAACCATGAAACGAAGCAGAAATGTCAAGCCTTTGTGATGTGGGATGATGCGAGCAGCTTGTAATGAGAGAAATCTTCCGTTAAGAAGGAATTTAATAGTGTCAAGGGGGAAAAGGTAAAGTTCACAGGATCAGAAGAGGACAATTATGTATGAAAATATTCTATTTAATGCGTCTGCAGTAGTTTAACGTTCAAACTGTTACCACTGAGGAAATTCATGTTTATTTACACGGAGACGAATGTTTACTAAAAGGTGAACCATATCAACTTATTATGCCAGATGTTATGTTTATAGTTTTTCTGCTGCCCCCAAGTGGCTAAAGGGTTAAATAATTATACAGCTACCAACAACTTTATAATTAGATAACAAAAACAATGTTCCAAAAAACTTGTTTATTGTTTTATGTACATACTTTTTAAACACATATTTATTAATATCACAGAGTTTGTAATTTGTTTTTTAAATGTCTCATTTAAATGAAATTTAAATGTTGTGCTTCTCAAAGGATACTATGACCTGCTTTGAGTGTACAGTACATTCTTATTATGTCTTTGCAAAGTATATCACAAAATTCTAAGTACAAATCTTACCATACAATAGTTGTTGAATTTAACTAAATAATACAAAAAAAGAGAACTGAAGAAGAGATGAAGGAAAAAAAGGAAAATATTAGCAGCTAAACTTTAAACCACAGGATGTATTTGAGAAGACAACAAGAGAGATAATTAAAGACAAATTGACACCAGTGCATTAAAACCTGAAGACAAATTCATTAAAAGCTGAATAAAAACGTCTGTTTCATTATAGGAAGATAATTAAGCTTTAAAAGCCTCGTCCTCTGTTGATGCAGTAAACTACTCTTAATATTATTATAATGAGACCCAGATGGGGTCAAATGATATCCACTATTACAGCCACTTATCCACATTTAACAGATCAGATTCAGATGAAACATCCGCATAAGCCAATTTCTTTTGAATCGCTTAAATCGTCCCTCCAGCGGTATAATCTCATATGAAATGGATCATCCAGGATCATGCGACAAATTTCCACAGAAATATTGAATTAAACAACATCCATCCAATTTTTCTTCATGCCAGATTCAAACCGACCCTCTGGGGATCTTTCCTTTTCTTTACTGAAGCCGCTCTGTTTTACAATGAAGATAATTTCTCGCTGAATGACATTCATTTGTGTCAGATTGTTTTAACTGCACAGGGTTAGGAGGCGGATGCAAGAACGAGAGGTAAAGTCAAGGCAATGAATTGTAAATGTGGAAAGGAGAGGAGGGTTGAAATTTGATATGGGAAATTGATGTGAAGAAAAAGTAGGAAAGTGGTGAGAAAAACTGTGTAGTAGGAAAGGGATAGCTGTGAAGCCCCTAAATAAGATAGTGCTACCAATTGACCCTTCGCTATAATATTATAGCGTTTTCAAAGAGAAGCAGACAGAATGGTCTACGATATGTGTTTAAAGAATTTATTTAAAAGTTGTTTAAAAAGATAAAAATGAAAGTGTAAAAGTGAACAACTACATCACCTGGAGATCGAGAGAGAAGAAATTAAGGAAATTAAGAAACAACACGGTTCCTGTAAAGCCAGGCAGGTCTTTACTCACTGTTACGATAATTAAAATACATTCAGTATACCTTCAGTGCTAACGCCAGTTAATGATGGGCTGTACTCTGCTATTGTTGAAGTAGAAACGTAAAGTTTTAAAAACGTATATATATATATCTCCTCCCAACCTCTCCGGGTAACGAGTATCACTATTACGCAACGTTTAACCACGACGAGCTCTTGTCTAGACTAGATTGGCCAGTCTGCCTTCGAGGGTCGGGCTTTCATAATCAAACTGGGTAGCATGAAAATCCATTATTACAAAATGGAGCGAATGTGGCACCACAACAAACCTGCCAAGGGAGGACCAATACAACCAGGCGAGGAGGACATTAATCAAAGAGGCAACAGAGAGACCGAAGATAACCCCGATGGAGCTGCAGAAGTATCCGTCCATGGGACTACTTTAAGCTGTACAACTCCACACAGATGGGCTTTATGGAAGAGTGGCCAGAAAAGAAGAAAAAAACATGGCTTAAAGGGTAAAAAAGTAAGATTTTCTTTTTAGAGTTGGCATTTGGGAGAATACAGAGCAGAGAAAGGATTACCAGATGAGAAGCAGAGGAGAAAACCATGAACAGAGGATTTATTCTTGTTATACTTTTACACTAACTCTGCCCCAACTTCCTTCAACGAAGTAAAAATCTCTTATTTTTACATTTACCTCCACCTCCTCGGCCCCTTGCCCACTTCCACACCTTATGGAAAATCGTATCAACATCTAGCTCAACAGATAGGAAAGGCTCAAATGAGTTCTCCTCCCTGCACAATAACTTTCCTTCCTGTCTGGTGCATCTTCTCAGTATTACTTTTGTATTTTGACACCTTCTCCTGCGTCTTTGTTTTTTTATAAATCCTAGATATTGAGATATTGCAAATGATAAGTGAAAAGTCAGGGGATCGCCGAAGTCAGTTGGGTTCATTCTCTGGAGACCACGACTGTCGGAACAAAATTTCATGGCAATCCATTCAAAACTTGTTGACATTATCTGATGTGGAGATGTGGTTGACCAAATGATAAACCGGCGTTGAGCCAAAACAAAGCAGTAGGTTGGTGAAAAGTATGAAGATGAAGATGCAATGGGTCGGCTTTGGTTTGTCTTTCTGTCAACATGATAAACACCAGTGTCAGTCTTCCTTGTGGGACTACTTATTCCAAAAAGCCAAGATAAATGCTGGAGAAGACTTCAGAAAACTAGCCAACTATATCCTTTCTAATCAATCAATCAATCACAAACACATCAATCAGCAGAGTGTGTTCGGAGAGTGAAGTGAAGGGCATCACTTCCACTGGCTGAAATGCCCGATGCATACAAATATCCATAGCTGATTAATGAACCTGTCAATCACACATCAAAGGCAATGAGCAGTGTTGAGAGCTGCAGTGAATCTGGAACGGAGAAGTTGAAAGGGGTCACGACCCCTGATTGATATTTACCAACGGTCTGGCTCTCGGGCGATCAAATGGATTTTTGGCAAATTTCGAAATTTCGACCAGCTGTCTTGTAGTTTGAGCAGTTACATCCATCCATCATCTTCCACTCATCCGAGGCCGGGTCGCAACATATATCAACAAAAACATGTGAAAATAGGTTGCAGGTTGGAAAATACCAAATATTTTTCAACCTGCAACCTATTTTCACATGTTTTTGTGACTAACGTGGACACCGTTTTAAAAAAATTGGTTCAGTATTGATCGAGAGCGCTGCAGGTCCCGGATATATCTTATATATGGTTTAAAAATAAGACCCGTCTCGTCAGAGGCAAAAATTGACATTTTTAGTGAACGTTACATCGATGCTGCGCAATTGCGCAATTGCTCGTTTCATGGCTGCTGGTTGCAGCGTTCTCCTTCCAATACTGAACCAATTAAAAAAATATTGTTGACCCCATTAGTCACTTAAACACAAAAACATGGGAAAATAGGGTCCAGGTTTTAAAAATGCCAACGTTACTTCAAAATGGTTATGCAAATTACGCCTATTTTAAACCAAACCGCCGTCTCTTCCTCAATCTTACCAAGTAGTCAAAACCTAAAGTTTCACATTCACGACGTGGTTTAGTTTAGTTCGCCTGACTTATTAGAATGGGAGTGATAACCACTGATGACGTGTATTCAATCGGCCGATGACTCTTGAAATGTGCTTTTCTGTGCGTAAAGATGTCATTGAAGGGAGAGAAAGGGGTGAGGAGACTGTTTGTGTTTGGGTGAGAGCTCCGTCCTGAATACATATGAGTGTTGTTTGCTTGAAGGCTTCCAAGTCGTTTTGCATACCTGAAATCTTTTTGCCTTTGTCACCGCGTCGTGAAGACAATATTCATCACTATGATTTATAACAAAGCAACCTCGTTGAGTAAAATGTGCGACACAAGAGAGTCAACTGAAGCGAACTATGTCCAATTCAGGACTGAGGCTGAGCCTGCAAAGAGGAAGATTAAAGCAATTTACTCTTGTGTCTCTCAAGCACACCTGATCTCCTACACACACACACACATACACACACACTCAGAAATGAACAGATTCTGACTTCAGTGATCTTTCGTTTTGGCGTGAGCCTAAAGCAAGAGACCAGACACAGAAAAGGAGGACGGCACCGGCAGCAAAATGAAAGAAGGGGAACAAAGACGGTGGTAGAAGAACGTTTAGATAAAACGAAGAAAGCCAAGCAGTTGGATCTCTCGTGCACATACACACATACTTGTCTGACCTTTAACTCACACAACAGGACGGAACAGAACTCAGTGCTTGGTCAGATTCTTCTCCATGGATATACTTTTTTTAATGCCAAGAAGAAAAGTTAGTTTGAGGAACAACGAAACCAAAGCTACCAATATTTCAAGTTCAGGAGACGTTTCTGGAGTAAGAGTTCAGGGAGTAGGAAGTGGACCACAACAGAATGATTCAATTTCTACTGTGCTACCATGATTTATGTTCCTGCAAGTTCTACTTCTACTGCTACTGTCACTAATATTTACCTGCTACTTCCACCATTTTGGATCACCCACTGATATCTTTACTACAACTATGGCAAACTCTTTGAATACGGCTCATTTCATTCCGGATGTACTTACGCAGAATTGATGCTTTTATTTTATACATTTATTCATACAGCTTTTCTTTTGTTATCGTTATATTTGCCGTGAGTGAGTGAGTGTGCACCTGTCTGTCTGTCCATGGCTAATCTTGTGCTTCAACACAATGCATAACATTTTTTGGTGGCCACTTATGGCTGCATGCTCAAAGGAGCTCTCGTGTTTGCGGTGGCTTTCTCAAAACGTCTTTTATTGCCTGTTTTATACTGCGGACTCCTCACTCATTACTCTTAACCGACCCCCGGTCAGTAGGCGGCCCTAGTGCTAACACAGCTGAGCCAGAGACACACTGGTGGGGAAACAGTTTGCTCACCTGTAGTATTTTGGACGGTGTGTTTGGCTAGCAGCTAAAGGACCTACCTGGAGACACACTGCTGAGTACATATTGGCAATATTGTATGAAATGTCTTGTATGGTGCCTTTGAAGTGATTGCCTGCATTCATCGCCGCTTGTTTTTGAGTTTGCATGAAGTATGTTGTACGATGCATTGGTGTATAGACGTGGGGTTAGCTAATATTGGGTTGTATTCATTCAATCACACAATGTAAGGCCGGTTGTTGGAGACACACCTGGCAGAGATCTGCATTCTATTGAGTGCACCTTTTGTAGTTTTTGTTAAAGTGGAGCTGGATATATATTTATTCAACTCTCACCACTCTCGTAGCATCGTTTTTGGCCGTAGCTGCTGTTCTCAGAGAAAAAGCTCTAAAACCCCTCTACACTACCTGCTCAGCACCAAACAGTAGACAGTCACAGTTAGGTACTAGCTGGTAAACAAAGTAGTACATTTAGTAACTAAAGAGACAGATGTTTCCCTCAGGAGTTGGTAAAGACCCAAAACAGAGGTAAAAGAGTTACGGTTGCACTTTGGGTTGCATCTTTGCATAAAAGGTGCTTTACAAATAGTGTTTTCAGTAAAAACATATATTCTAAACTGTTTCAAATACTACTATTACTATTGCTACTGTTGTTACTGCTACTACCAGTAATCATATTGCCACTTTACCATTTAAGTTATAAAAAGCCACAAAGATTGATGATGACTCTTTTCACATTAGGTTGTGTAATAGTGACGAGGTAGGGTGGTTCAATAGAAGCTCACTAACAATGGCAGCTTCTTAACTTCACCATGAGTCATTATACATAAACAATGAGTCAGCACTGACACAGAACTGCAACAAGCTCTGCAGTATGCTGCTTTTTAAAATGTCTTAAAAGTGAGGTGTCATTGATATCCGTCGGCCCTGTTTTTGCATTGACAAATTGACTATTTGTCCAATATATATACTGTTTTTTTAAGCTCTTATTCACTGATATTTTATCCCTGGTTTGGTCAAAAATTTACTGTTGTTTTCGCCCAGGTGTAATAATATTGACTGGTATTTTTAACTTGGTTTTGGCTTCGTATTGACAGCTATCTTGGCCCTGGTTCGATTTAATCACTAGTGTGTTAGTCCAGTATTCTACTGGTCTCTTAGCCCTTTACTATTGACAGGTGTATTATTCAATTGTATTCTAGCCCATGTTTTGGTCTCTCCCTGGTCTTTTCCTGGTGTTTTATCCATTCTTTGCCAGTGGTTTTTTTCAGCCTGGTATTGTCCGGTATTACCTGTACTCCTGTTTGATCCAATATTCACTGCCGTCTTAGCCAGTTCAGGCCATGTTTACTGGTGTTTTAGGGCTGGTTTGTTCTAATATTCTTTGATGGCTTAGCCCTGTTTTGGTCCAATACTCACTTGTGTTTTGTTCCAGTTTAGTCTGATATTTACTGGTGTTTTCTTGTAATATTGACTGATGTTTAGCTTTATTTAGTCTTTTTCTTTTCTCGTGCGATCACTTTTTTTGTAACGTGCGAGCTACTGAAGTAACGGCATTCACTGCTGCAATGATTTCCTGCCACTCTACATTTTGTTTGTTTTGTTTTAATCACCACTATAATATACCAATATACTGCACAGGTTAATTATGTTGGCATTTTCCACTGTGGTGAATATAGAATGGACAGTATGTCTTTAGTGAACACATTTTTCATGTTAAAGTAGATGTGTGAAAAAGTTTTTTTACAGTGAAGGTACAAAACTCTCATACATCTGTCTGACATTCTCTATTTATTTCGTCTCTTGTTTGATCCAATTATGTCTGCTGTTTACTGGCTCAGCAATAATGGCCACATTTCAATGTGTTATTTTGTTAAATGCCACCGAATAGCCACAGCGTTCTTTCTTAATTAGCTTTTCTTGTCTGACTGTCTTACAGTGTCACTGATTTTTCTTTTTCTTTTCCTCTCACGGCTCTGATCTTTACACAAATGCGATGAAAAGAAAACCTTCAATAAGTTTTTTCTAACATGGTGTAAGATGGGTAAATATTCTTTTTTTGACCCATTTTCTTTTTTTTTAGCCTCATCTTTCTCTTTGATCAGTCAAAGATGGACCAAATTATGTACTATAAAGTACACAATACAAAAGAGACACGATTTATTATGTAAGAAAGCATTAAAAGGGGCACTCAAAAGCAATGGAACTGGACATAATAACTGGGACACTCTTTCAATAATGTTTCTCTCCTACGCCTCTAGACTGGCTGGTAAAAATAACGAGTTTCAAGATAATAAAATCAAAAACATTTCTCACTGAGAAAGAGGCAAAAGGGAGTGACACAAGGAAACAAAGTGCTTCTACATTTGGGAAATAAATCAACTTTTTTCTCAGGAGGTCGTTTTTCGCCCCTGAGTGGATTTATTTTCTCCAATCTTTGCATTTTTCTGTGAGAAAAGTCCACAAACACAATTTACACCACTGAGACTAAAATAATAATCCACCATCACAGCTGCAGAATAACAATGAGGCTGTTGCTTCATGCTGCTTTATAGTTAGTTTTCTGATCAGCCACCCAGAACATATTTGAGTGCAGGTTTGTCAAATGATCCGCTGTGGCCTGCTGGGGATAGCAGTCGCATTCATGTGTGAATATTTGTAAAATGAACGTTAAAGACATGAAAGGATATGAAAAATAAGTTACATTTGGCCAAATTAGGATTCATTTAAGAGGAAGTTTGTGAACCTTGAAGGGCATTTTAAGGGCCATGTGTACAAATACACAAAAGCCCCAATGTTTCAAACATGAATACACACCTAATGAGTGCTCAAACACACTTGGAATTAGTGCATGTCATTTCTCACCCGATTGATCCTGCAGGCGTGAGGAGATGAGTTGCACTTTCCTGCCAGGTTCACAGGAATGTGTACGTGTGACTATGAGTAATCCTCTCTCTGAGAAGCTCCATTGGATACGACAGCGCAGTAAAACAAACCAGAGCTTCAAGTGTTTCAGGTTCAGACAGCCATCTCACGAGGGAATGTTCAGCTTGTACAAAAGACATTTAGTCGAGGTTTTTATACAGAGGTCTTGTTGTATTTTCTGTGAAATGCTGCACATATTTTGGCAAAAATACAAGTTATCATGCATAAAAGTGTGTTCCTTTAAAAAAAAAAAAAAAAAAATACTTTAAAGCTGCAATAGTCAATATGTTATATTAAACATGGATTAAATGACAGGTGTTATGTTAAAGGGGTTCGTCATTGGGATGAACCCACAGAGAATTAGCACATTAACTAAAATAATTACAAAAACAAAACTGTTTATTTAACGTTTTTATTATTAAGGATGCTAAAAAAAACATTTATTTACAAGACAATACAAAATGTTACAAATGTTTTTTCAAACCTAACTTCAATCCAAGCATCTTCAAGTTTATAAAATGATTCACTTTTTAATAGCATGAAATTTAAAGTCACTCAACACCTCCCTTAAAAAGGTTGTCTTAGCTGCCCTCCATTTTATTGTATTTCATGAAAAAATTGGTTTTGTTGTTGATAATCACAACATTTCAGTTCTAGTAGTTTTACTTTCATACATATTTACATTGAAATAAGAGTGCTCATTATAAAACAGTGAATGAGACATATTTTCCTGTTATGTTTCACCAACGAGCACATAGAGGGAAATAGCTAGAAGACAGAGTGAGGTGAAGTGGGAGAAATGGATCACATTTTCACCACTGTCAAATACACTGTCAATATCCTTATGCTCATTAATGTGGGGTTTAGTGATAGTGGGGATTGTTTGGGTTGTGGGGGTTTTGGTGGTTGTAGGAATCATGGTGGTAGTGGGGGTTTCGGTGGTTGGGGTAGTTGTTGAGATACTGGGAGTTGTGGTTGTTGTGGTGGTAGTAGGAATCATGGTGGTAGTGGGGGTTTCGGTGGTTGTGGTAATAGTGGTGGTTGGGGTGGTTGTTGAGATACTGGGAGTTGTGGTTGTTGTGGTGGTAGTAGGAATCATGGTGGTACTTCTGGTTGTGGTGGTAGTGGGGCTTGGGGTGGTTGTGTTGAGAGGGGCACTGGTGGGTGGTATATTTGAACAGGTAATACTTAAGTCGCTGTCCACTCCAGAGGAAGTGTGGGTAACAAAGCCTGGTTTGCTGCTGTCAGTGATGTCGGTGATCCATTCCTGGTACTCGGACACACGGGTGTAGACTCCAGGACTCATAGGATTGGCGCAGCCGTTGCCAAAACTCACAATTCCACTCTGGATCCACGTAAAATCCTTTTTAGTCACCAGTGGTGCCCCTGAGTCTCCCTGTGGAAAGACATTGATAGTTAACAACGGGAACAAACCCAAAAAACTAAAATATGCTAATGCTAACAAAACTGTATAAAACAAAAACAAATTTTATCCAAGACTAAGATTATTAAACATTTCTGGTTGGGGTAGAACAAGATTAATAAGTAAAAATGTGCATGATCTGTAGATCTTTCATGTAATTTTGCAGATTTCTGGGTTATGAATTACGATTGTAATATTATTTGGGATCCAATCTTCTGGATATATAATCTGCCCTGCTACTGAAATTGGAAGACAAAGTACATATTCCCAGGGACGCTATTCAGTAGCTTACCCTGCTCTCTTATCATCTAATAGCAAAATAATTTCCTTCAAGAAGGCATTACATAATAACAAAAAGTGGTGTTTACCTGACACGCATCCTTGCCTCCCTCTCTGAACCCAGCACAGATCACGTTATCTTTGATGAAAGGATAGGTGCATTTGCATTCATTGTTTCCAGCGATTGGTACATTCACTTCCTGCAGGATGTCGGCTCTGGAAGATGCATCTGTTCAGACAGATTTCAAAAGTTATGATTAAAATTGGTGTGCAAAAAAAAGACAAAACACAACAGATTGCATAATTTTGTGATAAAAGTGTACAGTCTGTGAGCTTACCAGCTTGAGTGTCACCAAAACCAGTGACCCAGCTGCTAACCCCGGTGTGGAACGTGCTCCCTGCCGAGGCTAAGCAGACCGGTTGTATGTAGTCTGTAAACTCCACCGGAGCCGACAGCTTCAGGAGACATATGTCGTTCTCGTTGGTCAGGAAGTTGTATGAAGGATGGCAAATGATACTTTCGAGTCCCCGAGACACTTCGTTAAAGTTTGGACCCGACTGGCTGAGACGGCCCAGATAAACCGTTGTGCTTAGGAGTTCATTTCTGGAAGACAAAGAAGTAAAAGAGTCAATTTAAGCAAATTTTTCACCTTCTGCATCCAAAACACGAGCTGAGTTTTATAAATGAAGGAGTGTTGGTAATTCAAGCCCCATTTACACCTGGTATTAACATGTGATTCATGTCCGGATACATTATCTGGATCATAATCACAATGCGGACCAGACCACCTCCAGTTACAGAAGTCTAATAATACAGAGAAATCACATATTTAACTAAAATCAAATATTTGAAATGATGACAAACGTATACCACTGATCACCTAGCTTCCATGGACTCTAGAGGGCTTTTAAAGTGAAAACTGCTGGCTTGCATGTATGGATTTTGGTTTTTATGATAATTATAAAAAATGTTGTTGGTTGATACCAAGTTGAAGTAACTTGCAATATTTACATCACATAGGCGTTAAATAAAGCAAGCTGTCCCTGATAGACACATACACCAAGTATCAGTGAAGTAATGTTTTGACATGTTTCGAGACTCATGCTTTGGTTGTTTCTAACAAAAGCCAACAAACCATAAACAAAATTTATCAAAGAAAACTTGCAAAAGTTATTCCTCACCTTGTTATGCAGTGGGCAGCTGTCAGCACCCACTGATTGTGAATTAGGGACCCTGCACAGAAGGGTCGGCCATTACTGTTTAAACTGGCCAACCAGGGCCAACTTCCTGGAGACGCATCTCGACCTCCTATAATTCTGGTGTTTCTCACAGCCCGGCCACATGCTGACAGAGAAAAGAGAAGAAAAGAGAGTTAAACATGGAGTATTGTGCAACGAGTCCGCTTTATAGCTGACAGGAGAGAACAAATGGTGAAAGTTGAAGAACTTGTAATGTTGCTGTTGGGTGCTTACCTGGCTGCTGTGAATGACATCCTGAAATTTAGATCAAAGAAAGAAAGAAATTAGGCAAAAAGGGTGAAGCAGATGATGATGTGAATTTGTGAACACATAACAAAAATGATCCAACTATTTTTTTTAAAAACTGTTAAACCAGTTAGTTTTGATAATGTAATTGTAATATTTTTCCACATGAACATCATACTTCTATTCCATGCCTGATCTCTCTAAAATAGTAATAGTAATAGAATAATGGAGAAAATTAAAAAAATTAAATGAGGGGATGGGACTTTGTAATGATGTTGTTCAACACACACACAAATCATAGCAAGAAACATTTTACGCAAAAGTCCATGTTTTTGCTCAGGTATTATTGTTTACATGCAAATCATTCAAGAAGTGAATTGTAGAAGTTTTTCATTTTTTTTTGATTTACAGTCCATTGTGCACAACAGTTTGGATAAAGTGCAGCGGACCTTGAGGCGATCACCACCCAAAGTTGACCATCCAGCCAGAACTGCTGGACTAAACACCACCAAAGGTGGAGTGGACTGCCCAAGGAGGACAGTCAAGATGACAGCCAAGCTAACCCAGCTACGACCTAAGGCTATTCCACTACCCAGTCTGCGTCCAGCTACGGAGGACAACGACTTTTGTGCCCTCATCCTAACAGAGATCTGGCTCCATTGTGGCATCCGAGATCAAGCTGCACTTGGCAGGCAAACTACAAGACAGAACGCAAAGACTCTCACGTCAACTTAATTTAAGAGGCACGACAAGTCTTGTACTCCTTCAACCTTTTATCAACCAAACATGTGTAATATTGTAAAGAAAAGTTTCTTACCACTGGATAAAAGGATGATCATCATGGTTGAACCACACAGAAACTGGTAGAGAGTCATTTTAGCTGTGTCTCCTTCACTTTGATTACGCTGTTAAATACCCTATTCGTTAGACGTAGCTCCGCCCACAGTGACATACTTAATAAACCATAATCATTAGTTCTTCCCCCTTGACCAATATCTCCACATAACAGAATTCCTGCTTTAAGCTATGAATGAGGCCACGAGAAAAAGCATCAAGTCAAACATGTTTGTCATGACGTTGGCTCGTAAGTAGCTAAACACTAATTGCGCTCAGATATTTGCTACCGAAGAATGCATTTACAGTATCATTGAGTAAGAGGTGTGAATTCCCAACATAAGTCTTTCATTTCCTTAATCATTTCCTTAATCATTTATTGCCATTTGGAACTTCAGAGCCAATGGATTTGTACAAATAATGAAAGAAGCTAACAGCCTCATACATTTACATTATATCAAGTTATCCAATCGTGGAAAAATATACTTTGAGAAAGAAATCTTTCCATGAAACTCCAAAAGGTAATTTTGATCTTTTCAAAGGACATAAAAACATTGTCATCAAGCAAATCTTCTATCCCTCTAATACCTTGATCGTGCCATGAACGGAAAATAGAACTTGTAGTTAGATATGAAGTGTTATTCCTTACCGTAAAGTGAATAATTTCCTGTTGAACCCTAATTGAATCTGTAATTGAATGAAGTTATTTTTAAAGTCTAGGTTCCACATTTTTCAAAAGGCGACTTTCTCTGTCACAAAATCTGAACTTGAGCCAAACCACTGCTGATCCACTTTTCAAAAGTAGGGCACCATGTCAACCAAATGACATCATGTTGTGTTTGCTTTTGCCATACCTGGCCAATGAGTCACTGCTTATTGTTTTTCCCAGAAACGCATAAATTAATTCAACACTGCTACTTCCGGTGAACACGTAGAACAGTTACACTGTAGGATGCTGAGGGCAAAATTTGAAAAACATGCAAGAGCAAATAACCATTATTTTACATTAATACTGCAAAATACCCTATTTGTTATACTCAGCTCAGCCAACAGTGTCATACTTTCCATTAGACCGTCATCAAAATTGGGTACACAAGAGTCAAACATGTTTTAACTTGATACCTGTGTTTGTCTGCACCTTGCACATAGCTGCTCATTAATATCACACACCTATATGCTACTGAAGAATGCATTTACCAAAATATTCAGAATGAGGTGAAATTCCTTAATTTCCTTAATCAGATCTTGTATTTCAGTAAAAGTAGTAATATCACAGTGGAGAAATACTCTGTTACAAGTAAAAGTCCTGCATTAAAAAAGTATAGTGTGAAAATATTGGTATAAAAATATAGTTAAAAGTAAAAAGAATACTCCTTGGAGTTGTTCAGATAAATTGGAATTGACAAAAATAGAAAACAATGTAATCACAGAAGTGGATCATATCTCAAGGAATCAGTCTATTGGAGAAAGGGCAACAGAAGGTCCAAAACCTATTTCTATTACAAAATATTTGTTAGCTAAACATAGCATATCAATTAAGGTACATGTTATTTTTGCATCAAAATTCTGTTTCTTTAAGTGTTTTATTCTCTTTGTCTTATCTGCTCTTCAGGAATGTAGATGTTCGCAAAACTGGAAAGGTGGGGTTTCAAAACTTTGTAGGCTCAGCCCGAATGGGGGTCTTATACTTAATAAATTGGTTTAAGTGTCAAGATTATCCCCCAGTTGTTGTGTGGAATTAATATACCGATATTTAAACATTCACTGATGGTGTTCTCTGAGAGCACACAGAACTACATTTAGTGACTTCTATTGTGGTAACTAGTCGTGATTGTTTTCAACAGAAAATTCAATGCGTTACTGCTTCAGCTCATTAAAACATTTTCTTGTGTATTGCAGAGGTAATGTGACCCAGGACCTCATTTAATGAGACGTTACTTTGTGGGATACAAGCCGCAAATTAAGCTTCATTTAAAGCTTGATTGAAATGTTATTATTGGGTCTACTGCGAAATAAAAGGCTTAACTTTGCTTATTGTTTCCAGTGTAGTATTTTCATTCTGGTTTTGAGATGAATCCTGTTTTCTTTGTACGAGAAACAAACTGTATGATCCGTGTTTGAAATAGTTCAATTCCGAGTATCAGAAAAACACCTTGTAGCCACAGCCGTTTCTTCTTCTATCCAAGTTTCTTTTTCTTCGGATAACTTATGGTCCTAGCTTTTTAATTTACCCGTGCTTGCTACATGATTAACAGTAACCCATTCTGTGGTTTTCAAACAGAAGTGAAATATCTCTTGCCCTGCTGCCTGTGCAGACTTCAAAGTAAAGAGCTGTTGAGAGTGCACCTTGTGTTTAAGACGATGGAGATTGTCCAGTGTAACATTTAATTCTCTCAAAGTGAAAGTTCAGACGCCGCTAGAAGATACTGTAGTTTTAAAAAATGAGACACTAAAGTCATCAATTACAGGGGACCTTTAATTGTCTTTGTCCTTTGGGATGTCCTTTTCACAGTCCAGAGGGCATCACACTTTAAAAACTGTCCATTGTCTCTCGTAAACTGCTCAAATTTTAGGAGATCGAAGTCTTAGATAATGTTTGTTGATACGCCTACAGCTGTGTCTACTTATTCTGGCTGATGAGACTTCTTTTTAGGACTGTGTGCTAATCATTCAGATTTTATTCTTTTTCTTCAACTCGTTAAGGCGGATTCTTCACCTTTAACAACCAGGATTTACCTGGTTATTTGCATTAAAACACAATTCAATTTGAAAATGATTGGGAAATAAATGGTTGTATTCATTTTTAAATAATTGCTTTGATCAAGAAAAAATCTTGGCAGTTTCAATTATGTATTAGGCCATAAGATGCTTTGAGTTGGTGTTAGTGTTAGGAAGTTGAATGGGCCATAATTCCCTCTCTGTAAATTTGTATGTATGCTAAGTCACTGAGTTTGGTGGTTTATGATGCTCAGCACACGTCAATTGTTTTGATTCATTATTTGCATACTGCACAAACATGAGCTGTCATGCGCCTGTACGTATCCAGTTATAGATATATAATGTACGTTATCAGTTCTAAATTTGTTTAAACTTGTCTCTGCGTGAGAAAGTGGACACGTGGCATAAGCATACGAAACGTGTCAATATATTTAGTCTTGCATCCAATGCGTGACTGTTGGCAGCCCGGATTCTCAACAACAAAATTTCCCATCAAAACCGGATGCACAAGAAAAACTAATTGGACCAGACAATTCATTGTGGTTAAGCTTATGACAAAGCATTTAAAAATGCGTTTGTTTTTACCTGCTTGTAATGTGTTACAGGTGGCCTGTCACCTATTTACTGGATTGCATAATAATGTGTCTGCCAAGCTTCCGATCTCTGACTCTTTACCTTTTAAATAATTACATAAGTATATCTTACAAAGAAATAATTCAAACAGCCAGTAAACACTTTGGATGTGTTTAATTTATTTAGTATTAAGTAATAGCTGGCGGCATATTTCTCATGTCTCACACAACCTGTCAACACACAGACATATGAACACCTGGTAAAAACATTGAGATTTTCATGCAGATGAAGAGTGTGACTGCGCCGGAGAAAAGGTCAACTCTGCGTTATGTGTGGCACACCTGAGTTCTGACAAATTAAAATCAATTTAGTTGGTTGACTGGAACATAAGTAGAGCTCCTGAAAACTACACAAATACATTTGATGTATGTTTTACTTACTTATGTTAAATTATTATACACTCACGTCCAAATGTGCAGCTGATTTAAAAAAAAAAAAAGATTATGGCAAAAATGCTTGAAAATGAATCTCTTTTTAGATTCATGTCAAATAAGATAAAAGCATCAGGTAATATGTGTTCTATATATGCCCTCTCGTATTTGCATATTTACAATGAAAGAAGAAGGCTCATTATATAACACAGTGACAGACATTTGCGTTTTGAAACCTTAAACTGACATTTTCACGTTATGTTTCACCAACCAGCACACAGAGGGAAATAACTAGAAGACAGAGTGAGGTGAAGTGGGAGAATGGGATCACATGTTCACCACTGTCAAATACACTGTCAATAGACACATGCTTGTCAGTGGGGTATATGTTGGTTATGTTGGTAGGTAGGGTTGTTTTGGTTTTGGAGGTTTTGTATATAGTGGAGTTTGGGAAGGTGGTGGGGGTTGCGTTGGAATTTGGAATCATGATGGTTGTGGGGTTTCTGGTGGGAGTAGAACAGATCATATTTAAGTCGCTGTCCACTCCCGAGGATTTGTAGTTAACAAAGCCTGGTTCGCTGCTGTCAGTGATGTTGGTGATCCATTCCTGATACTGGGGCACACGGGTGTAGACTCCAGGAATCATAGGATTGGCGCATCCCTCGCCAAAACTCACAATTCCACTCTGGATCCACATAAAACCTTTTTTTGTCACCAGTGGTCCCCCTGAGTCTCCCTGTGGAAAGACATTGAGAGTTATTGGAATAGGTTAGGGTATCTTCTAGTCTCGGAAGCAACCGCCTTTCTGAAGCATGAATCCTTTAATGCTGTTTGGTAACTGTTAAAGTCTGACCTCCTTCATCTCTTTCTGTTCAATCAATGAATAGCTCTATGATGTATTTAGCATAGCTTAGCACAAAGACAAGGGGAAACAAATACATATCTGTTCTTAAGAGGTTTTGTTGTTATGTTCCTGCCAGAAATTGTAGGTAGCGTTAAAGGTTGTTCAACAAGTCGGCAACAAAACAACAAATACAAACCAGTGATCATTATTTGCAGCTCGTTTATGTAATTTGCAGATTTCCGGGATATGAATTAGGATTTTAAGATTATTTGGTACCGATGCAAAAGGTGCCCTGATACTGAAATTGGAAGACAAAGTACATATTTCCCAGGACGCTATACTGCAGTTTACCCTGCTGTCTATCATGTCCTTGTAAAATACATTCCTCAAGAAGGCATTACATAAGAACCAAAAGTGGTTTTCACCTGACACGAATCCTTCCCTCCCTCTCTGAGCCCAGCACAGATCATGTTATCTGTGATTTCAGAATAGGTGCATTTGCATTCATTGTTTCCAACAATTGGTAGATTCACTTCCTGAAGGATGTCGGCTCTGGAAGATGAATCTATTCAGAGAGATTTCAAAAGTAATGATTTAAATTGGTGTGCAAAAAAAAGAAAAAGCATAATTTTGTGATAAAAGTGTACAGTCTGTGAGCTTACCAGCTTGAGTAACACCAAAACCAGTGACCCAGCTGCTAACCCCGGTGTGGAACGTGCTCCCTGCCGAGGCTAAGCAGACCGGTTGTATGTAGTCCGTAAAATTCACCGGGGCCGACAGCTTCAGGAGACATATGTCGTTCTCGTTGGTCAGGAAGTCGTATGAAGGATGGCAAATGATACTTTCGAGTCCTCGAGACACTTCGTTAACGTTTGGACCCGACTGGCTGAGACGGCCCAGATAAACCGTTGTGGTAAGGAGTTCACCTCTAGAAGACAATGTAATGACAGAATACATTTTAGTAAATCTTTCACCTTCAGCATCCATACTACCAAATGAAGGTACTCATTAGGCTCATGCTGTCATTTTTTCTATTTATAAAAAACTAACAAACCATTAACAAAGTTAACGTGAGAAAACTTGCAACAGTTATTCCTCACCCTGTTAGGCAGTGAGCAGCTGTCAGCACCCACTGATTGTGAATTAGGGACCCTGCACAGAAGGGACCGTCATCATCGTTTAAACTGGCCAACCAGGGCCAACTTCCTGGAGACGCATTTTGACCTCCCACAATTCTGGTGTTTTTTACAGCCTTGCCACATACTGACAAGATAAAGGAGAAGAAAAGAGAGTTCAACATGGAGTATTGTGCAACGAGTCGGCTAAATAGCTGACAGATCGTGAAAGTTGAAGAACTTGTAATGTTGCTCTTGGGTGCTTACCTGGCTGCTGTGAATGACATCCTGGAATGTAGAACACAAAGAGAAAAAAATAAAGTAAACCTCTTCAGGGTGAAGCAAGTAATGATGTGCATTTACGAACACAAACCAAAAACAGACTATTAAAGGAAGAAATCACCATTTCAAAACTGTTTTGGAAAAATCTGACCCAACAGCCGATTGGTTAAAGCACATGCAACATGGGCGCAATGCCCTGAGTTTGCTGGATGACATTCCCCTACTCTCTTTCCCTATATTTCTTGTCGCTATCTACACTATCACTTTAAAAAATATCTAAATAACATGAAGTAAACCAATTGAAATCTTGATAAACAAAAAGTTTCTTCACTGTCCGACCAGTTAATTTTGCCATGCCTTGCCAAATATCTCCGTAAATCTCTGAGATGTAACTTGGTAACCAAAAACTAGTTATACTGCTTGTTTCTTTGCTCAGGCATTGTCAGGAGCTTGTTGTTGGCTATGTGTTGTTGGGCTGTGAGAAACCTAATTTGAATCTGTTATATTACCAGAATAAAAATCTGGTTTGAACTAAAACGCAACCGCGACACAAATACACTTGCAACATACTCAATCCAACATCAAGTTTTTAACTTAATGTCTTTATTTTGAATTAGTGAACCTCAGTTATGTTTATGTCTAGAAAATGTAATATGTATATGTAATAGAAAAGACAGGAAGGGTTTTCCAAATGAAGCACAACTGATTACAACCACTCTACCGCCACTTTAGTGACTTGAATCGATTAGCTTTTACATGTGCTCAAGCTTTTTGATTACATTCTAAAATCATTCATTTGGCTTATTTTAGTAGATGTATTATTTGCTCTGCAATGATGTACTCCTTCAACCCTTTATCGACTAAAAAATGTGTAATATTGTGAAGAAAAGTTTCTTACCCCTGGATAAGAGGATGATCATCACAGCTGAACCACACAGAAACTGGTAGAGAGTCATTTTAACTGTGCCTCTTTCACTTTTTCCACACGCTATTAAATACCCTATTTGGAACATGCCGCTCCACCCACAGTGTCATACTTTCCAATGAACCATCATAAGCTCTTACCCCTCACCAACCTCCCCACATTTCAGAATTGCTGCTTTAAGAAGCTCTGCGTGAGGCCATGAGAGAAAGCATGAAGTCAAACATGTTTGTCTTGATGCCAGTTTTTGTCTGCAGCTTGCACATAGCTGCGCACTAAATATCCCACATAAGTCCTACATTTATCATTTATTTTACTCTGTACTAGCTATTGACAACTTTAAATACATTGGATGAATATTTGTTTAATTAATGAAAGAAGCTAACAACTTTATACATGTACATTTTCATGGCAGTGTCACGGTATCCAGTGGTGGAAGAATGATTATTACCGGTTTCTGCCTTGGTCTCTTTGGTTGGCTTCGCTGGCTTGGTGGGTATGCTTTGAAATGCTTGAGGGGTTTCCGCTCGGTCCTTTGTCCCTTACCCCTGTTGCTCTGTCCCTGATGCATCCAGACGGGGTTTCCCCAAGGCGTGGGTGCGGCCGACGATGCTTGGGCCTTTTTTTGGTCTGTTTCTTTCCGGGAAGGTTTGTTGCCCCTTTGCTTTCTGGCGTCGTGTTAAAACCAACCACCAAAGAGGCCTCGTCCAGACAGAAAGCCTCTTTCCCCATTTTGGAAAATGTCTCCCATGGTCATCAGAATGCCAATCTCCAATGGCCCAATATCCAGATTTCTTTTAACTACATTAAGCTGTATATGTACCAAATTTGGAGCTTTTATCACCAAATAAATAAAAGGTTTGCAATACCACCCCACTAATATCAAATCACTATGGCTCTAAAAATGCTCCCATTGTGAAAACAAATTGTAATATTTTGTCTCCAGATTTTGGTACTTCAAATTTTTTTTTTAAACATTCCCTTTCAGTGGTCTCAGAGAGCACAGACAATACTTTTTGTCCCTCTATTAATATTGAGGTAACTAGTTAGAATGGTTTCAAAATGACTTTCAATGGGTCACTGTTACCAGTGATGGCGAGATGAAGCTTCCTGAAGCATTGAAGCTTTCCATCCAATTGGTTCACTCATGGGCCGAAGCTTCATGGTGCTTCATTTGCTCTACTGTGCCATCAAGTGGACAATAAATGTAAAACAGGCAGAGTGATTATAGTGACACCATGGCTTTGGTGTGTGAAGCTTTGAATTGAATAAATGAATGAATGATGTTTGTGATGCCAATACATAAATTATGAACACATCACTAACTGTCGAGGCTTCGAAGCGTGTGTCGAGTAATCGAGGAAGATTTTTGTGAAGCGCGTATCGAGGCTTGTGTTGATGACGTATGTGGTGATGTTCGAAGCCTCGTGACTGATTCAGAAAATGGTTTGCCGGTTTGGCGTGCGATTAAAAAATATAAGGGGCAGCGAAATGCAATGGATCCCCCCTCACATTTTGTGACTTTATTGCGCGTTTGTTTGTGATATATTCCAGCTTCATTTGTTTTGCGATGGAAATTGTCTAAAAAAAAAAAAGAAACTGCCTGAAGCCCAGCACTGTGTATAAGTTATCTTTAAATAAAAATGAATAAATTGTTGTTCCTAGTAACATAAGCACAGACACATCACAACCCTCTCCCCAATTTGGTTCCACTTTCCTAGTGACTGTGGCTTAGTGGGGAGCAGGGTCATCCTTCAAAAGGATCGGCGGTTCGATCCCCGGCTCCGCTAGCCCATGTCGATGTGTCCTTGCGCAAGACACGTAACCCCGATTTGCTCCCGTAGCTGTGCCTACGGTGTGTGAATGGTTAGATAGTCTTGATGGGCAGGTAGCCCCTCCCATCAGTGTATGAATGGGTGAATGATGTCATGTAGTGTTAAAGCGCTTTGAGTAGTCAGAAGACTAGAAAAGCGATATACAAGCACAGGTCCATTTACCATTTTGACCCCCGCCATTGTATCATAAAGTCAGACACGGCCCATGAGTGAACCAATTGGATGGAAAGCTTCAATGCTTCAATGCTTCAGGAAGCTTCATCTCGCCATCACTAGCTGAGGCTAATCTCGTGTTTGGGGACAGAAGGCTATGGCGGTTTACCGTGGCAGAGGCAAGGTGGGGAAGTCCAAACAGGCAGGGTCGGCAACGGGAAAGCAGTCGGTGGGTAGGTGCTGGAAAGTCTGGCATAATGCGGAGAACGATCTGGCAATGAGTGTGTGTGAAGCTGTGGTTTAAATACTAAAGGGAGTAGGTGCAGCAGAGTGGGCAGGTGAGAGTGATTGAGCTGATGAGGTGGGTGTGACTAACAGGTGCACTGAATGAGCTGATTAGGTGAGTGAGAGATAGATTGGCAGGAGAGAAGGGAAGCTGAACTGTGACAGGTTAAGCTTATGACATAGCCTTTTAAAATGTGTTACTTCTTTCCTGCTTGTAATGTGTTACAGGTGGCCTATGTCACCTATTTACTCGATTGCATAATAATGTGTCTGTCAAGCTTCCGATCTCTGACTCTTTAGCTTTTAAATAAATACCTACGCATATCTGCAAAGAAATAATTCAAACACAGCCAGTAAACACTTTGGATGTGTCTAGCACCCGATAATGCAATATGACGCAGACACAGTCAATGAAATCAAATTTTATTTTGTATTTAGTAATAGCTGGTGGCATATTTCTCATGTCTCACACAACCTGTCAACACACAGACATATGAACACCTGTTAAAAACATTGAGAATTTCATGCAGATGAAGAGTATGACTGCGCCGGAGAAAAGGTTAACTCTGCGTTATGTGTGGCACACCTGAGTTCTGACAAATTTAAATAAATTGAGTTGGTTGACTGGAACATAAGTAGAGCTCCTGAAAACTACACGGAAACATTTGATGTAAGTTTTACTTGCCTATGTTAAATTATTATACACTCGAAGGCTCATCCAAATGTGCAGCTAATTAATGTTTTTTTTGTGTTGGGGTTTGTTTGTGTGGTTTTTGTTTGTTTGTTTTTTGTGTTTTTGTTTTGTGTTGTTTTGGTTTTGTTTTGGGTGTTGTTTTGGTTGTGGGTTGTTTATGTTTCTAGACTCATGCTGTGATTGTTTCTATTTATAAAAAGCTAATAAACCATGAACAAAGTTTACGCGAGAAAACTTGCAACAGTTATTCCTCACCCTGTTATGCAGTGAGCAGCTGTCAGCACCCACTGATTGTGAATTAGGGACCCTGCACAGAAGGGACCGTCATCATTGTTTAAACTGGCCAACCAGGGCCAACTTCCTGGAGACGCATTTTGACCTCCCACAATTCTGGTGTTTCTCACAGCCCGGCCACATGCTGACAAGATAAAGGAGAGCAAAAGAAAGTTAAACGTGGAGTGTTGTGCAACGAGTCGGCTAAATAGCTGACAGATCGTGAAAGTTGAAGAACTTGTAATGTTGTCTTGGGTGCTTACCTGGCTGCTGTGAATGACATCCTGGAATGTAGAACACAAAGAGAAATTTTCCAAATGAAGTACAACTGCCACCAACAACCACTCTACCGCCACTTTAGTGACTTGAATCGATCAGCTTTTACATGTGCTCAAGCTTTTTGATTACATTCTAAAATCATTCATTTGGCTTATTTTAGTAGATGTATTATTTGCTCTGTAATCTGAAGGACCAAATGAAAGATCAACCTAAAAGTTCTGTTATTGTGACCCGGTAAAGGGGACCTTTTTCACCCTCATACAGAAACCTGTGAAGAATTAATTTGATATAGACAATATGCTCATCGCGTTGAAGAACATTGTTAAATTGCAGAGTGACTCGTTGGTGTAATGAAATGGTTTCAGGAGTAACTAGATGGAGATATCTTACTAAATATACGTCTTTAAAGACTCTCACATCAACTTAGGTTAAGAAGCATGACAGTCTTGTACTCCTTCAACCCTTTATCGACCAAAAAAATGTGTAATATTGTGAAGAAAAGTTTCTTACCCCTGGATAAGAGGATGATCATCACAGCTGAACCACACAGAAACTGGTAGAGAGTCATTTTAACTGTGCCTCTTTCACTTTTTCCACACTATTAAATACTCTATTCGGAATACGCCGCTCCGCCCACAGTGTCATACTTTCCAATGAACAATCATAAGTTCTTACCCTTCACCAACGTCCCCACATAATAGAATTCCTGCTTTAATAAGCTCTGCCAAGGCTATGAGACAAAGCATGAAGTCAAACATGTTTGTCTTGATGCCGTTTTTTGTCAACAGCTTGCACATAGCAGCGCACTAAATACAAGCATCTGTTTATTAGAGAAGAATGCAGTTCCCAAATGAATAGGTAAAAGGTGGAATTCCCCACATAAGTCCTACATGTATTATTTATTTTACTGTCTACTTGCTATTGACAACTTTAAATACATTGGATGAATATTTGTTTAATTAATGAAAGAAGCTAACAACTTTATACATGTACATTTTCATGGCAGTGTCACGGTATTCAGTGGTGGAAGAAGTACTCAGATCTTACAGCCTACTTAGGTAAAAGCGATTTCATAATAAAGAAATACTTTTTAAAAATGTACAGTGCAAAAGTATTGACATCAAAATATACTTAGTACCACTCTGCTCAATGTCCCGTTTCAGAATAATATATATTATATTGTAAAGGAGGGAATTACGACATGTTTAACTTTTTTTTCTTATGTACCGGTATCTGATCGCTACTCAGCATTGGCCAAAAGCAAGTTCAGACATCAAAATTGGTCTGGACTTTGACGCTCAACGGATATGAAGACGAGGATACCAGAGAAAGCTGAATCAACTGGCACAGAGTGAGAGATGGAAAAATGCGATTCCAACAAACTATTGTCATCCAACAAACTACTCTCATCCAACAAACTACTGTCATCCAACAATACCCAAGATGCAGAGATGCCCACAGCGGCACAGCAGCCACTTCATACAGCTTAACCTCCCATCTGCCCATGAGAACCGCCAGGTGAAAACAATACAATGTCCAGATGCAAATGAGTTTGATGTATCGAGGCCAAATCAATTTAAGTCAGACAATAATCTTAGATAGAAATATTCATAAAGAATATCAATAATATATTAAATAGAACCAGTAGAAAATGTCCCTGGTGCATAAATCTTTTGAAGTAAATTGAATTCATAGACATCAACCAATGATATGAGTCACTGATTCTACCTGGTCACAGGCAATCGTTTTCATTTATTTGTGGTTCATTGTTATTCATTAGGCTGTTCATCATATTTTTATTCATTACATTTATTTAGTTTATTGTATATTTCATTTATTTATTTTCTGTTAATAGTTTAGTTTTGTAGTGAGTCCAAAAAATATTTAATTTATAAATTTGTGTGTATATGAATAAATAGGTCCCTGTACACCATGACAAGAACGCCATAGTAACCTGACATTAAGATTTAATTGATTAATATCACATTTTTGAGTTTTCAATTTGGGTGGCATCCTAAATTTAATCTTAAATTAAATTATCTTACTCATATTAATGATGTCTTATCACAGAAGCTAAGCACCATCATTCTTTTAATACTAATTTGTGGGTTAGTTATGAATAATTATTACATATTTTGATATTAATTAATTATAATGTATTAAAACTGCGAAAAGCAACAACGTTACATATAAGCAACAAGACTAAAGTTTCCAGTATAGAATTTTGAGGTGACTCCTGTTTTATTTATATGAGAAACAAACTTTGGGAATCCATGTTTGAAAGAGTTCAATTCCGAGGATCAGAAAAACACCTTGTAGCCACAGCCTTTTCCTCTTCTATCCAAGTTTGTTTTTCTTCAGATAACTTACCCGGTCCTCGTTATTTAATTTACCGGTGCTTGCTACATGATTAAGACGATGGAGATTGTCCAGTGTAACATTTAATTCTAACAAAGGAAAAGTTCCCAGTTTGAAGATGTAGTTTTAAAAATGTAACACTAAAGTTATCAAATACAGGAGACTATTTGTATTTGTCTTTTTGTGATGCTCTTTTCACAGTCCAGAGGGCATCATACTTTCAAAACTCATTAAACAGTTAACAATAGACAATGAAAATAGAGATAATAAACAAAGTATAGTCAATCAAAGTCTTACATAATGTTTGTTTAGACGCCTACAGGTATGTCGACTTATTCTGGCTGATGAGATTTTTTATCAGGACTGTGCGTGTAATCAAATTCCTGACTCCCTCATTCATTTTGTTCCACCTGTTAAGGCGGCTTCTCTTCTTTTGGATTTATCCGTGCAAATCTTCAAAACATCCTCAATCAGCTCTGTTCTCTTTTTGTTTCCAGTGAATTTGTTTTCTAACTCGCTGAATTCTGTTTGGTTGTTTATTATTTTTTCCCCCTTAATTTGTATTTGAGAATTTCTAACACCTGCTTTTATAGCAACATAAACAGAAATATGAATTTCCAAACATGAATTAGTTTGGTAATATGTGTAATTTAGTAAATTATTGTTACAATCTGAAGGCAGAAGGTATTGGTTCCATCTGTAGTTTCTAACTGGAGAGACTATGTCACTGTCAAGTCATAAGAACGCAGGACAGATCAACTGGTTACAGTTTGTGCAACCTGAGTTTTCAAAAGGAAATTTAGTGTTTCAATTATTCGTAATTTGCATGAAAAGGTTTTACATTATGTCTAGTGTCTGACATTTATGGTGGTTCGTCTTTAATAGATACTGAAAGTCAAGTAATAAATGTGCAAATCTCGCATGAGCATTGGGTAAAATAAACCTACATCTTGTGCATAAAAACTATGACGTATGGAGCTAATTAGCAGTTTTTGAGGCATGTATTAGCCCTTTTGCTAGCTCCACATGTTCGGTAACTTTTAGTCTGACAAATTCTATGATATTGAACTTGCGATTCATTCTTGAGTCATCAGCACTAGCCAGCAACTCTTTGACATCTCATGCCAGAAAGAAGGCTGCTGCAGTTATGATAACAGCTGAATACAAAAGGAGGAATTTGTTTGCTTCTTCCAGCGCCTTTGCTCGGACCACTCCCATCCTCAAACTCAGCCTTCATTTTGATCTCAACTACACACCTGAAAAGATTTGTGATGCCAATTTGGCCAAGAGGCATAAAGTGGGTTGGGGGGCTAATTTCTTTTGCTCAGAACACGCCCATCTTCAAACTCGACTTTCATTGTGATCTCAACTACACATTTGTAAAGTTTCGTGACTGCTTCTTGACAGGTTGCAAGCCACGGTCACATAATCTGTCCAACTCATGGTGAAGTATGCAAAACCACCTCTGTGGTAGTTTCTGCTACGGTAATTGGGTCAAGGAAACCATTTTGCCATGATGACACACAAACAGACTCATAAGGTGAAAACAATACCTGCTTCGCTGTCACTGCTGGTAATGATAATGTGCACTGCTGATCCACCCATCCCTGCTATTTATTCAAGATTTGCAATGATCCACACAAATTTGGTGGAAGATTTAGTGAGTTGACAGATCTCCTACTACTGGATATTGTAATCCTCTTTTAGTAAGCAAGATACCAAAACCAGACCAGCCTTAATTTCATGTGCACATTTGCAGTACAAACTTAAGAACAGCAGACACAAGAAAGTGGGACAAAGAAGGTTGCTGGGTTGGTCTGTTGGGCGGTATCTGTATGAAGAATGAAAGAATGAAACATTGCAGAAAGTTGAGAAGAAATGAGGATTGCACTAGTTACCCATCAAGCATTGCATGACATTTAGAATTTTGTGCAGATGCAGAGTATGACTGCACCGGTAAAAGGTCAACTCTGCTTTATGTGTGGCACACCTGAGTTCTGACAAATTTCTGAAAAACAAAAGACAATACAACATTTTGAAAACTTTTTCAAACAGTCAAACTAACATCAATACAATCATCTGCATTTAAAAGAAACACAACTTCCCCCTGAAAAGTTTATTTTTTTTTGCTGATCTCCAGTGGCGTTATGCCTCACCTTGCTACAGTGATGTATAGGTGTACCCCAGGACATTGTGACATCACTGTTGAGTGTGGTTACAGGTGTAACAGGACACATTTCTAATTCATGAAAAAAGTTGGTTCTGTTATTGATAATTACAGCATTTCATTTCTAATAGTTTTGCTCTCATTTATACATTGAAAGAAGAAGTATCGTTATACAACACAATGAAAGAGACGTTCACACTTTGAAACTTTAAACTGACATTTTCACATTATGTTTCACCAACCAGCACATAGAGGGAAATAACAAGAAGACAGAGTGAGGTGAAGTGGGAGAAATGGATCACATGTTCACCACTGTCAAATACACTGTCAATAGACACATGCTTGTCAGTGGGGTATATGTTGGTTATGGTGGTAGGTGGGGTTGTTTTGGTTGTGGGGGTTTTGGATATAATGGGGTTTGGTGAGGTGGTGGTGGTTGCGGGGAAAGTGGGAATCATGGTGGTAGTGGGGGTTGTTTTGGTTGTGGGGGTTTTGGATATAATGGGGTTTGGTGAGGTGGTGGTGGTTGCGGGGAAAGTGGGAATCATGGTGGTAGTGGGGGTTGTTTTGGTTGTGGGGGTTTTGGATATAATGGGGTTTGGTGAGGTGGTGGTGGTTGCGGGGAAAGTGGGAATCATGGTGGTAGTGGGGGTTGTTTTGGTTGTGGGGGTTTTGGATATAATGGGGTTTGGTGAGGTGGTGGTGGTTGCGGGGAAAGTGGGAATCATGGTGGTAGTGGGGGTTGTTTTGGTTGTGGGGGTTTTGGATATAATGGGGTTTGGTGAGGTGGTGGTGGTTGCGGGGAAAGTGGGAATCATGGTGGTAGTGGGGGTTGCGGTGGTAGTAGAAAAAGTTATATTTAAGTCGCTGTCCACTCCCGAGGATTTGTAGGTAACAAAGCCTGGTTCGCTGCTGTCAGTGATGTTGGTGATCCATTCCTGGTACTGGGACACACGGGTGTAGACTCCAGGAGTCATAGGATTGGCGCAGCCTTCGCCAAAACTCACAATTCCACTCTGGATCCATATAAAATCCTTTTTTGTCACCAGTGGTCCCCCTGAGTCTCCCTGTGGAAAGACATTGACAGTTGTTGGAATAGGTTAGGGTATCTTTGAGTCTTGGAAGCACCCACCTTTCTGAAGCATGAATCCTTTAATGCAGTTTGGTAACTGTCAATCAATGAATATCTCTGTGATGTATTTAGCATAGCTTAACACAAAGACCAGAAGCAAGGGGAAACACATATATGTTCTTAAGAAGTTTTGTTGTTATGTCACTGCCAGAAATTGCAAGTAATTTTAAAACTTGTTGCAACAAATTATCGGCAACAAAACAAATGAGACAAACCATGACAACTAAGGCAAGCTAATGCTAACATAACTGGATGAAACTAACAACAATCCAAAGACTCAAGTGTGACTGAAATGAATACACATTTATGTTTTGGGAAGACAAAGACAAACTGATAAACATATGCATGATATGTAGCTCATTTATCTAATATTGCAGATTTCCGGGATATGAATTAGGATTTTAACATTATTTGGTACCCATGTGAAGGGATATAAAATCTGCCCCGCTACTGACATTGGAAGACGAAGTAGATATTTCCCATGACGCTATCCTGCAGTTTACCCTGCTTTCTATCATCTCTTAGTAAAATAATTTCCTTCAAGAAGGCATTATATAAGAACAAAAAGTGGTGTTCACCTGACACGAATCCTTCCCTCCCTCTTTGAACCCAGCACAGATCATGTTATCTGTAATTTCAGGATAGGCACGTTTGCATTCATTGTTTCCAACGATTGGTAGATTCACTTCCTGAAGGATGTTGGCTACGGGAGATGAATCTATTCAGATATATCAAAAGCAGAGATTCAAATTGGTTTCAAATCAGTATGCATCATTTTGTAGTATAAATGTACAGTCTGTAAGCTTACCAGATTGAGTGTCACCAAAACCAGTGACCCAGCTGCTAACCCCGGTGTGGAACGTGCTCCCTGCCGAGGCTAAGCACACCGGTTGTATGTAGTCTGTAAAATTCACCGGGGCCGACAGCTTCAGGAGACATATGTCATTTTCGTTGGTCAGGGTTTCGTAAAAAGGATGGCAAATGATACTTTCAAGTCCTCGAGACACTTCATTAACGTTTGGACCTGACTGGCTGAGACGGCCCAGATAAACCTTTGTGGTAAGGAGTTCACTTCTAGAAGACAAAGAAGTAAAAGAATACATTTTAGTAATTTTTTTGCCTTTAGCATCAAGACTACCGTCTCAGCTTTACAAATGAGGGAGTATTTGTACTTCAGGAACACTGCTGGTTTGCATGATTTTGTTTTTCATGATGAATGTCAAAAATGTTTTTAGTTGATTCCAACTTAAACTAACCATCACAATTGACATCAAATATATTAAAGCGTGCTATTCCTGTTAAATAAATTAAGCACAAGTCAGGTAATGTTTAACATGATTCTAGACTCATGCTGTGGTTGTTTCTATTCATAAAAAGCTAACAAACCATGAACAAAGTTTACGTGAGAAGACTTGCAACAGTTATTCCTCACCCTGTTAGGCAGTGAGCAGCTGTCAGCACCCACTGATTGTGAATTAGGGACCCTGCACAGAAGGGACCGTCATCATCGTTTAAACTGGCCAACCAGGGCCAACTTCCTGAAGACGCATTTTGACCTCCCACAATTCTGGTGTTTTTTACAGCCTGGCCACATACTGACAAGATAAAGGGGAACAAAAGAGAGATAAACTTGGAGTATTGTGCAACGAGTCGGCTAAAAGGCTGACAAATTGTGAAAGTTGCAGAACTTGTAATGTTGCTCTTGGGTGCTTACCTGGCTGCTGTGAATGACATCCTGGAATGTAGAACACAAATAGAAAGAAATTAAGCAAACCTCTTCAGGGTGAAGCAGATAATGACGTGTATTTCCAAACACAAACCAAAAACAGACTATTGTAGGAAGAAATCATCATTTCAAAACCTTTTTGGAAAAATCTGACCCGACAGCCGATTTCTTAACTGTCCGACCAGTTAATTTTGCCATGCCTTGCCAAATAACTCCAGTGAACAATGAGCACTAACTTAAAAAGAAATCTCTTAGATGTAACTTGCTAATCAACAGCTAGTTAAACCGTTTGTTTCTTTGCTCTGGCATTGTCAGGAGCCTGTTGTTGGTTATGTGTTGTTGGTCTGTGATAAACCTAATGTGATGAATAGTGATAGGGTTGAAAGGCCCTGTTTTGTTGACCCATAAGGTTGTGAAACAATGGCTGGTAGAAGATGGTGGAAAAATCTGATTCAGTATTATTCGGTTCTTCACTCTGCTGAACATTACTATGTTACCAACTTTTGTTAATTGCTCCCTTTAAATAGTCATACTTTAAAATAGAGAAACAGAAAAGACAGGAAGGATTTTCCAAATGAAGCACAACTGATTACAACCAATCAACCGCCACTTTAGTGACTTGAATTGATTAGTAATTTGAAGGAGAAAATGAATCAACCTACAAGTTCTGCTATTGTGACCCGGTAAAGGAGACCCTTTTCACCCTCATATAGCAAACTGGGAAGAAGCGATTTGATATAGACAATATGCTCATCACATTAAAAGGTTAAGAAGCATGATAGTCTTGTACTCCTTCAACACTTTATCAACCAAAGAATGAGTAATATTGTGAAGAAAAGTTTCTTACCCCTGGATAAGAGGATGATCATCACAGCTGAACCACACAAAAACTGGTAGAGAGTCATTTTAACTGTGCCTCTTTCACTTTTTCCACACCGTTAAATACCCTATTTGGAATACGCAGCCCCGCCCACAGTATCAAACTTTCCCCATACCAACCTCCCCACATAACAGAATTCCTGCTTTAAGAAGCTTTGCATGAGGCCATGAGACAAAGCATCAAGTCAAACATGTTTGTCAACTTCATACATGTACATTTTCACGGCTGTGTCACGTGATTCAATTTCTCAAGGAGATAAAGCAAGAAGACGTCAGAGGACATCGTATCTCTGATCTTTGTCTCTAGACTTTGACACCGAAGGGAGATAGAGATGAGGATACAAGAAGTGGAAGCCAAATCAACTGCCACATTATTCCATCGCTCACTCGAGATGGAATAATTTGATTCAAACAAACTACTATCATCCAACAATACCCAAGATGCAGAGATGCCGATAGCGGAACAGCAGCCACTTCATACAGCTTAACCTCCCATCCGCCCATCAGAACCGTCAGGTGAAAACAATACAATGTCCAGATGCAAATCAGTTTGATGTTTTCGAGGCCAAATAGATTTACATCAGACAATGAAACAATCAATAGACTTAAGACCCAAGGATCTAAATACATTTTATAATAGAACTAGTATAAGATTTTCCTGGTGCTTCTCAAACTCTTAACTGCTGAGCGGAGCAAAAATCTTCATTCGTTGTTCATTGTAATCTTCATTGTAATCTTCATCATATTCTTTATTCATTTAGTTTATTTTATTGTTTATTTTTTTATTTTCTAAAGTAGTTTAGTTATGTAGGTAATCAAAAAATATTTCATTTACAAAGAACTTGATCATCTGATTTGTGTGTATATGAAATAATAGGTCCATGTACATCATGGCAAGAACACTGTAGCAACCCTGACATTAAGATTGAAATGATTAATATAAAATTTAGAAGTAATTAATTTCTATTTGACAATTTGTAACACCTGCTTTTATAGCAGCATAAACAGAAACATGAATTTGCAAACATGAATTGGTTTGGTAATATGTGTAATTTAGTAAATTGTATTGTATAGGCATGTATTAGCCCCTTTGCTACTTCCACATGTGCGGTAACTTTAATTTTGAGAAATTCTATGACATTGAACTTGCGATTCATTCTTCAGTCATCGGCAGTAGCTAGCCGCTCTTTGACATTGCATGCCATAAAGAATGATAACAACTGAATACAAAAGGAGGAATTTCTTTGTTTACACCCAGTGGTGACATGATTCGCAAAATAGGAAAATAACTTATCAGAGACAATCTTGCGATGGGAACACACCAGCGGCGATGCCTAATCGTGCCTGCATTATGAAGTGTGGCGGATTATTTTAATCTTCATTTCAATCTCAACTACGCACCTGTAAAGTGTTGTGATAATAATGTGCACTGCAGATGTTGTAATCCTGTGTTAGAAAGCAAGATACCCAAACCAGAGAAGCCTTAATTTCATGTGCACATTTGCGGTACAAACTTAAAAACCAAAGACACAAGAAAGTAGAACAAAGAAGGCTGTTGTTTTGGTCTGGTGGTCGGTATCTATATGAAGAATGAAAAGTTGCAGAGAGTTGTGAAAGAATGAGGATCGCATGACTTTAAGATCTTCTCGTAGATGCAGAGTATGAATGTGCCGGTGAAAAGGTCAACTCTGTGTTATGTGTGGCACACCTGAGTTCTGACATATTCAAATCAATTCAGTTGGTGGTTTGGCAAGTGAGTAGAGCTCCTGAAAGCTAGACAAATACATCTGATGTATGTTTTGCTTGTCTATTTAAAATTATTATCCACTTTATCCACATTTTAGATGGATCTGATTAATTTGTGAGGAGGGTATAAAAGTACACAACCTGTAACTTCCTGTTGCCACTAGGTCGCACTATGACTATGATTCTAAATTGTCATATGGATGTCTTTAGGATCAGGATGTTCTGACATAAGAGAAATTTGGAGCAGATTAGACAATGTACGGCCGAGTTACAACAATTTCCTGTTTCATAGCGAATGGTGTTTTTTTGCCGCCACGGATACATAGTTCGATAATGTTTTGATCTTTTGATACATTTTCACTGCAAAGGTCTCAAGATCATACTGACCGAATTTGAAGTCTATCGGGTTTAATCTCTAGGAGGAGTTTGTTAAAGTACGGCGCCTTGAAATGGTCCAAAAACGTCATAAAATGCAAAATGTCCGACTTCCTGTTGGGTTTAGGGCATACCTCCAAGTTACCAAATTATCAAATTTCATTCAGTTATGCTATCGAGTCAATTTCTCATACTGTAGCTCGACACCCCAATCAGATTGCCTTGCGTGCTAAATTTCAAGAGAAGTTCAGAATCCTAAGCACTTTTTTTTGCGATGAAAGACATACAATAATAATAAACATTAGAGGAACAATAGGTCCTTCGCTCCGACTACGTCGGTGCTCGGGCCCTAATTAGATTATTTTTTAACAAGGCATAATATCATCAGGTAATATGTTTTATATTTCATCAGTATTCTCTTATTTGAATTATCATATCATCTGTTACATATGGCAATGTCTTTGTAACTCAAGAAAAAAATATTTATTTCATGATTTTATTATAAAACATTTCTGAAAAACAGTTATTTACAAGACAAAACATTTCACAAACTTTTCCAGTCCTCATCGTTTCACACTCATATTTACATAATTACATGGAAAGAAGAAGGGTCATTATAAAACACAGTGAATGAGACATTTGTGCTCTGAAACCTTGAATAGTTTGATATTTTCCTGTTATGTTTCACCAACCAGCACATAAAGGGAAATAACTAGAAGACAGAGTGAGGAGAAGTGGGAGAAGTGGATCACTTTTTCACCACTGTCAAATATACTGTCAATAGACTTATGCTCCATATGGGGGCATTTCGTGATCAATGTAGTAGGTTGGGTTGTTTTTGTTGTGAGGATTTTGTGGATTTTGCATACAGTGATGGTTGTGTTGGTAGTGGGGGTCGCGGTGGTAGTGGGGGTTGCGGTGGTAGTGGGAGTCATGGTGGTAGTGGGGGTTGCGGTAGTAGTGGAAGTCAAATGGGGGCATTTCCTGGTCAATATGGCAGGTCGGGTTGTTTTTGTTGTGAGAGTTTTGTGGGTTTTGCACAGAGTGGTGGTTGTGGGAGTCATGGTGGTAGTGGGGATTGCGGTGGTAGTGGGAGTCATGGTGGTAGTGGGGGTTGCGGTAGTAGTGGAAGTCAAATGGGGGCATTTCCTGGTCAATATGGCAGGTCGGGTTGTTTTTGTTGTGAGAGTTTTGTGGGTTTTGCACAGAGTGGTGGTTGTGGGAGTCATGGTGGTAGTGGGGATTGCGGTGGTGTGGGAGCAGAGTCATGGTGGTAGTAGTCATGGTGGTAGTGGGGTTGCGGTGGTGGGAGTCTGGTGGTAGGGTTGCGGAGTGGAAGTCATAGTGGTATTGGGAATCATGGTTGTAGTGGAAATTGTGGTGGTAGTAGAACAGGTTATATTTAAGTCACTGTCCACTCCTGAGGATCTGTAGGTAACAAAGCCTGGTTCGCTGCTGTCAGTGATGTTGGCGATCCATTCCTGGTACTGGGACACACGGGTGTAGCCTCCAGGAGTTATGGGCTTACCGCAGCTTTCGCCAAAACTCACAATTCCACTTTGGATCCACATAAAACCTTTTTTTGTCACTAGTGGTCCCCCTGAGTCTCCCTGTGGAAATAAATTGACAGTTATTGGAATAGGTTAGGGTATCTTCTAGTCTCTGAAGCAACCACCTTTCTGAAGCATGAATCCCAGTTTGGTAACTGTCAATCAATGAATAGCTCCATGATGTACTTAGCATAGCTTAGCACAAAGACCGGAAGCAAGGTGAAACAAATAAATATCTGTTCTTAAGAAGTTTTGTTGTTATGTCACTGCCATAAATTGTAGGAAACGTTAAAAGTTGTTGCAACAAAGAATCGGCAACAAAACAACTGGGACAAACCATGACAACTAAGGTAAGCTAATGCTAACATAACTGGATGAAACTAACAACAATTCAAAGACTCAAGTGTGACTTAAATTAATATACATTTATGTTTTAGGTAGAGAAAGACAGACTAGTAAACATATGCTTGATATGCAGCTCATTTTTGTCATATTGCAGATTTCTTGGATATGAATTAAGATTGCCCCGCGACTGAAATTGGAAGACAAAATACATATTTCCTAGGACGCTAAACTGCAGTTTACCCTGCTTTCTATCGTCTCCCAGTAAAATAATTTCCTTAAGAAGGCATTACATAATAAAAAGACAAAAAGTGGTGTTCACCTTGCACGCATCCTTCCCTCCCTCTCTGAGCCCAGCACAGATAATGTTATCTGTGATGAAAGGATAGGTGCATTTGCACTCATTGTTTCCAACGACTGGTATATTCACTTCCTGCAGGATGTCGGAACTGGAAGGTAAACCTATTCAGATATTTTAAAAGGTAAGATTCAAGTTGTCGTGCAAAAAAAGACAATACACAACAGTATGCATTATTTTGTGGTAAAAGTGTACAGTATGTGAGCTTACCAGCTTGAGTGTCACCAAAACCAGTGACCCAGCTGCTAACCCCGGTGTGGAACGTGCTCCCTGCCGAGGCTAAGCAGACCGGTTGTATGTAGTCTGTAAACTCCACCGGAGCCGACAGCTTCAGGAGACATATGTCGTTCTCGTTGGTCAGGGGGTTGTATGAAGGATGGGTAAAGATATTTTCAAGAGTTGTTGACACTTCGTCGAAGCTTAAAGCTGACTGGCTGTGGCGGCCCAGAAAAACCGTTGTGGTAAGGATGTCACTTCTGGAAGACAATGAAGTAAAATAATACATTTTAGTTAATTTTTCGCCTTCAGCGTCCAGACTACCATCTGGATTTTACAAATGAGGGAGTATTCGTACTTCAGCAACACTGCTGGTCTGCATGTGCATGGTTTCATTTTTCATGATTACTGTCCAAAATGTTAATTGATACCAAGTTAAAGTAACCTGCAGTATTTACATCACATATAAAGCATGCTGACCTTGATAAATAAATTAAGTACAAGTGAGGTAATGTTTAAAATGTTTCTCAGCTCATGCTGTGGTTGTTTCTATTAACAAAAGCTAACAAACCGTAAACAAAGTTTGTAAAAGAAAACTTGCAACAGTTATTCCTCACCCTGTTAGGCAGTGAGCAGCTGTCAGCACCCACTGATTGTGAATTAGGGACCCTGCACAGAAGGGACGGTCATCACTGTTTAAACTGACCAACCAGGGCCAACTTCCTGGAGTCGCATCTTGACCTCCCACAATTCTGGTGTTTCTTGGAGCCCGGCCACATACTGACAGAGAAAAGAAAACAAAAGAGAGTTAAACATGGAGTATTGGGCACCAAGTCGGCTAAATAGCTGACAAATTGTGAAAGTTGGATTTTAGATGCTTACCTGGCAGCTGTGAATGACATCCTGAAATGTAGAACACAAGAGAGAAATAAGTTAAGTAAACCTATCAGGGTGAAGCAGATGAAGATGTGCATTTCCAAACACAAATCAAAAAGAGACTATTGTAGGCAGAAATCACCATTTCAAAACTGTTTTGCTTGACCATTTACTGATTGTCATTCCCCTACTCTCTTTCCCACATTTCCTTTCTCTCTCCACTATCAAAAAAAAGACGATCCCCAAAATGTTGTTTCTTAATGAACAACAATTTTTTTTAACTTTTAACATTTTAATGTCTAGTTTCCATATTTTTCAAATTGCGATTCACATTTTATAATACATATACAGTACAGACTCTTGCCAAACCACTAGCCAGATCCAATTCTTATTTGGTTAACATGATGGTCTGCTATTAACATTACGTGATGTTTACTCTGGCATTCCTTGCCAAATAACTCTGGAGAACAATGAGCACTGACTTAATGAGACATCTTTTGAGTAACTTGCTAACCAACATTACCAACTTGTGTTAATTGCTCTATTGTCATAGTTTAAAATAGAGAAATAGAAAAGATAGGAACAGTTTTCCAAATGAAGCACAACTGGTTACAACCACTCTACCGCCACTTTAGTGACTTGAATTGATTAACTTTTACAAGTGCTCAAGCTTTTTGATTTGAAGAAAAGTTCCTTACCTCTGGCTAGGAGAATCATCATCATGGTAGAAGCGTACAGAAACTGGTAGAGAGCCATTTTAACTGTGCCTCCTTCACTTTGTCCACGCTATTAAATACCCTATTTGTTTTACTTAGCTCCGCCCACAGTATCGTACTTTCCATTAAACCATGATTAAGAGTTCATTGCCCTCACCAACTTCCCCACAAAACAGAATTCCTGCTTTAGAAAGCTCTGTGTGAGTCAATTAGAAAAGAGCATCAAGTAAAACATGTTTGTCTTGAAGCCGGTGTTTGTCTGCAGATTGGACGTAGCTGCACACTAATTACAAGCAGCTAATTACTAGAGAGTAATGCCAAAATATTAAGTAAGAGGTGGAATTACTCACATAATTCCTACATGGCAGCCCTTCGCCAAGAGGCATTGGTAACCTGCTGACACGTGATATTTATTGGGAGATTGCAATTATTTCCCTTAAATGCAGAATTCAGTCAGCACAGGTCATACCCCGTCGCAACTACTAATCCTTGGATGCAAAAAAAGATCAAACTTGACTATCAGGAGGAAGTTAAAGTCCTAAAATGCATGTAGTTGAACCTGCAGAATGATCATTACCGGTTTCTGCCTTGGTCTCTTTGGTTGGCTTCGCTGGCTTGGTGGGTATGCTTCGAAATGCTTGAGGGGTTTCCGCTAGGTCCTTTGCCCCTTACCCCTGTTGCTCTGTCCCTAATGCATCCAGACGGGGTTTCCCCAAGGCGTGGGTGCGGTCGATGACGCTTGGGCCTTTTTGTTGTCTGTTTCTTTCCGGGAAGGTTGGTGGCCCCGTTGCTTTCCGGCGTCGCGTTAAAACCAATCACCTCGTCCGGACAGAAAGCCTCTTTCCCCATTTTGGAAAATGTCTCCCATGGTCATCAGAATGCCAATCTCCAATGGCCCAATATCCAGATTTCTTTTAAACACATTAAGCTATATATGTACCAAATTTGGAGCTTTTATCACAAAATAAACAAAAGGTTTGCAATGCCGCCCCACTAATATCAAATCGCTGAGCCTCTAAAAATGCACCCATTTTGAAAAAACATTCATACTTTGTATGCAGGTTTTTGTACTCATAAACCATATTTTAAACATTCCCTTTCAGTTTTCTCAGAGAGCACAGACAAATACTTTTAGTCCCTCTATTTCTATTGCGGTAACTAGTCGTGATGGTTTTCAACAGAACATTCAATGCATCACTGCTTCGGCTCATTAAAATTTGTTCTTGTGTATTACAGAGGTAATGTGACCTTGGACCTCATTTAATGATACATTACTTTGAGGGATACAAGCTGCTAATTAGGCTTTATTTAAAGCTTGATTAAAATGCATCTTATCGGGTCTACTCACAAATATAAGGCTTCATTTTGGTTATTGTTTCCAGTGTAGTATTTTCTATTCTGGTTTTGAGATGAATCCTGTTTTCTTTGTACGAGAAACAAACTGTATGATTTGTGTTTGAAAGAGTTCAATTCCGATGAGAAGTAAAAACACCTTGTCACCACAGCCTTTTCTGCCAAGTTTGTTTTTCTTCAGATAACTTATGGTCCTGGATTTTTAATTTACCCGTGCTTGCTACATGATTAACAATAACCCATTCTGTGGTTGCCAAACAGAAGTTAAATATTTCTATTTGGCAACCACAGAATTTCTGGGCACGTTGTGTTTAAGACTATGAAGATTGTCCAGTGTCACGTTTAATTCTACCAAAGAGAAAGTTCCCAGTTTGAAGATGTAGTTTTTACAAATGTGACACTAAAGTTATCAAATACAGGGGACTTTACTTGTATTTGTCTTTTTGTGATGCTCTTTTCACAGGCCAGAAGGCATCACCCTTTCAAAACTCACTGTCTATTGTCTCTGTTTTCATTGTCTCTTGTTAGCTGCTCAAAGTCCAGTAAATCAAAGTCTTACATAATGTTTGTTTAGACGCCTACAGGTGTGTCGACTTATTCTGGCTGATGAGATTTCTTCTCACGACTCTGTGCGTGTAATCACAATTCCTGACTACCTCATTAAATGTGTTCCACCTGTTAGGGCGGCGTCTCTTTCACCTTTAAAGACTCTGCATAAAAAGATTTATCTGTGCGAATCGTCAAAACATCTGGAAAATATCCCCAAACAGCTCTGTTCTCTTTTTGTTTCCAGTGAATTTGGTTGTTTTCTAACTCGCTGAATTCTGTTCGGTGGTTTATTTTTATTTTTCCCTTAAATTCTCTTTGACAATTTCTAACACCTGCTTTTATAGCAGCATGAACAGAAACATGAATTTGCAAACATACTCATGTGTAATTTAGTAAATTGTTCACTATCCGAAGACATAAGGCATCTGTTCCATCTGTAGTTTCTAACTGGAGAGATTATGTAACTGTCAAGTCATAAGAACGCAGGACAGATAAACTGGTTACAGTTTGTGCAAACATTATGCAACCTGAGAGGAGTTTTCAACAGGAAACATTTAATGTTTAAATTATTCATAATTTGTATGAAAGCGTTTTACATTATGTCTAGTGGCTTACACATCATATGGTGGTTCGTCTTTCATAGATACGGAAAGTAAAATAATAAACGTGTAAATCTCGCATGAGCATTGGGTAAAATAAACCTACATCCTGTGCATGTAAACTATGACATATGGAGCTAATTAGCAGTTTTTGAGGCATGTATTAGCCCCTTTTCTAGCTCCACATGTGCGGTAACTTTTATTCTGACATTCTATGACATTGAACTTGCGATTCATTCTTGAGTCATCAGCACTAGCCAGCAGCTCTTTGACATCTCATGCCAGAAAGAAGGCTGCTGCAGTTATGATAACAGCTGAATACAAAAGGAGGAATTTGTTTGTTTACACCCAGTGGTGTCATCATTCCTAAAGTAGAAAAACAATCTTGCGATGGGACCACACCAGCGGCGACGCCATATCGTGCCAGGGTTGTAAAGCGGGGGGTGGGGTGGGCAATGACCACGACCCCCCCCCCCCACCTTCTTCCAGCGCTTTTGCTCGTACCACTCCCATCCTCAAACACAGCCTTCATTTTGATCTCAACTACACACCTGAAAATATTTGTGATACCAATTTGATTTGACTCACAATGTGAAAGCAACAATTGCAGCTAATTACAGTGTGCAATACAGATCCACCCACACCTGCTATTTATTAAAGGTGTGTAACTATGCAATGATGCACACTAACTTGGCGGAAGTTGTGGTGAGTTGACAGATCTCCTACTGCTGCATGTTGTAATCCTCTGTTAGCAAGATACCAAAACCAGACCAGCTTTAATTTCATGCGCACATTTGCGATACAAACTCAAAACCCACAGACACAAGAAGGTTGTTGTTTTATCTGGTATCTGCATGAAGATTGAAATGTTCCAGAGAGTTGGGAAGGAATGAGGATCGCACCAGTTGAGCCCATCAACCGTTCCGCGACAATGAGATTTTCGTGCAGATGAAGAGTATGAATGTTCCAGTGAAAAGATCAAGTCTGCCTTATGTGTGGCACGCCTCAGTTCTCACATATTTGAAGCACTTTAGTTGGTGTTGTGACACACACATAGGGCTCCTGAAAACTACACAAATACATTTTTTACGTCTCCTTTGCTTGTCTGTTTTAAATCATTATACGCTCTTTAACTAGAAGGCACATCCAAATGTGCAGCAAATTATTATTTTTTGATTATGGCAAAAAGATTATTGTTGAATTAGATTACTTTACAACAAGCGATAAAAGCAGCAGGATATATATTTGTTTTATATGCACTCTTTTGTTTGATCGATCAAATCTTGGTTACGCACGGCAAATTAATTTATTAGATAACCAGCATCAGGGTTTTGCAAAATAACCACATGAACCTTTTTTGCCCTTGTGCACATCAAACTGATTAGTCATTATTTAATGTTTTACAGAGTTTCTTAGATTATGAAGTTGAAGTCATTTGGAGAGCACTCCAGCACCCTTTGCACTCTGCACCACTGCACGTTCCCTTATTTTTACAATTTTACATATATTGATAGAAAAACACATCATGCATTTTTTTTATATATATATATTTATATGTATTATAATGATCCCTCTTTCCCCCACTCCCAAGAATGACCAGTGCTGCTGCCATACACTCCACAATATTGAATATTTTAGAAGGGTGCAGTAGAAATAAGCATCAGGGTGAGCCTGGCCCAAAACAATAAACAAAACAATCTTCAGGATTACAACTAAACGAACTAAAAGAAGTCAATGCAGAAGTGCCTTATATCTGCATTCTTTCTCATGGCCTACAGGGGGTGACTCCTGCGGTTGAAAAAAGAAGTCTGATTGTATTGAAGTCCTTATTTTTAGCACATTGAGAGCAACAAACATAGTAAACTTCCTTGTATATGTACACATACGTGGTCAAAAAAGCTGATTCGGATTCAAATATTGTAGAGTATAAGGTCAGTGTCAATGATGAAAGGATGAATATTAATGCTCCTGAGTGTCTAGATGGACAAGGACAGGTATGTAAATTGACGGTAAGATTAGATTGACAGGTGGAGGCTGCGACGGGTGAGGAAAGGTTGATTGTGGCGAATACGTAGCAGCTGGACTGGTTGTAATGCTGCTGATTAACTGATGCAATCACATGAAACCTCCTCATCCCTCTCAATCAGACTGACAGGGAGAGAGGGAGAGGTATTGATTGGAGGTGAGCCATGAATAGAGCAGGTCTCCTCTGTTTGTGTGTGCAAAGAGAAGTGGAGTGAGTGTGAGTCACTCAAGAACTGAATCCTTCTTCCTCGTATTCAAACCTTTTGTCTCGGCGCTGTGTTATTTCTGTCGTACTTTTAGAAACGCAAACTAATCTCAGTCACATCCACTCAACGTCTTCGTCTTTGACGGGTGTCGCGTGATCGAATGTGACGAGTCGTCCCCGGCTTAACGACCGAGTCTGACTCAGGAATTAGAATCGCCGAGCGTTACTGAGCACTCTGCTGGGAAAAATCAGGGTTGGCCTCTTAATGTTTAAGGAGACCACTCTAAAATCACATCGGAGCACTTGTTAAACTATTCGAGCCGGTCACAACGCCGGGGGGAAATTGTCAAAATCGGAGCGATTGGATTTTTAATTATATCTCATTTTCAGAAAAAGTTTCAGTTTATCAAAAAACAGCAGGAATGTCGATATGTTTGGTCCGGTCCACGGTGCAATTTTCAATTATTGGATATACACAAAGAGTTATAGAGCGCAACAGCTGCGTCTCTGAATTTAAATAAATGGTTCCTCGACAATGAATTCGAATGGCTTTGGAGATATCCTGACTTTCGTGTTGCACCACAATGAAGTTGACATTTGTGGTTTCGAGTGAAATATCTTGCTATAAAATTTGGTACAGACATACATTCACTCAGGGTGAACACCAAATCTGACATTCCCACCAACCGAATGCTGAAACATTTAGTTTTAATTAGCCAATTAGCATGCTAAACATGAGCTTATTAGCATTATCTAGTGAGCATTTTAGCACGCCGACAATATGATCTAAAATGTTCTACCTCCAGACTAGTTTGGGCAGGCAGGACTTGAATCTCTCCTAAATATTACCCAGCAGAAGCGAAATTGCAGTCATCTATAATCAAATATCAAAGGCGAGTATCGCCCTTTCCTCTACAAGGTGATAATAATGTGCTATTCCACAGACATTCACAGGTGATTTTGCTTCTGACTGTGACAAAGACATCAAGCCGAGCGTTGTAATTGCTTATTGAGTCAAACAATTGGCAAAGCATCCGCCATGCTGCCGTCATCACGGCATGCAGCCAAGTTCATAACGCACACAACTCCCAGTTCTTGATTAGTCTGCACCTTCGGCAGACATCAGCCTCCGGTGCTGATGAATCACACCCACTGCCTGTTTACATATTTCTTCTCCCTCCTCTTCCACTCAGAACAGCATCCTCACGACTGAGTCATCTTTCAAATGCAAAGGCTCTCTTTGCGGGTCAGTAAATAAGGAAATCATATAATCATACATTACTTGCGCCATTGGTCATTTATCTTGAGAGGATCTGGACCATAATGGATACAACACTGACCAGGAAGTAGGAGCAAGCTGATTGCATCACGTAATTTGTTCTTTTTTTCTTGTATGTGTATTTTGCAAAAAGAAAAAATAAGTATAAAAATAAATATATATATATATATATATATATATAGGGTTGGCACATTAAACCAATTTGAATTCTTTGGGACTAAAATCTTAACAGATTCCCACCACATTCAAACGTCAAGCTACCCTGAGGCAGTATATAATAAACAATATATCTTTTTTTTATATCAGAAAAAAACCAACCTAGTGGTCCTCAAGAAGGTGGACCAGAATCCAGAGAAAGTCACAATAAAACAACTCAGGGCCTTTTTTTTGTTGTTGCCTGATTTACTACTACTCTATATTAAAACACTTCACTTCTTTCAAAATCCCAGAAATAAACCCTGAGTAATATAAATCACCTGAAGTGTAACTTCACCCCAGGTCTGAGTTTAAGTCCACCCACTGCATCATGTGGTCCAGTATTTGTAGCTAGAGGCTATCGGCGGAGGGGAGGTGGATGCGTCCAACAACCAGGAGGCCGCTGTTCGTTCCCCGGGTGAAACGAGAAGTCAATGTTGATTTGTCACGTAACTAGAGTTATGTATTTACGTCACTTACCTAGTTATAAACAACCTAACTGAGTTGTTTCCCGTCAAGACGGAAGTTTATTTTGAAAATACAGCATGCGTGTACTGAGGGGAAATAACACGTGCTGATGGGTGTTGTAAAACGCACAAAAAAATAAGAAATAACTTTTCGTAGATGTCATGCGAACCGTTGATGATACGTTGAAAATAGCGATATTGGGCACTGAATTGACCCTTCGCTAAGTCCCGCCCTTGAACGCATCCTGGCCAATCATAGCGTAGGTCTCCATTATCTCCCCCACATGTGACTTCCTCTACCGAGGCGAGTAAAGGTGAGAGAGGAGGCCAACCGTGGCCCGCTTTGTAGGTCCTGTTACGTTGCTGCTGATGAAACACCAACATTTCCTGATTCGCTCCTTCAAAATAAAAGCTTTTCAATAAAAAAATGTATTTTAGCAAAATGTTAATAAACGAATTGGGGAAGCTTTGTAAGCGGCTATTCCTCAGTGAAACTGAGTCAACTAATACAGCAGGGAGGAAGAGGAAGAAGCAAAAATAACAAAGAATTCACAGGAAACAAAAAACGTGTGACCACGGCTGTACTTGTAGCTGAACAGGGCCTCATCTTCACTACTGAGATATGAGCTCACAGAAACCAAGACTCTGAATATCACCTAGTCTGCGTTTATTTTAAAACATCATCTCAGGAACCATAGATTTTGAAATATAATCCCTTCAAACTTCTCTGCGAAACTTGGCTTCACTTCGCTCTCCTGTGGCACATCATACCCGATCATCTGCTTTCTTTTCCTCTGCTTCTGCGGCCCGAGTTAATGTAACGGAGAATGCACGGCTGCAGCTGCCGGCTCATTTATCCCAGCTTGTACATTTGTCTGGTCAATATATCGACAACGTCTTTACCCGGGCAAACAGCCGCCCGACTGATAATCCCCAGGCTAACACTTGTATTCAGAGTGCAGTGTTGACTCCGAGTGTGTGTGTGTTTGTGTGTGTGTGTGTGTGTGAATGAGCGAGAGAGTGAGAAACAGGGTATGTGTGTGTGTGTGTATGTATGTGTGTGTGGGTTTCATCTCTTGGCACCTGATTGCTTTTTCCTCGCGAAAATGAAAATTTATGCATCAGGAAGTAACAGCCAGAATCTGCCGTTTGTGTGTTTGCATGTGTTTGTGAGTCAGAGAGGAGGCGTGAACGCATACATATTGATGCAGGTGCACTTGAAAAGAGACAGTCATTTGCAGGGGACTGACATGTATAGGCTGCACAGGTCCTGTCCTCAACAAAGAAAAACTACGGCATTGATTGTTTCTTCAAAACCTGTGTTTCCTTTTACTTTACCAATAATGACCGGTGCATCTCCGAAGCGAAGGCTGGAGTTCCTCGACTTTGTTATAACGCCACTAGACTGTTGTCTAGTAGACATTTCTTTTTTCAAACAAACATTTCTTTCAACCGGGGCGGCACGGTGGTGTAGTGGATAGCAATGTCATCTCACAGCAAGAAGGGCCAGGCTTCGATCCCCGATCCCGGGCGGGCCTTCTGTGTGGAGTTTGCACGTTCTCCCCGTGGCAGCGTGGGTTCCCTCCGGGTTCTTCGGCTTCCTTCCACAAGGCAAAGACATGCAGCTCAGGTTAATTGGACTCCAAACTTCCCGTAGAATGGTTGTCTGTCTCTATGTGAGCCCTGAGATAAACTGGCGACCTGTCCAGGTGAACCCTGCCTTCACCTGGTTTTTTGTATGACATACAAAAAGTTACATGAGGATACGTTGCACACACATATGCATTGTGGTCCCAGATCACTAAAAAGAAGAATAATTTCTTGCACAGTCCTGTCTCTTTTTCTTTTTTTGTAATAATATATATTTGTAATGTCTTTTTTTTGTATTTTCTATTTGTTTGTTTTCTTGACTATGCACCAATACACCAAAGTAAACTCCTTGTATATAAAAAAAACGACTTTATTTTATTTTACTACTACGGATTCTGATTCTGATGAGTCCTTTTTGTAACAATCCCGTGTAATTATGTTGTTTTGTCCTGACGGCAGAGTCACCAGAACAGTGGTTTTAGAAGGCGGTCACATGCTTCCTTGTTCTGGCCCTTAGTTTGGAGCAGGAAAGTCTCCGAGCTTAAGTTAAAGAAGCCCTTCTGCAGCTGGCATTAAAAATACGAGAGGACATGTTGGCAACGGAAGGGGCATTTTGCCCCGGCCATCCAGACGAGTTAACACGCTTGAAATACTAAATTAAAACTGTTGCCAAAAACAAAATGTTCATTCGGCAGAATCAATATTCCAACAGCGGACTCAAGTTCTTCAGAATTCACGACCGTCGCAAGCTAACGCGTGACCGTGTTAACTGGTGACCTTCAGCCGGTTGCTCCTAGTAACTTACGTAAATAGTTGGCATGGATAATAAAAACGGATGTATGTGTGTATTTAGAATTGATTAAAGGCTTTTATTAGAACGCCGACGTGTTCTGTTGGTGTTTTTCAACGAGGTCACGATGGCGTCAATGGCTGCAAGCTAGTAAACGTGTTTGTAGCGGCCATTTCAAACTCAATAAAGTCAAAACTCTCAGTCTAAGTCACGGTGTTTGACATAACCACAGATAACGTAGTTGGAGGCATCTTTGTATTTCTCGCTTGCGTAACATTACACGCTAGGTTTCTGGATACTGGATATTGGGCCACTTGCTAATTCTACCAATCTCTGATAGCACAAGGATCGTGGAAAGTCAATTTAGGTGCGCAGGATGAAACCGGTTCAGCAGCTAACAGGCTATTTCATGCCGATTGGAAGTACAAAAGCAACCTTTTGCCGTGCAGGCTGAGCCCTCTGAGGACGCCGTTAACGGTGGGAATAACGGGAGCGAGTGTGTGGGAGACGTGGTGGGTTTGATCGAGTCACTCGTTTGAAGGTGTGAGTCAATGAGTGCGTCTGTGACTGTGAGCTGATGAAAATGTGTGACAAAGGACATGAATGTGACCGATAAGTGTGTGTGCGTGTGTGTGTGTGTGTGTGTGTGTGTGTGTGTGTGTACGTGTGTGTGTGTGCATGTGTGTGTGTGCATGTGTGTGCACTTGCCTGTTACAAAGGAAGTGTTTGAACATTAAAATCAGAGCACTCGAAGGCAAACATCAAATATAAAGGCGGAAATTATTTCACTTATACCATATATATATATATATCTATATATATATATATATATAACCTTAACCTGACCTCATATATATATATATATATACACAAAATATATTATACATATTATATATATAAAAATTATTTAATATATATATAAAAAGTATATAATATATACAATATATATAATGTGTATATATATATATATAAAAGACAAGTCTTATACCATATATATATATATATATATATATATATATATATATATATATATATATATATATATATATATAATAATCTTATACCATATATGGTATATATCTTTTTCCATATAAATATATATATATATATATGGTATAAAAGTTGTCTCGTATCACGATATCGATATAAACATCAGAATATTTCTCTGCCACAGACTCCCAGTGAAAGTTGGTGCATTCAAATTTAGCTTCAGCAGCGGGGAAGCGTTTGGATGGCAGCCTCTCAAAGACACACAGCAGAGCGTCCACATTCTACTCTTTTTTTCATTGGCTCATTAGCAATGTTCAATATCATCTGTTCTGCCCCACACTGGGGAGTCAATGACACTCTTTCTTTCATCCTTTGAAATGTGTTAACAGGAATGAAGAGACAGCAGGAGAGAGAAGCCGTTTCCAGATCGCTATTGGTATCATCTATTTATTTATTTTAAAGGGAAAACTTCACAGAAAGTTGTACGATTAAAAATAGCGTCGTTGGCACGAGTGTGGTGAATATATAATAACTTTTAATGACTTCGCAAGCCAAAATAAATAGTTATGTAATGGAAGAGTGGTAGGCTTAATAGGCTGGAGCGTCCACTTTTTTTATGGTCTGTTTGACTCTACATGGACCATAATTTACTAAATGAACATCATGCTGTATTGAAGAAGACTTGAAACTAGAGATTGAGACATAAACTCATGTTTACAATGTTTACTGAGGGAATAAATCAAGAGAGAAGTAGAGTCATTTTCTATAGACTTCTATACAACCAGAGGAGTCGCCCCCTGGTGGTCAGGAGAGAGAATGCAGCTTTAACACATGAAGCTTTGACTTCTATACAACCAGAGGAGTCGCCCCCTGGTGGTCAGGAGAGAGAATGCAGCTTTAACACATGAAGCTTTGACTTCTATACAACCAGAGGAGTCGCCCCCTGGTGGACAATAGAGAGAATGCAATGTTTAAGACACTTCTGCGTTGTTGTGATCGCAGCATAAGGGTGCCATTTCAGTATATAGTAAATTTCTAAGAAAAAAAAAGTTGAATTTTTATCTTGAAATAAAGATTTAGCTCCCTGATTTTCCGGATATCACCGTCCTCTGTTCAAACTCTGTTTGCAGTTCCGGCCTTTCAACAGAGCAGTTATTCCTTTTCATAATTCCACCGTGTATATTTGTGTCACTGACGTTCTTTCTGATTTGACGAGAGTTGACAAAGCTCTGTGGGAGAGGAGGCCGAGGACTCAGAGCTAACTTCATGACGCCAAGCAATCTTTAGAAAACTTCCCCCAGCTTCGGCGTGAGCCCGTATGTGGAACATTTTTATGAATGCAAACTTATTCCCGTCTCCTCGGAGCTCTTTGTTGCTGCTGTTGACTGATTGCCTCACTGACTTCCTGTTGTTGTATTGTGTGTGTGTGTGTGTGTGTGTGTGTGTGTGTGTGTGGGTGGGTGTGTGTTATTGTTCTCTTACTTTCTCCCTCAGTGTTTTTTTTGCGTCTCGTTTGTCACTCAGCATCTCCCCTTTTTATCTGTCAAATGTCAATACAGACAGACAGACATCAGAGACATTTGTTCTGCACAGTTTCAGTCTTCACAGGAGCTTCTCAGTGTGTATTTGTGTGTGTTGCATAAGGGTGTTATGTTTGTGTTTTAATAGCGTGTGTGTGTGTGTGTGTGTGTGTGTGTGTGTTGAAATCCATTGGCTCAAATCCACTTTTCAATCCATCTCTCTGCATTAATCAGGTGTTGAGTCCCTGTTGGTCCTAATCCCTTTCTTTAAATAACACACACACACACACACACACACACACACACACACACACACACACACACACACACACACACACACACACACACACACACACACACAGTCGTGTTTTCCTTACTTTCTGGGGACATCACATTGACTTGCATTCGTTTCCTGGAGATTTTCCTTTACCATAACCAAACACACACAACCTATATAGCTAAAGAAATACACCAGGGGAAATAAGATTTCATTCACGGGGACATGCACACACTCTTGGTCCCACATTATGCAAACCGAAACCCCCCCCCCCCCACACACACACACACACACATACACCTGTGCAGCCCAAAAAACAACTCCTTATACTCCTCCAGGCATTATGCAAACTTATTCAAACATCCACCTACACACACGCACCCCGACCACCTGTCAGACAAGTCCTCTCCTGATCACATAAGTCGACCTGTGAGAATACAGCACTGTTTGCAAGCCGTGTGTGTGTGTGTGTGTGTGTGTGTGTGTGTGTGTGTGTGTGTGTTGCATCTATGTCAAAGCCAGCAGTGTTTTTTGACCCTTGATCTGCTTATCTCTTAATAATCCAGAGCTGTTGTCATAGCTGTGCTCAGGTGAGTACACACTTTTTGGGGAGTTCATTGACAGTTTTGTCTTTTGTGTTCGCGTACTTGACATTTTATTGACTCCGCCGTTTAATTCCGCCTGTTAGAGCAACTTTAAAGTTCAAAATGCATTTTTCATAGTAGAGATTTTGTCATTTCACAGCAGGGAAAGACACAGGTTAAATAAAGGCATTCAATGATGGCTGAATTCCAATTAGCTGCTTCAGGGTCCTGGTGTCGTGTATGCCAGCTCTCTTTTTGGTTACTCTGAAATAAGGTACGTGGTTAACACAAGCTTAAGAGATTTTAACGTTTTATTTTGCAACATATATGTCAGTAAATACCCCTCTAGTAAATGTTGAAGCTTTTACGTGTCAGTTGCTAACAACACTCGTCCTCCTTTAGCTTCGTGGTGGTAACGTGAAGTCTTGAGACTGGTGTACTTCTTTAAGCGAAGACGTTAGCTTTTTTACCTCTACCGGTTGCATTCACGCTTCAAAAATCATAAAAGTGGTGTTCACTCGTGAAGGTCATCTCGCTGAACAAATCGTGTAAGAATCAAAAAGGTGTGTTTGCCACAGAGCTCATTTTCTGCAATAATCCAAAATGTCGTGAAAAAGTCCCATTGGCTTGTTGTCGAGGGAACCAGTGCGAAGCTAACTTCCTCTTCCTCCCTGCACCATTGACGCCTTTCCTCAAACCGCTGCTCTTTGGTGGAGCAGTTTCAACTCTTGGCAGAGGAGATTAAATAAAAGTGCAAATAGCTACAATTAAGCTGCGATTGCTTCCTCTATTTGTGATAGTCTTGCTGTCCCCTCAAAATTCAGCCCTGACAAAGACGGTTTTCTATTGGTCAATGGCTCAAAGTTGAACTCTACGTGGAACATTCACACAGTCCATTGGAATTAAGTGATTTTTCCTGCAAATGTTGCCATTTTAAATCCTGCCTTGTCCATGTCTTTTATACTAGGACATACATACTTGTAAATTAAATTAACCTTTGGATTTGTAGTGTTTTATTGGACAAAACAAGCTACTTACTTTGGTTTCTGGAAACCTCTGAGCTGCATTACTAACCATTTAAATCAAAAATGGGGATTTGTGGCCTATTGATGATAATCCCTTTTGTGTTTGTGTACATTGAGGTTTGGGCCTTCAGGATTTTCATCAAAAGACCAAACCAGGAGAATCAAAGAAACAATTTTGGGAAACAATGAAAGAATCACAATTACCTCTGAAGGCTGCAGGGGAGAATTACAGTTCTGAATTTTGCATTTCTGGGACGTGATTGTGTTTTTGCAGATGTCCCGTCGTCAATAACCAAACAACACTTGCAATAATTAGAAGTTCAGGTTGTTGTTTTTTTTCTTTTACAGCCATAATTAATCAAATGGCTTTGGTTCTTTCACTGTTGGGAAGCAAAATAATGGTGTGACGCAACGGAATATTTCACCTGAACCGACACGAACGGAGAGAAAACACCTGCCACATAATTACAAACTGGAGTTGGACAAAGCTGTTGTGACTGCAGCTATTTCTGCTTCATGATGAGACCTAAAATGTAAGATTTCAATGTTGTCTTGTTCATGTATTTCAGAGAAAGTCTTTTAATCCACACTGGTCAACAAATGCCAGTTGTACAGCGTCTTACTCTCATTAATTAAAAAGAATGTGAAGCTGTAGAATTCAATGATTTCTTGCCCTATTTACAATCACAAAATTAATCCAGTTTTAAACTTTTTGGGTTAAAACTAAAACACAATTCTGTTTAAGTTTAGGGCTAAAACCAGCCAATGTTTTAATTATTGCTCAATCTGTAGATAATCCTTTGATTAATCAATTTTAAAGAAGTTCAAAGTCTTTTTTTACTTGGGCCTCTGCTTGAAGTTAAAAGAGTTATAGTTATAGAAATAAAGTTAGAGTAGAAGGGGCATTTGACTATGTGACTACCCCTGACTTAAAAAAAAGGGGCAGTCCGCAAAAATAATTTGACCTGTGGTTCAAGAATAAGGTCGGGCTGCAATGAGATGAATAAAAGATAATAATATAAATAAATAAGAAATTCAAATAGACTTCTACAACTTGCTCATTCGTGTCATTTTTGCCTCAAATTAAGGAACTTCAAATGGCAACAAGTCTGAAAGAGAAACAAAATCATGTTAAACAGCAAAGGACAAAGAACACAAAACAAAGACGTATAATGTCTGTCTCTCCTGAGGATATCCAACTATCCGTAAGCTTCTTTAAATTCAGCACTCGTGTGACGGTTCCAATACTTTTAATGACTTTCTTCTCCTGAAAACAGAATTAAAGAAACAGAATTAAAACTCCCTGTGTGTGTGTGTGTGTGCTTTTTGTGCCCACACCAATAACAATACTCGAATCCCCGGCGAAGTGCATGAAATAGTCAAATTTGACAGCTGGCAAATCACACACATGGCGAGTGAGTGGATGTCACAGGGAACGAGCGCGGAGCAAAGTGAATGGATTTGTTAGCGTGTGTGCACACGGCGGGATATTGGCTGTAGTCTTTTAGTCTGGCACTCGTGGATGTCACCCATCTGTTACACGGCGGTGCCAGGTGGGAAAAGAAAGTGAGCGGCATGAGAGTGTGTGTGTGTGCGCAAACATTCCTCTGAGATCTTTCTGTGTATTAGTGCGTCTGCCTCTAAGGGTTATCTGATGGGAAAACACTCACATTAGTTTATTTAAATCAAAGGTTTTTTTTCTACCAACACATTGGGGTCTTAGGAAGGAGTTTTCCTAGAGGAGGCATCCAATAGAGGCATTAACACACTACGGCTGTACCAAATTGGAAAGAAATGACATTACAAATGGATTTTGTCTGCCATAATTAAAAAACAAAACAGGAATATTCAATCCAAAATGTACATTTTAAAGATAAGGCATCAATGTGATGCAGTTTGAGAATCAAATTAAGAGGCGAGATAAGCAGTGTTGTGCTCTCGCAATAACAATTTATTTACTTTTGTTGTGTAGACACTAATGGTGATGACACATGGCAAAAAAGACTCGCCAACCACGCACCGCCACAGAGGAAATGCGACCTGCCACACTGACCGCCGAGGTGAAGCGTGACCTGTTCAGTAATCAGTCGACATTGCACGTCCTACGCTACGATGTGACTGTTTTGCATGTAGATGCTGAAGCGACAGGCTTCATGCAGCCCTACCACGCAAACACAGGCGTACTTTTTTTGGTGAAAAACCTTACATCTGTTGGCTCTTTTGAAATCTAGGGAGAAAACAACCTTCTTTAAATCTCGAAACTCCTTTAAATCCAGATTGAAGACTCTTCTGTTTGCTGTTGCCTTTAATTGAACCAGATTCAAGGATCTTAATCAATTTCTGCATTTCACGACTGTATTTTGTTTCTTAAACTGCAACTTTTATTCTATTTTTTTTTTTTTAGCTTTTTAATGTTTTACTGACTGTTTTTAATGTTTAAATGAATGTTCTTAATTGTTTTTAAATCTTCTTTTCTTTTGCATTATGCATTATTGATGGTTTTATGTGAAGCACTTTGAATTGCCTTGTTTTTGAAATGTGCTCTACAAATAAACTTGCCTTGCCTTCTTAAATTGTTAAACATGGGCTTCCAATATTGTTCAATAATACCCCCCAAAATTCTAATATGAAGTTATTACTGGACAATAACAATATCCAAGGGAAAGAAAGGGACTGTAGTACACTGATAGATTTGCAGCTTTTAATTATGCAAAGACTGTTTTTGTCCATTGGAGTATGAAATGGAATAAAACCCACACATACAGTCTCATTGGATAATGGATTCAAGGGTACGAGTTTCCATAGTCAAGTGTAATAAATTAGTATGAATTAAATGAAACTCTCAGTTGCTATGTTCTCCTCTTCATCACATCACTGAATCGTATTCATTATTTATATCCAAACCCCTTTGGATCTGGTATTTTCTTTTTTTTAAATTATTGATGCAAACAACATGGAGCTAATAAAAGAAGTTTATTTTAAAAGGCCCTGTACACTTACGAAGGTTTGTTGAGTTACTCTGATTACGCCGATTGTTCAACGGCGATAAGTTTAGCAGACAACTTGTGTTTTGTTCTATTAAAGTGTCATAAATGTTTACATTTATTAGGGTCTTTCCGATATCAATAAGAATTGTTGCAGCAATACTTGAAATTTAACACTAATTAACAGAACGAAACGGACACGTGGATTCTATCAATGATATATTAATATAAGTTTGGATGAATTAACATTAGGGACACACGACTTCACTGTTCACAATGTACCGGAACGAGGAGTCCGTTCATGTCTGCGTCATCTTCGTCACAATCTGACCGAGATCCCGCCGGAGCAAAAACTTAGTGCCACTGATAAAATATGACCCAATTGAATAATTGATTTACAACCGCGGCATAAACAGCCAATGATATTTGGGCTGTCACCAACTCTGGCGGAACTAATTGGTTTACACTTAACGCGGAGACTGTGCAAGGGCGTGTCTCTCTCTCTCTCTCTCTCTCTCTCTCTCTCTCTCTCTCTAAAAGTCAATGAAGGGGAAAGAGACAAACAGCCCACTTCCCTGATGAAATGAAAATAATTGAAACAAATGCGTCACCTTGAAAACACTTCATCACGGCTCAGGTAGGTTGGAAACCGCCATGTTGGAGTGGAAGTGTCCTCTGCGAGCCGGCATGCAAACCAAGTATGTTTCACGTTATTGCATCCCATATCTCGATGAATCAATTACCCCCAACCTTCCCCTTGACTCTCACTTCCGCTTCCTTTGGCCAATCGGGACCCGGGCCCGGGCGACCAGGAAGTGAGGGAGCAGAACCGCTGACCTGATTCGCTGGATGAAACCTGGACCGGAATGTCAAATCAGAGGAGAGCGGAGCAGAGGTGACGGGCGGGGGAATCGGAGAGGAATGGATCGGTGTTCGGGTTAAGACCCGGGATCGGAAACAATCAAAGAGGATCACGTTGCCGGGGACGCGGTGGCTTTGAGGAGTGTTGCCATGGCTGAGAGAGAATAATCAAAGGGAACCGGACGTGCGTGACGTCTGCTCTTGTGTGTGTTATCACCCCAAATAAGTAAAGATGTTAAGGAGTGTTTTGCTCCAAACGCAGCCCACTCGCCACTGTGAGCTCCATCTGGTGAGTCATGCTCTGCTGTTTCCACCATGCAGAGAGTCAGGTCCGTTTTTTAATATTCTTCCTCCAGCCTGCAGACACACAGAGGCAGTTTCTTATCTGTAGCTGAGACACGTGGAGGAAGTGTATGTGTGTGTATGTGTGTGTGTGTATGTGTTCTTGAGTGTCTAGTCTCAAGACATTTTAAGCAGACCAATACGGTTTCAATTAACTTTCATGAACTGCAAACACGCTTTGAAATGCTTTCATTTCCAAAGAAAAATACGGACAACACAGCAGTAGCGACCTGTCAATCATAAAATAACCCCGCCCTAAAGTATACCCTGCTTTATGGTCTATTTTACTAAATGGACCATAATTTAAGAAATAAACATCATGTTGTATTGACTGTAAGACTTGAAACTAGAGATTGAGACCATAAACTCATGTTTACAATGTTTACTGAGGGAATAAATCAAGAGAGAAGTAAAGTCATTTTCTCATAGACTTCTATTCAATCGGACTACTGTTACAAACAGAAGTCGTCCCCTGATGCTTGTGAGCTGCTTGTCCCATGAGATAGACATTTGTGGGTGGAGTAAGGCAAAGGGATTTGGGTGTGGTTGGGGTTAAACATTGGAATCGATCATTCACGTTGTCTGCTTCTGTTTATTGTTGATGTGAGTCAAATAGATTTGGCAGCCTTTCCAGTAGCCTGATGCCATCACCTCCTTTAATTATGGTACGGAGTATATAACTACTAATTAATTTCACAAATAGAATCATTTTCGAGAAGCATAGAACCCTTGTGAAAAGACACTCCCACAGTCACACCCACCCATTATTAAAAGTCAACTCTCCCGGAATAGTTGTTGCATTCGTAACCCTGTTTGTTGATGCTGCAGGAATTTTTGCAGTTTTGGTCGAAGTCAGTATTTTATGCGTCAGCTTTCACGTTGCTAATAAGCTTCTGAAGGAGACTTCTAGACGTCATCACACCACCGAGCACTTAGTGGTGAAGTCATACTACCGTGGTGTAGTTTGTTTATTCAAAAATCATAAAAGCGGTGAACAATATCTTGTTGAACAAAATGTGCACGTGTCATGTTCAGAAATAATCCAATGGAGAAATCCCATTGGCTTTTCATCGAGGGTACCAATGCGATGCTAACATCGTATCTACAAAAATACGTCAATCCAGCAGCACTCTATTGTTGTTGTTGTTGTTGTTGTTTAAGGACTGAAGCAAACTGTCAGGAGCCCTGCTGGTCGAACATTTCAAATATTTGACATTTAATCTGCAATTTAAGGGAACAGTAGAATTCAATTCCTCCACCGCTACAAGCAACCAATGGCAAGACGTGGACGGGTCAGCGAGCCTTATTGACCTGACTTCATTGCTTTGACCCTTGAGTGATCGGGAAGAGAGGTAGAGAGGATTTTCTCTTTTTCATGATAAGAGCTTATTAGAGCAGGTCCAAGAGGACAGCTATGGGAGATGAGATAGGACTCGTAGGAGAGAGCTTTTTTCTCAAATGATGGGTTAGGAACAGAGAGCTGTAATCACAGACTGCTGGATGGAAGGTCATTCAACCAACGGAGAAAGAAAGTTACATATCTGGTATATTGAGGGAAGCAACCTGAAGCTCTGATACAAAGGCAAATTGCAATTTTTTTTCTCAGCTCAGTCGCTTGATGCACTTTAGAATATCTAACCAAAGCATGTGAAGTGGAAACTGTTGACAGCGAGTTGTCAGTGTTTATTTGGAAATGGGTGTGTCAATGGGTGTGGAACCCAAATTACTCGCTGATTGCTCTCTAGGCTTTGACAGGTGAGCAGACCCGCCTTTCAACAAATGAACCGACAGATGATTGACGTGCGCCGTCGCCTCTCCGTGCATTAACGATGACGGACGAATCATCCTAGCCGCGCGGGAAGTGGTAAAACATGGTGTTTTTCCCTCTGGGAACTGTAATCAAATAAAAATAACACATCATACATCTAAAAAGATAAATATCTACAAGATACGTTCGCCAAGTCCCAAATGCACACTGTGTACTGATTGTAATCACACTATCATAGGAGCAAAACAAAGCATACTCAAAGCAGACAGAAGGCAGAACGAGCTATTGTTGCACGCTATTCTCCCACAATGCAATGCACAAAGGAGCTGCTCATAGCTGGAATAGATGTCTATATATTGTGGACGGTGGTGATACAGGTGCATGACAATCTTGTAAAACAAATATTGAGGTGTTATTTTGTGGACTTCAATAGTAGCTTTCCAAAGTCACAGTTCGGTTGACAGTTGACGTCACACGTATTGTATTATTGTTGACATTTTTGTGTATCCAGCTGCTAAAACATTACACGAGGACGATTAGTATGTAGTAGTTTATTTGGCGCCGCCTAGTGGTGGCATTAAAAGCAGCACACGGGGTATTTCTGATACCACCTCCACCCGGCACTTGGTGGCTTGAAAAAAACTTTCCAGGAGGTTCGGGGGTTGACCTTTAGCTTTCAATTTAAAATGTATGAGAAAAGCCAGTTGTCATTATCGTTTCAACGGCGCCGATAATTGGCCATTTGGTTCGGGGTGCGACCGCCAGACGCAATCAATTTCCAGTCAGCGTTTCCCAGATAAAGATCTTGTAGCAGAATCTGATCTCATGAGATTCTGTCCGTCTTGGTCGGGTGAAAACGACTCGGCAGCAAAGTTAGAACAAAATATACTGCAAGTAGAACTGCATGAACATACTGATCGTATTTATTTAGTTCTATAACATATTCTCTCATTATGCAGCTGCTGTGTCTCATGAGATTTATTTGAACAATAACCCCAGCCTTGATAACCAGAGCCTCTATATTCTTTCCCCTGAATAAGAGCAGGGATGACTCACCTGTTGTAAAGACACAACATAAATAGCTCCGTCGTCTTCCCTCACTCCTCCTTCGTCTCGATTGGCCCCCCAAGTCTTCCCTCCTCCCTCTTTACACTTTTATTCTGAAAATGAACCAGGAGGATAAATTGCTTTATTTTTTTAGCCACATGACCTGCGTGGAAAATTTTTTAACTCCACCTTTGGAATTTGGAGACACCTTCACCTACAGTGCTTACTTTGCCATCTTTGCACTTATAATTATGAGTCACTGTTTGTTATTGTTCTGCTTTTGAAGCGGGAACCTTCTGCAATTTTATAACACAGGTGAGTTTCTCTTAGATATAGATACAGATGAACTATGACTCTTAATGTCAAACCTGTTTCATCTTCCCCGAAGCTCACACACATTCCGTTAATGGTAGAAGCCTCAAATATTTCATCCACCATTTAAAAAAATGTATAAGTTTTTGCTTTTAGAGATGTTTTTAAGGAGATTAAAACTCTACATACACTGAACAACAATACACACACAATATACGAAGAACAACTCAACGCATTTGTGTTATTGTTTTTCTTTCAATACACGTTTCATGAGCAACACAGCAACACTATAAAACCTCAATATTTTTACTTTACTAACGGAATCAAGTGTAAATCTGCGCCAATTTTTCACAATGACTTCTGCTTTTGCCGATCTTGAATATGCATCTTTACCGAGTTAAAAACAGTCTCGACCAGTGTTAGGTAACGTTACTTTCAAAAGGTGACTCGTTACATTACATTATTGCCATTAAAAATGACTTTGCGAATGTACGTGTCGGCAACATGGAAACGATTCCAATGGAAAGATATTTAGGATCCTTTCTCGTGGTGGACTCACAAATTAAACTCATCCACGTGAATAATGGACGCTGAGAGCTATTATAAAAGGTGGACGGGTCAAACAAACACAGGACTTTCAACCAGCAGACCAGTGTTCGTGTCCCAAAGTGTTGTTGTTCTTTTTTTTGCTGTTTATTTTGCAGGGACAATGCACACTAATCAACAGTAAAACTGTAAGTGAGCCAGAGTTAGCCAGAAGGCTAATTTTCATCTGCTGTCCCCAGCCAGATTTTTTGAAGGCAGTCTAAAATAAAAATAAATTCAAATAACATAATGAAACTAAGATTCATCAATCGTTGTTGTTGAGTTATTGCGAAGTTACATCTTCGCATTATGTATTTTATTTCATTTACGGACTAATTTTAGGTCCAACCGTGATGATTTTCCTGAACCCAACTCAGTGGTTTTGTTACCTAAACCTAATGTTTAGTTGTTTCCGTGGTGATGGCACGCAATACGTTTGCCAGGCCGCCGTTGTCAAAAATAATTGTTTTTTAATGACTCTTCGGGTTCAATAAAAGGTTAATTAAAAAAATAAAATAAACATACCACCAGCGTTCAATGCGTTGTTAACAGGTTGTGGACATTTTGCATTTTTCTGTTGATTGTCATAGTTAATTGTTTGAGTGAATAATCAAGCAAAATGCCATATCCCTTGGTTTCGGCTCCTCTAATTAGATGATTTGCTTTTTTCATATGCGTCGGATGTTTAGTCGGACAAAACAAGCGAGTTGAAGCCACGTTGTCGTTCTCTGGTACGTGGAAATGGCTGAATGGTTAATTGATTGTTAGCTGCAACCATCATTTATTAAACTTTTATGCACACACACGCACGCACACACACACACAGACACACTAACAGGCAACAGACACACTTCACAACAAATGCACAGACAAAGAGACAAAAGGGATTGGAAGATACCGTCATGCTGCAAAGCCCTCCAAAAGCTGCAACGTGTCGCTCCCTCACACACACACACACACACACACACACACACACACACACACACACACACACACACACACACACACACAGATAAGCAAGCCTTTTCAATTGTGCGAGTCTATTCTCCGCTAACTCTCTCACACACACACACACACACAAACACACACACACACATTCCACAGGACAGTCAATTTTCCGTTCATGGTGACACAGATTGTAATCATCTGCAGACAAGACACGCATTTTAATAGAAATATGGCTGAAGACAAAGCAGTGCTTACACCAAACAGCCTCAAGATCGGTTTGTGTTTGTGTGTGTGTGTGTGTGTGTGTGTGTGTGTGTGTCTCAATGTGTGATCTTCCGTCTCATTCAGTCGCCGCTCAGGGAGAATGTGACTAGAATTGTTATGGGTTTAATTGAAACCTGTTTTATCCTCCATTTAACACACTCATCTACGCAGGATTATAGACGGAGGAGACATAGTGGATGAGGGAAGGCGATAAGAAGAAAAATCTGTGGATTATTAACGCAAGTGCTATTAGATTTACTTATTTAATTGGCAGAAATCCACAATTATAACATTGTTTTAGGCTGCAGCACAACATCCATCCTCAATGCCTCACTATCCATTTACTTATATGTTCCAAAAATACATAATAAATACACGCTGTACAGTACAGACACGTTTGGATATTAAACATACATATTTTCCTCGCATATATAAAAACACTGCAACTCAATAATATCACTGAATCAATCCATGGAGTTGTTTCCACACAAGACGGTGTCACACATTCCACCACGTCTCAGATTGTTTTCATCCCACCTCCCTGGTGACTAAACTCTCCTCATTTCAGATCCTCCCACAGCATCAGCTCTCGTTCCCCTCACGCCCCGCTCACCTGCAGCACATCCCCTCAGTGTGTGTGTGTGTGCCAGGAGGGAAAAGTTAGGCCAATACTGAAGCGTCTTAAAGCTGCATTCTCTCTCCTGACCACCAGAGGGCAACTCCTCTGGTTGTATAGAAGTCAAAGCTTCATGTGTTGAAGCTGCATTCTCTCTCCTGACCACCAGGGGGCGACTCCTCTGGTTGTATAGAAGTCAAAGCTTCATGTATTAAAGCTGCATTCTCTCTCCTGACCACCAGGGGGCGACTCCTCTGGTTGTATAGAAGTCAAAGCTTCATGTGTTAAAGCTGCATTCTCTCTCCTGACCACCAGGGGGCGACTCCTCTGGTTGTATAGAAGTCTATAGAAAATGACTCTACTTCTCTCTTGATTTATTCCCTCAGTAAACATTGTAAACATGAGTTTATGTCTCAATCTCTAGTTTCAAGTCTTCTTCAATACAGCATGATGTTCATTTAGTAAATTATGGTCCATTTAGAGTCAAACACACCATAAAGCAGGGGATGCTTTTTTTATTCATATCATTTATTCAATTACGTTTTTGCAGCCTGGTGTCGGGGACTGCCGCGTGAAAAACACAAAGTCGGATAATTTTGTATTTCCATCCAGACACAGAACTAAGTGCACACAGTAGTTACCTCATATTACGCAATAGCTAAAGCCAACAAGCCACCGCCCTCAGGAAGTGCTTAATCTCACATTCTAGTTGTCACATTTAGTTGTTATGAATAAATACTGGTGTATTTACGTTGATTCTCAATCATGGCTGCTGGCATGCTCATGGACTGTGTGTGTTTGTGTGTTCATGTCACTTTTCTGGTTTACACCAGATTCTACTTATTCATACCCTGAGCGTGCGGTTGCGTGCGCGTGTGACTCCGCAGACTAATTACGTTCGCGACAATTATCAATGCTGGCAAATGCCACATGTATCAACTATCTCCAACACCCGAGGGTCACACGGTATGTAATTAGAGTGAAGGAGGTGTGAATTACAAATAATCTTTGCATACTTTGATTGTTGTCGCTTCGTTTGCGCTGACGCTGGTCGGATCATGTTAATGTAAATGTCAACATGCAGCCTCTGGATGCAAATTTGTGAATTCATGACTATTTTAAGACCCCATTACGTTGTTTCGTAACCAATTATGAAAGTGTAAATTACTTCAAATCAGCTTAAATGTATTTATTCTGTCGTGCTTCTGTTTTGACCCTGAAGCAGTGTAAACATCGCTTCTATTTTCATCCTAAGTGGATCATAAACTTTTACCCTGTGAACATACGTGCACAGTTATGACAGTTGACGTTGTTTAACTGTTTCAAGTAGTTTTTGTATTTCTATAAGGAAAGCCCACTCAAAACAAACACCTTTTTTAAATGTCATTTCATGCCATTTGTCACTGTTTTGGAAACTGTGACAGCTTAATACTTTAAGAACTTTGAAAAGGTTTTACTTAAGCGTCATCTATTTTTTAAATGGCTACCACACCATACACCGTCTTCTGTCATCTCACAAATAAACTGTGTAAGAAGTTGACGTAGTCACCGTGACAACACCCGTTGGTTTGTGGGCTGGCGTTGTGAAAGTGTGGCATTTTTCAGATGTCGCCATCTTGGATTGTTGGCCGTCATGGTCTTGTTTTGTTTTCAGATTAGAAGTGACACGAGAGGGTGGAGTCAAGTACAATATAGTTTGAATCCAATCAGCAGGAACAAAGGTTTCTTTGACCAGGAAAGGGATCTTTCTCTTCACCAAGTAGTTGCCTAAATGTATCCCAATGTCGAGCATTGGGGTGACAGGAGATCAGGGCTGGGCAACATGGCCTAAAAATAAACAAAACAATTTTTATCTTGGAAAAACTTTTAAACTTTCTCCAAACTACTTTCTGAAGAAGAAATAAAAGACGCCTCTTGGGGGGAAAAAAAATATCCATGAAGAAACAACATTTTTGTAAACAAGATTAAACATATGTTATTGTGCATAGCCTCAGGCAGCTCTGTACCCTGATTACCCAAATTAAAATTTAAAATGTACTTTAACTTGGAAGCATCGTCTTAAATCATGAATTTAAATTAATTGCCGAAATCAATTTATTGCCCAATGCTGCACAGAAGCTCATTTTTAAGAGAGTTGTGAAACATTGATTGATTTGAGTATTATGTAGATATAACGGCCTGTTTCAAGAGCTAGCGTTCTGTCATCCACACCGCAGCGATACCTAACTGGAGATTACCGGAAATGTTGTAACATACAGAAATACACTTTATCCCTCTTTCTCGTGTCGTATCCGGTCCTTCAAGTCGCGATCCTCGCTCGATGGATCTATGACTCATTTGGCTGCAGGGGAGCAACGTTATTCAGGCTCGTGTGTAAAATGCGATCTTCATTGCGTGAGAACGTAATCGTAACCGACGGGACACAATCCCCCCAAAAAAACAAGCGCACGTTGGTGAAAAGGAGGAAGACGTTGGCGCCTGATTAGCCAGATGTTCCTGCTGTGTAAACCCAAACGGAGGTATCGAAAGAAAGTCAAGGTGGTGTGATCTCGGTGAATAATTACCGACATCTTTGCTGATGACTCTCTTATTCGTTCTCCGTCACCGAGGAGATTTAACAAGGACTGAAAAGACCTTGAGAATAAAACCCAGAAACTGTGATTCTTTTCTCTCTATTGAACCTCTTTTCTTTTAGCTGGACATCACCTGACTCATCCATTCTTTAGACCCACTTTCTTCACCCGCTTTGGACATTGTGTAGACACACACAAAAATACGAGACACACACTCGCACACAGATCTTTTTCTATTCTCTCGGGATGCATCAGCGGTGATTGTTTGACAGGCTGGAGAGACACTTGTCCTCGGTAAGGGCCGATCTTACATTTCTTTCTTTTCACATTTTATTAATAGTTTTTTTTTTTTTTTAAACGTCATTCTGTATTGAAAGGCCAAAGGATAGAAAATATATGATGTTGAAAAGGCAAGGCTAGTCATTTAATGAGCTGCTGAGCTTTAATAGAAACTTAATAATCTGTGTTTTTCCACCTTGGTGAGACTAACATATATTTTTTATTAGAAAAAACCCACTTGTGTATCTGTTTAACACCGTGTTGTAAAATGTGTGAATGAAGCAATGTGTACTATTCAGTCAGTCAGTGCGTAGCATCTGTCAGAGTCGGGTCCAAAAGGTTTTTGGGCTTTTTCATTTCCTCCTAGAAAATCTCATAAACAAGGCTGCGTTTTCTCCTCTTTTGTTTAACTTGAAACATGTTCACCTGGTAAAACGTCTTTCATTCTATTCTCTATGAACCTTTTAGTCTTGTGCTTTTCCTTCCCTCATCCTCTGATCATTTTAGTTCAGAAATATACATAGAGTATATACTTAATTTGTTTGACATGCCAAATACAACGGCCTTATAGAAAGTTTTAAATTTTTTGCGTGAAAGAGTTAAAGTTCTAAGACGAAATTGTGTAAAACTCCCAAATGGGACAACGCCGTGTTGGCGACCTGTCAATCACAATAGCCCCGCTCTAAAGTATACCCTGCTTTACGGTCTATTTGACTCTAAATGGACCATATGCTGTGTTGAAGAAGACTTTGAGATTGGGACCATAAACTCATGTTTACAATATTTACTGAGGGAATAAATCAAGTAGAGCCATTTTCTCAGACTCCTATACAACCAGAGGAGTCGCCCCCTGATGGCCAGGAGAGAGAATGCAGTTTTAAGACACTTAAACCGGAGGTTGCCTCCCGGCACACACACAGACAAGGTCAGTCAATCACCACCAGCCGACCTACTAAATGTTTCTTGCAATAAATGCACCGATAACTAAACAGACCGGACATGAGGAACACATTGGGACCGTCTTGTTGCGAGGAAACAAGCCCAGGATTGATTCAGTGGTTCATTGGTTACATTCCATCACTGTGTGTGTACATGCACACACATCATACACCAGCATGGCGGTTCAGTTTTGTCACGTGTTTATGTGTCGTTTTGCATGTCACTCCTTTTGTGTTTACATGTGTGCATGAATGATTCGCGTGAAGCGGCCACAAATCAAATCTCCTGCTGACGTGTAATGATGTAAAAGTAAGTGTGATGCAGTCATGTGTCGTGATCCGACAGCAGGCCGACGGCGTTCTCTGCACAGCTCTAATTTTCTTCACCACGGGACGCCTCTATCTCTTCATATTCCCACAGAGTGAAGTGTGATAGCGAGGTGAGTGTGTTTGATTGAAAAAGACGAGTTGTACCAATCCGTTTTTATTGGAAAATTAATCTTTTGGCTCCGTATGATACCAAAGATTTAGTTTTAGCTCCCTTTCAAAGAGACAAGTTGCTTTTGGGGACCAACATTTTCATTTTCTCCAGCACGCTTATCTTGCTGTGACTGAATAAACTGGTGACATCTGATCCCAGCAGTTTCCGGAGTGTGCTATTGCCACATTCAGGCTTTTTATTCAGAAAATAATAATTCTACAATGACTGGAGATAGTCTGTTTTAGGCTAATTTAGCTCTATAACCATGACTGCGCCTCACTGATTCTCCTTCAGTGCCTACTTTCCTGTTCGTCACTAAAACCACTTAATGGGCTGCATGCTGCTGCTGTTACATGTCTTAGTCATTGCTTACAAATGATAAGCATCTCTAATGAATATTTCCCAAAGCATTCAAAATCCCACCGCAAGATAATATCAAGTTTATTGTGATCTTGTTATTTTCTAGAGGTGTGAAACTTCCCTGACCTCACGATTAGATCCAATTACGACTTGTCAACGATTCAAATGAATCTCGATGTATCTCAATGTGTTATTCTTTATACTACTACTCATTTCATCAATTAATACAATCTTTTTTATGTACAAAGTACTTAAAAAAATCTGACTACAACAGTCTATTATTTAAAAAGCTGCATCTTTTCAATACCAGGATCTGTATAGCATCTCTAAGACAGGGCACTTCCTGAATGCCTATGGCATGAATTAGACTTTTCATAGGTAGCTCCTCTCATACTTGTTTTAATGATGCCGATTTGTAAAAAGTCTGAATTCATGCTTTGTTAGTTCTCTCTGCAAGACGACAAGCAAACAACCTTTGAAATGCTTGTTTTCTGAATGGAGCTCGGATGAAACGGTGCTAGGCTATGCTAACATTGTAGCCGCTCCATCAACACCCAAAGTAACGTTATAAAGGTGTAAATACGGCAGGGTCGTAATTGTTTGTACCTTATGGTTCATGCATATACTTTTATACACATAGTTTCGTCCGGTCTCTGTACAAATATGAGGTATCGTAGAGCCATGGCTGCCCACCTACAGCAACAATATTTTTTCAGCAAGTGGCAAAGTTCACATTCTCCTGACTTGTCTCACTTCTTTGCGTATGAGGAGCGTCATTCATCCATCCACAGTCTCCCAAATGTTTTGCTCCTCTCAAAAAAATGTGTTTTATAACTAAAGGAGGAGGAAGTAAATGTGACATTTTCATTGCTAACCAATTCTGTGTATGTGTGCGCGCTAACCGGGCCCTTTCAGTCCATTAAAGCAAATGAGAACAAAACACCAGTAATGTCCAATAATTTTCCTGCCATCATTCATTCTCATTTTGGACGCTCAAACATACACACATGCTCAACACCAGCGCCGTTTATCCACCATAATGCATTCTAATCTATTCTACCCTTTCTGGAGTCCAGACAGGACAGAAACAAATGTATGAGTCCAGACAGAAGCAACTCAAAATCAATGGATTTTGCAAACTCTCTTTGGTCTGTAACAATAGTGACTTTTCTATAGTTTGTGAAAGGACGAGGTTGATTTATGGCAAATCCACAAAAGCTGCAACTACAGAAAAATACAAACAAATATGTTGTTGTGCGAATGTTTCTATTTTTATATCGCCCGATTTTCATATTGTTCACTTGAGATTATTACTTGAAATTGCAAGGGGGCGGCGGGAGTAGTGCATGCCAGGGAAATGTCAGCATGGATGATTCAGTCTTTGTGTCAAATAAAAATGTATTATTGGTATTCAGAGATATTATCGGTTTTACCAAGATGTCAAAGATGAGCCCAAGGATATTACACAGCCTATCTTTAAGTGATGTAAGACTGTGTGTCAGTCTCAACAAATCATACCCATAACTTTAACTACTTTTATGAAGCACAGAGCAAAGTTTTAGTGAGCAGAGGTATGGAGAAAGGAGTCACAGATTCTAGAGCTCTTTTAAAAATTGCCACGTTTGCTACATGATTACCTTGTAGTAAAAAAGGGAAGTTAACTGCTGGGATTTACATTGTCATTTCAAGAGACTTAAGAGACTTATGACAAAATGACAATTAGACTCTGGTTTAAGGATATGTTTTCACAGCAATGTAAAATTGGCTTTGAGAGAGAATTATGACCTGTTCCTAACACAAGCTCTAAGCAGCTTTATAATATATAACTAAAACTACTTATACCAACACTCTTTTTAATCAATAAAATTACAATCATTTATGTTTTTTCTCAGGGTGCTAACAAGAACCCACCCAGGAGGTTCTACTGAGAACCCTTTTTATATGCCAAAGATTACTAACTAAAATCTGCCCAAGGATTTTTACCAAGAACCCCTTTATATTGCGAGTTTCATCTAGAACCAAACAAGGGTGTTCTACCGTGAAGTCTTTTGTATTTCAATCAGGAGAGACCAGTCGGATAAAGAAAAGATAATTGTTTACTATTAGCAGGTGATATGTGATGATGAAGTCTTGACAGAGTATTTAGCTCTTGGAGTCTACAGGGAGATTTGTAATTGAGGGCTGTCTGCTCCGATCAGCAACAAGATAAATCCCCCGTGGATCCAGACCTGGTGGTGGTGGTGGTGGCTGATGAGGCTGATAGAATGATGAAGCTGATGGATCTGCGAAGATTGGGCGGAGATGGGGAGGTGCAGGGGTCCGTAACAGCAACATGAATGAACTGAAGGTAGAGAGTCATATTTAAAAAGAGACAGCAGCAAGATAATAGGCCAACGACGTAATTGTTTCGTTGTGCTTATTGGATCGAGGATACCTGCAGATTCAAACAGCTGGTGTCATGATTGACAGCCCCGAGAAATGACGACAAGTAAATAATGAGTGAGAATAAAATTACGGCCTTAGGCATGCAAGAGTATTAATCTTCCGACTGAACTTACGCTATAGCTTCATTTAAAAAGTTTCATCTAGAGCCCAACAAGAAGGTTCGAGGACCCTTTTATATTCCAAGGTTTACTATCTAAATTCACCCAGTATTATTATTATTGTAAAGGTTTCATCTAGAATCCAACAAGGTTTGTGAACCGTTTTATATTCCAAGGATACTCAAGAATACTAAAGGGCCCGGGGTTGATGCAGCACAACCAACAACAGTCATGATTCACAATACGTTTTTAGTTTCAACAATCCTTGAAGATCTTTCTCCCAAAAAGGGTTCTCTGGATGAAAAGGGTCATAATGAGACACGTAGTCCTAGAACACTTTCTTCAAAGAGGGGCTCTTCAGAAGCAAATGGTTCTGGGTAGAACCTCAGTCCTTGAGGAAGAATCCGTTTTGAACCCTTATTTCTAAGAGTGCACACTGTTTGCTAATTTAGTAAAGTGTTTGATAACATTCCATCTTCAATACAGATCGAAGGGAGAGCAGAACCATATCCAACTGGCACCATAATCCAATCCAACATCTCCTCCATAAGCATCCTAACTATGATAAGAAAGTTTCCAGAGAGTGTGAGAGCTCAGGGTTGTCATGGTGAAAAATAAGAAACCGAATGGTGCCAAAACTTTTGATACATTGAACCAACTATCAAGATTTTATTGGGGAAACTTTCTGCAGGTTTCCGTTTGTCACCAGAGCAGGGGGCTGATGTACTGCGGGGCTGCACAGGAAAGTTCGAACCATAGAGTAGTTCACTCCCACACCCGCATGCTGAGCCAAATAGGGTATTATTTGTGAACAAAGTATTAATGGCACACACCCACTGACAAGTCATCCCTTCTTGAGACCTGTGTTTGGCAAGCTGTGTCTACACAAACATACACACACACACACACGCACACCACTGAAAATATGTTTATTCTCATTATTCTTTATGACATAAAAGAATAAATACGTGTTTGTTTTGACTGTTTCTGTTGTTTTTGTAAAGAGGAAAAATCCCATTGTTCAGAAAAAAACAGAAATGATTAATTATGTATTCATAGGAAGCTCCTGTGGCTGCTTCTCAGCTTATTGAGATTTACTGACTCATTGTCATATTGTAATTCCAACAAAAGGTTCAATAATTAATAAACACATACAGACAAACAATATTACAAATTAATCCAGCCTTCCAATCCGGTCCCAAGGGCCGGTGTCTTATCAAAGTGTCATGGCTTTATGAGTCTCCAATGCCTCTCTCAGGTGTTTTTTTTAGCTTTACAGTTTCCACATCACAATTTGGGGATTAAACTGGAGGATTTTAGGATTGTGTTGAAATTGATTCCCTTGAATCACTACGCCAAGGGAATTAATCAGGTGAAAAAAAGAAAGGGAATGAGTAAGGAAGGCGTGCGTATTTGAGTAAGAGAGTTGAGAAATTATGAAGTGATTAGCTGTTATGCTGCCAAAAACACACTTAGCTGTAGAGGAAAATAAATGTGCAAATTGCTTCCTTTTTGCACTCTGAGCTGGTGTAACAGTGTGACACTCACACACATTTACATGTGCAAGTAGCATCAGAGAGGCTTATCAGTTAATGGCTGAATTTAAAAGTAATGAGTTTGGTCTCCGTACTTTCTCACATTACAATTGTTACAAAGCCTGTGTAAACTTGTTCACGAGCACTTTGTAGTGTTTCCTTAAAAACACTAAATGCATGTTTTCTTATAACTTTGCCACACCCTTATTTTACCTGGAACAATCTAAGCACCGCTGGGTAAATAATGGCTTGGCAATACTCTCAAGTTTTTTGTTTGTGTTATATTAGATACCAAAATCCTTCCGCTCCATTATTCACAAAGAGAACAGGGCTTTTCTTCTCATCAGCAAAAACAACCACAGATAAAACATCAATGACATCACAGTAGTAGGGGTTTAGAAGTTTCTTTCTTTCTTAAGATATATAATCTGATATAAAAACAAAAAGTTAGACGTCTCTAAGAGGAAAGACCATGGGGTCATTGAAAATGATAAGGGTTTATCATCTTGGGAGCAGTTCCATCATCTTGGGATCATTTAACTCTCAGCGCGTATATAAAACATTATTTATCTAATATTTTGGCCCGACAGTGGCTTGTGGACTGCCTAGAATGGTAAAAGGTTCATCCTCTGGGGATCATCTATGTACTCAGTAAATTGATGACATTTTGGCACGATTTTGGTGCCACAGGAAGGGATATTCCTGACCCGGAAGTTTAAACTTATAGTCGACTCGTCTAAAAGTGAGAAAACACTCACAAAACAGTGACAATTGAGCACAATTTAATCTATAAAATAAAATTATAGATCGATAATCTCCAGCCAGGAATGAGCCTCTTGAACTAAGTGTGTGGTGTAATATTTGATGAAGCGCCAGCGGAGACTGTAGTCAGTCAGACATTAGAAGAGTCATGTGTTGGCATCGCTTATACCAGTATCAGTATCTTCAAGTTTAATTCCTTGAGTTGGTTTTAGCCCGCTTTGTTGATTCATAGCTCGCTAAGTCGCCAGGTTAAGTCTGTAGCATACATAGAAATAGAATAGGAGTAGAACGGATATTCCCATCCAAACCAACGTAGCAGGACGGTCAGAACGTCGGCCATTTTTAATGCGTACCGTTGCAACATTGAACTGAAAAGGTGTGTCCTTCTCCGGTGCTTGCATGTGTTTGGTCGTTCATCCACCAACCACTCCACCAGTTGTTAAGATTGCTGTTGCACCAGTCGTTTACCGGTTTAGTCAGTGGTTAGCAATGTTGCCTCACGGCGAGAAGGTTCCAGGTTCAAATTGCCAGTTCATACATTTAAATCATCCTCTTCTCAGGCAAGAAAGTCATGTTAAGTGGCAAAGGAATATGCACTGAATAGGATGTAAATTACACACAGGAATGCCATTGAGAACACGCCGCTCTCATTAGTGAAGATTGTAGCAGCTCCCCCGAAAGCTGAAACGAAAATTACACTCCTCCATCACGGAGCCGAGCTAAACAGCAGGGTGCTCAGAGGAGCTCTGGCCTTAAAGGGATCGGAGCAGAAAGGTGTACTCACATGGCCCGAGTCCAAAGGATTGTTTGAAATACCGGCTGGCTGTTTCAAGAGCAAGGTTTTGACTTGGACTTGATAAAGCCCGTTGAGTGTATGCGCACCTGACGGCGACCGCTTTTGATTTGACAACTTCGAGCTTGAATCGTCTGACTCTCGGATTGGCCTTCTGGCGCCTCTTCGCCGCAGACGTTTGACATCTTATCAGATGTTTGACATCTTACCAGACGTTTTACACTAAATTGTCTCCATCATTCTAAGAGTCTAAACAAAGGCTTAAGCGTTACACTGTACAGAGCTTCGGGATTGAGACAAGTCAAACCATTTCCTGCCGGCAGAGTCCATAGATGGTGCAACAGTGGAGAGAATGTAAATCCAGGCGAACTCAAAATTGGATTGTTTAGTCTCACGCTCTCTTTGGACATTACCTTTTGGCTAGTTTAACCTACATTAATGCATCATATTCTATGAGATCATCACATGTTAGTAGCGTCGCTGTCCTGTGAGAACCACACATCTAAATAAAGACTCTTTTTAGAGACTTTATTTATCTTGAGAAGTAGGAGGATTTTCTCAACACAAAGAAAAACGTCATCCTTCAGTTTACCACAAACATTCAACATCAACACATCTGGAGGTACGTGGTTTTACCTGGACAGGAAGGAGATGAAAAACTATGAAAAGTAACTAAAGCCATCAGACAAATGTAAAATAAAAGTACAATATTTGCCTTTTTGATGTAGTGGAATATAAGTATACAATGGAAATACTCAAGTAAAGTCCAAGTACCTTGAATTTCTTTATTTATGTTCAGTACTGAGGCGCAGTCAACAACTGTTAAACATATTCACAAAACAAGTGTCTCTCTGGGCTTCAGCGAGCACAACCGTATGGAACAAAAAACACACGGCGGACTAAATTTGTGGACTCGGTTTCCCCGGGTGATTTTCCGAGGATATGAAAGAGCTCAGATTTTCTAAGCTGCAATGCACCTCCGCACTATGATGAAATTAATCTCATTTGTGTGTAAAAACTTTATGCGTTGGAAAATGTAAGCTCCTTATCCGCCGAGGCCCAGAGGGATTGCTGCTGTCTGCGGGTCCGTTCAGTTCCCTTCCCTCAGCAGCGCGCTGAATATTCAGGGCGCCTGTGGCTGCGGTATTAAAACACAGGTTTACTCTATTGTGAAGCTGAGCGGGATAATATGTAATCTGCAAAGTTTTGTGTTTGTAAGCACAACAATTGGATGATTCATGTTTAAATTCATGAACATAATTTAGCACAAAATCTGAAAAATACACCCGATTGTAACTTACTGGGATGAAACGTCTACGACGCAACATTGCATCTCGTTTAATTGAAGTTATTCATGTTCCCGACGGCTGCATTCAAATGCACAGCAATCAAGTGTGTGATTAAAGCGCTGAGGAGAGTAAGGTGGAGTAATTACAACGCAGATTCTGATAGTTTCAAATTACTTTTCTCTACTAAAGGGCAGCAGATTTTTGAAGAATCAGCAAATACTGGAATAACTGTGTGGTGATAAACTGTAACGATTCCAGTGGTGTTTTAATGTATTATATTTCTACTGAATCCAAAAACCAATTTGGTCTTACGTGTGTGTGACAGTAATGGAAAACGAATGAAACACACGCACTAACGTCTAATGATGAGAGGGCAAATAGTGTGAACCTAACAAGCAGGTTTTTGGTCTTTGTGGGATTTTGTTTCCCCCCCTTTTCATCACATTTTACCTTCACGGCTGACTTTTGTCTTTCGGGGGAGAGTTTTTGCTGAGTCAGCACGCAGCATCTCGGTGACAATCTGCTTCACGCTCATGCTGCTGGGCTCATTCACACCTGTCAGCTGCGGTACAAAGCCACACAGAAGTTAGGAGTCCTGCTCAAAGGCGCCAACTTCTAGTGACAGTCAGAGGAGGCTGCTTGTATTCTGGGTCCATTGTTTTCTAGCTGCTGTTGCAGCTGGAAATTCATAGTTTTTGTGATAGTATTTCAGCCGTGGTCTCCGAATATTAACAGTGTTCTCTCCAATCTAGCTTAAAAGCTACACAATGGCTCCTACCTTGGACTGAAAGCCTCATTTTGACGCAAACCCTTAAAAGAACGTCGCCGGAGAGCGGAGCCGTACCCAGAATGCTGTTTGGTGCTGTAGTAGAAGTAAATAATGCAGTACTGATAATCATGTCCTTCACTCAGCTCCCGTGGGTCCTCAGCAATACACCCGGCGCGTGTGAGGCCGGTCGATTGTCGAGGAAATCAAAGGACAGACATGAAGACAGGACGAGACTCCTTCCATTTTGGGTCCATGCATATTCATTACACGCCTATTTAAAGAAGCTGAGATGCCTCTGGAAAGTCAGTCAGGAATTTTTACATCACATTATAGAGGAAAAAATAACGTTTTCTTTATTGGGGCAATGAGACATTATTCTTGTCTATAAAATTAACATGCTAAAATTTCCAAAGACTGATTGTCCGAAATTCACCGTTTTTAATCCAAAATTAACGAACGGAATACCAAACTAACAAATGAATGAACGAACGCACAATTTATGGCATGACCCAGATGTGCCGATCACCATGGCGATCAAAAGACTGAACTCCTCGTCCCCTCTGCTTTCGAGCATTCTTTAGACTTAAAAGCACAAAGGGACGAAACAACTTCAGAATAAATTGGCATTTTACATTGCCATAAAGTCAAAGTGGAACTAACTTTGAAGTGAAACTCTCAATGCACAGGGTTTCTTTTTTATTATTCTATGCATTTTGGTATTTTCAATTTCAGAGCACAAGAGTTTTATAGCGTATGTTACCTGCAGCCTTTTGGGGAAGTGTTTGTCCAGTGTGACACAGAAGTGTGTGAAATGTTCCTTCATTTTTATAATGAAAACACTTCCCCGAAGCCGACAGTGTGAATGCTGCTTGCACCACTGGAGTTTTAGTAGAGATTGTCAGTGTGCAGTCGGAATAAGTCGCATACCTTTTTTCTTCCACACCCTGAGGAGTTTGCATGTCTGTAAAATGAGAAGAGCGGCTCAAAAATCGAGTCTTTTACAAAACGCCCAACTCGGCAATGTGCAAAATCTGGTGTGAGGCGTAAACCAACCATTTTAAGTCGTGTCGTGTCATGTGACGTCGGCGGAACGACACGCAGCGAGCTCATGTTTACCGGACGACCTGTCAGTAATGGTTTCCATCGAAGGGAACGAAAAGAGACAAAAAAAACAACAATACTGAGTTCAGACGTCATTCAGTGACGGATTGAATTCCGTCTTTTTGTTTTGATCCCTCGCCTCTTGTTTGCAGAGATCAGTCTCTCAGATTTATTTTGAGCATCTGAATTAGTGGGACGCTGATGCTCTCAGAGATTACAGCTCTATTCTGTGATTCAGTCTTGGTAAGACAGGTGCATACATTTACAAAAATCTTCCCCCGGAGCAGCTTTAATTCAGTGTGCAAATAAAACGCGAGTGTGTCTGAGAGGTGGAGAGAGAGAGGGGCAGGGGGAAGGAAGGGGGGAGAGAGGGTGAGTGATAGTGCGAGAGAGGGATGAGATGAGACGTGAAGGGGATACAGGTGCAGAAATGCCTCACTCTGATCTCTAATTCTCTATTTGGAACAAAAACAGACACTCCTATCAAAAAGCCGAGAGCGTGCCAAGCTCCGGCGGAAAAAAACAGCCCAGAAACTTGATGATGAATTTAAAGCCGCTCTGCCTGGCAGATATGAAGACGGGACAATCGCTCAATGTCAAAGGTAGTGCCGGCTCCATATAAAAACTGTGGCATCAGAGGGAAGTGTGTAAACAAGCTGAAAGACAAAGGTGTGGGGGGAGGGGAGGGGGGAGTGTCTGAGCATAATTACACACGTGTGCATTAACATAAGAATACAACATTTTGGTGGGGATGTTATTCCAAAGCCGCTCTCTGCGTTGTATTTTTAGAATGGGAGCCCTAAGAAGCTCACGTTGGCAGGAATATTGACGTGATGACATGAAGGTGTTGGCAACAGTTCAGAAATCACAAGGCTCTTCTTTCAGTTAGTTTCAATCCAAAGAAAAGTGACAACATTTTGGGGAAATGTGCTCATTCGCTTTCCTCGCGGAGAGTTGGGTGAGACGATCGATACCGCTCTCTGGTTAAGTAAACCCAGAACCTAATCTTTATGCTAAGCTAACAGTTAAGATAAACTAGCTCCTGGCTGTAGTTTCATATTTAACACAGATATGAGAGTGGTATCAATCTTCTCATCTAATTCTTAGCAAGAAAGCGAATTAGGGCATTTCCCAAAATATTGAACTATTTCTTTGATATCATTCCCATCTATATCAAGCAAACATTCATCCATCCATCCATCCATCCATTTTCAGCCGCTTATCCGGGGTCGGGTCGCGGTGGCAGCAGGCCCAGCAGGCCGACCCAGGCTTCCCTCTCACCCGCAACATTTTCCAGCTCGTTCTGGGAGATATAATCCCTCCAGCGTGTCCTGGGCCTTCCCCGATGCCTCCTACCAGTTGGGCGTGCCTGGAAAACCTCTAACGGGAGGCGTCCAGGAGGCATCCTGATTAGATGCCGGAACCACCTCAGCTGACTCCTTTCGAATAGGAAGGACTAGCGCCTCAACTCCACGTTCCCTCCTGATGTCCGAGCTCCTTACCCTATCTCTAAGGCTGAGCCCGGCCACCCTACAGAGGGAACTCATCTCCTTACACTGTCTCTAAGGCTGAGCCCTATAGAGGAAACTCATCTCCTTACCCTATCTCTAAGGCTGAGCCCGGCCACCCTACGGAGGAAACTCATCTCCTTACCCTATCTATAAGGCTGAGCCCTACAGAGGAAACTCATCTCCTTACCCTATCTATAAGGCTGAGCCCTACAGAGGAAACTCATCTCCTTACCCAATCTCTAAGGCTGAGCCCGGCCACCCTACAGAGGAAACTCATTTTGGCCGCTTATACAAGCGGAAAAACATTAATGGTTCCAGCTTATGAAATGTTAGGATTTGCTGCTTCACTCTAGTTAATATCATTGCATATTGAATATCCTTTGGCCCATTGGTTGGAACAAAACAAGCAATTTGAAGACTTTCACTACTAAGCGAAAATACATACACACCATACACGTTCTATGGTCCAAACAAGTTTGATCTCTTATATTAAAGCAATTTTGACTGAAAAAAAGTAATATATTATATTATGAAATAAAAATATATAAAAGAAACAGGATTTAATCATATTGTGAACCTTCAAGTTCATCTGGGAATCTCTTGGGAGCCCATGACTAGGTCTAAACAGTTAATCAAAAAAAGATAAACGGAAATAACAATCAAAAATCGAAAAAGAAAACAATCATTAACACAATGTTCTCTCGGCATATCCATATTCATTTCCCTTCATGAGCATGTCTCGAGTGCGTGGCTTTATAATTGCCTGTGGAGGCAGACGGTCGGTGACTCTGTGGAAAACAGATTCTTCTCGGTCAAACGGCTGCTTTAATGAACTGCTGCGGCCGTTTAATCAGAGTCAGGTGCGGAGCGCTGAATGAAGCAGGTGCAGAGGCTGATTGCGGCGGAAAACTGATGGCAACGAGAGATGCAGTCACGCTCGTCCCGTGATTTTGTTGCATATTTAAATCTTATTTCCATATAGTATTGCAGCTTATCTTTCCCCAGATTGTACCGGGTTACAGCTCGGATACCAACTTGTGTAAAACTCTCCCGATTTTTGTACGAGTATGAGTTGGCGAGAGTTTGTGTTCATATGTTTACGTTCAGCAGGCAGCCTTGTAGTCATCGAGGAATCCTAAAATCCACCGAAGACGGATCCTTTCTCGCCATAACCATTGGACCGAATTGGTACTGAATGAACAGACCACCACTGATGAATCCAGATCAGATCCAGCGTTGAATGAAATGAAAGCAGTTGTGATCAATATGTCAACAATGGGTCAAATGACAAATGGTCACCAGGTCATTTTCTCTATCGTATTTTCCATTGCGAATGATACCCCCTCGGGGTAGGGGGGGATTCACAGCTGGTTGCCATAGCAATGCAGCGTAAAACTCAGACACCAACTGAATCTTTTCATCTGCAATAAATCAAAAGAACATGATCCGTACTTCATCAGGTGTACGCCGAAGATTGGCCATTTTTTTAAAATCTGGGTCGAATGAATAAAAAACTTGGGGTCGCTATTGACAGTAGCTTTTAACCATTTTACGGCCAACGAGTGTAGGTTCATTATGATGCGTTCAAGTTTTCATGATGTTCAAATAATGTAATCTTGTAAACTGTGGTTTTGGTAAGACATTTGAATAAATCCAGTTGTTTTTAAGGAGATTTTCATTTTGGTTTGTACTGAAGTTGTAAGTGCGATTGCATAATTATTCGTTCTTCTTCCAAGCCCAGATTCTCCCAAACAGGCCCCAATAAAGATAATGTTTCACAGTATCAATGTGTTTTGTATCTGTAGCTATTCCAGGCAACATCTGAGGTGTTTTTCTTTGGCGGACATAATGTTCCAGTCGATAAACAGACTTGTCAAATACCTTATCTGAGCAAAAAATCTCCTGTGATTGAGAAAGCTCCCCGGCCGCCGGTATTCCCTCCAGGCAGACACCCAGCAAGCAAGCCTGAATGAAAACCGTTTGCAGGAAGAAGACATGCACACATATACAGGGTTATGAAGCAGTTATGAAGCTATACACTCAGAGCAGTTTTAATCTGCAGTTGACGAAATGCAGCACTGAAGTCACAGGTCCACTCAGCTCTATTTCACTGCCGGTAGACATCTGTTGGTGTGTGTGTGCTTGTGTGTGTTAGTGACACAGTAATATAAAGGTTTTTAAAATCCTCCAGACTGAGTCCCCCACTCCTTCCTGAAGGATTTAAGGTGCACTGCAGTTCATTTGAGCTCCAATGACTAAATTTGCTTCGTAAATCCCTTAATACAATAAAATTAAGTTCTCATCCTGAACACTGGAGGCCCTTTACGCTATAAGAATTTGGACTTTCCCCACATAAAGGTTGTCAATCATGCGGAAACGTGATGTAATCTTAGGTCTTAGATGGTCCACTGACGGCTGATTTAGAGCATTGGCAACCAAAGACATTTGACAATTGACAGCATCAGACATTTAGTTTTGATTTCATAACTCATCAGCAAAACTGTTCATGATCTAATGATACCTGATGAAGGCATATTACTGAAACATGACTTCTACTTTAATACATCAATGGAAGAAATTCTCACTAATCTCCCATTTGTGCCCTCAAACATCGCCACTCCTTGAAATCCTGTAAGAATTAATGTGCTCATATGCGCAAATGTCTGCCAACCTATTAACCTTATTTCTTGGCCCGGTCTCTGTGTGCATTATGTTCATATCAAACACCCTTCACGTCCAATTATAAGACATAATCCAGAGTTTTGAGGAATGTCCAACGCCAACACTTTGTTTCACGAACGGTTTCTATTTCTTCATGCAAAATACTTGTGCACATAGATAAATAAATCCACCCTGGTGCCAGCACTTTGCTTAGTAAGCAGCTCATAGTGTTTGACAAACGCATTGAAGTTAATGAAGTGTCTAAATGGGTTGTCTGATTTCATTCCAAGTGATGGAAGCCAAAATCCTACAGTATCCAATCCATCAATGCATCCACATATCAATACGATCCATTTCTGATGAAAAAGAATGGCTATATTTATTTTCCCTCCTAGAATTTCAGATTTACAGGTTTTTTCTATCAAAAACATCACCTATTATAATTACATTACAATCAGTGAGCAAAACAACTTCAATTGTCCTCATATTGGGAGAAATTTGGGTTCAATGTCTTGCTATGAGACCCTTTGATGTAGTGACAGGAGGAGGTTGAACCGCTAACCCTTATCATTAATGGACAGCTTTACAAGTGTGACTCTTCTGATGATGCTTTCACGCCTAACCCGTACGACGGGTTAAAAAGAACGTAGGTCCGTTAACCCCGTTATTATGGTTTGTTTTGGCCATTGTGAAAGCTGTCAATCGAACCCCGGCGTGAACTAAACAGCCGAACCGAGACCTGAAAAGGTGGGTCTTGGTTCGAAGCGGACTCTTGTGGAAACCAACCAACCATAGGATTTCATGACAGCAGCCATGTGATTTTTAGCACAATTTTAAAACCTAACTTAGTAGTAAATCCATCTGGTAAGCATGAAATCTGTTCAAACAAATGATTTATCCGTATTAAAGCCATGTATATCGACAGGTCAAATGCTGGTATTTTCCCTGATTAATAGGTCAAAAGCTTTTCAAACTGCTGCGCTTGTATCCGACCACTCTGAATAACTTTATGTTTACTCCTCGTGGTTCATTTGTAAAAAGTCAGTGTGAGGAGGAACTGGACCGCAACTAAAATGTAACAATGCATCATTTTTTTCTCTTTTGTCCAGACTAAATGAACCCAACTGCAGGACTCTTAGACAATAACCACGGCTATGTTTATCCATTTGTCCACTCTGATAGCAGGCTAGCACCCATTTCGTTTGAATAGAACTCAGTGGTGATGAAATGCTGGTAAATAATACATGCAAGCACTCCTTCCTGTCTGCCTCTGCTTGAGTTTTTCTTGTTGTTTCCCAGCACCTCTACATTTGTCTCTGTTCGTGTCAGATTAAGTCATGTCTTACAGTTCCTATGGGGTGAAGTGCCTGCGGCTTGAAGTCGGCTGAAAGCATTTCTCCCTAAAGTCTTTGACTATATGAAACAATCTTAAGTCGCCTTCTGAATCGTCGAGCATATCACAGGATCAACTGGGGTCAATTGGAGATGAAGGATGATAAAGTACGATGCAGTATGAAGGGTGAAAACAGGGGAAAATGTACTGTAAAGAGACAAATATGGATAAAAATGGAGACAGAGTGTAATGGGGAGGAGAGCGGGAGATGTTCAATAAAAAAAAGCTAATAAGAGAATGACTCAGAAAGCGAGGGTTGACGAGGGAGACGGGGGAGGAACAGAGTGAAAAGCATGTTACATGACATGCTCTCTCTGTCAAGTATGCTTAAGATATACACGATAGGTTCCATCAAGCACTGTGAGATTTCAGTGAGGACATTCTCTTCGAACGCACTAACAGACTCATGTTTGAGTTGGAGCAGAAAGAAGAATGATGGAGGACGCACACAATCCTGCGTCCTCGTCAGACGTTAGAGAGCGAGAGGGCCCGCAGAGATATGCATCTTCTTTAGCTATCCAGAGCATCTGGAAGCTGATGGGCCTGAAAAAGGTTAATGCGATTTAGTCGGGACATATTCATTACAGAGCGGCATAAAAAAGATTCATAGCGATTTGGTTGAATGTATCTGCAGATACTTTATTATAATAGGCTGGATAGGAATGGAAAGAGAGGAAAGAGGGGAGGAAACATGGGAGAAAAGGACAAGACTAGCGGGAGAAAGTCTCTTAAATTGTCACGTAATAAAATATAAATGCATACTTGTGAAATTGCATTAAAACTTTGGGCACATTTCCTTATATTAGCCGTATGAATACGGCAGGAGAGTTTTAAGTTGTGGAGTGTGGTTGAATATAAAAATCAGGACACCTTCACACTGTTGAATTCACAGCACAAAATGCTCCTCGTATTCAACACTTCCCCGCCAGACGACTATTTGAGCCGATAGGATAGTCAATGTGCAGCTATATGAGTCTTTGTAACACTTTATATTCGAAGTAAGCAGCGCTCCTTTGGTGCCAGACGATGTCAGAGCGTGATGGAATAAGATACTGGTGCTTTTCCAAACGACTGGAGGGAACAACTACTGTGCTGGAGCGCCAAGCCGCAGAGTTTGGGGAAAGAGGGGACCTGCAGTGATTGGGGCTTGAGATATTTAGGGGGTTGAGTGAGGGCGAGGGCGGGCAGGTACTTGTTATCCAAGCACAGTACTTGTTTTAAACGTCTGGAATAATACCTGTTCTATTCAAAACTGTTGGCCGAAGAGTGTAAAACATGCAGATATGCTGTATTACAGATTATCTCAACCATGTGACCTGTGATATAGGCTTCTATATTTTGCACCAGTTATTGTCTTGCGTTGAATGCATCAAGCTTGTGTAAATCAATCCTTTGGTGAATAATTGCATCATTGGAACAGTAAACGTAAAGCCTCACCACAGCACGCAACATCACTCATTTTAACCATCTCAGTTGAGCGTTTGCCATTGGCTGTTCTATAGCACTAAACACAAAGAACATCCAGGGCTGTACGTTTAAACATATTCACCTGCGACCTTTCCAGAAATGCCATTTCCATTACTCGAGATAATCCACAGACCTGGCTGACAACATTTAACTTGGAACTCGTTTCAAAACATGATCCATCGCGATAACTAAACTGCCCAACTGTGCATGAAGTGCTTAAAATTAGCTGCATCTCGAACAGCTACAACACATAAGCATAGCATTCTACTCATATACCCAAGGCTCTCCAAATGTGTCCACCACAGACCTAATGACCGGAAAAGTTGTCAATTCTACACAATTTGATTCTACACATTATTGCTTCATATCTTAGGACACGTCACATGACACTGATTGAGGATTAAGCATGGCTAATGCTTATGTTTTGGGCTGTATTAATTATGGCATTGAGGAAAATAAGCATTGAGTTGAATTCCTTCCAGTAAGCACAGATGAGCCGCTTTTCTTTTAACGGCCAATTAATATGGTGTCTAGAGGCTCGTTGGACTATTTTCTGCCAACTGTGGCTGCCAACATCATCTGTCTGAAAATATACGTTAACTCTGGAATAAAAAAATCTATCAGAACTGTAAAAATCAGTCAATTGAAATGACCGGAAATTGATCTACAACAATTAAGATTGGTGATTAAGTCATGTATTGATCCGAAATGTGACGATTTGCTGCTTTTCTTTGTTCTATATTACTGTAAATTAAATATTTGGGGTTTTGAAGAGAAACCAATTAAAGAAACATTAACATGGGTTCCAAGAAATCATGTAATGGTTTTCTGACATTTACATATAGAGTAATGGAAAATTGGTGGAGAGATCAATAATGGAAATAAACAGTATTTGCGGCCTTAAAACGAACAATGGTCACCAGTTCCATCCTTTCATGACGTCTAAGTAATGTCTCTTGTACTCATGTCGGCTCTGTTAGTCTGTAGCTTGGGACATTTTTAAAGAATCAATGCGGAGCTGTTGACGACAGCTTAATATGAAAGGCTAGTTTGAAAGAGCCGGAGAGAAACGGCGGACTGTTGGGGCATCATTTGGGGTATTTTAAGGTCGTGTTGATGGTGAAATCCACTCCACCCCAGTTTGTGAGTCTCTTTATTATCCTTGCTGCAGTTCCAGTGCACTGCTCACATCCCATGTATCATGTCTCCAGACCAAAACCTTGAACCCACTTTAAACTTAAGTAGTTTTTCTTGCCCAAGACTCAAAGAGTATCTTGTAATCTGTCCAAATTAGCTTTCGGGGCATGACTGAAAAGCATCATTAGCTAAAAACCTGTCTAGCACTCACCCATTTAAGATGTTATTTCTAGTACGTCTATGTTGCCGTTTTTCGTCATGAAATATTCAGAAGACAATAAAACGCTTGCTCTACTTAAATAGCGTGACAGCTACCGCAGGTGAAGCCGGACAAGGAAACTGAGCAAGGAGAGACGAAAGGAGGACAGACACCAGGGCGAGAGCAGAGGAATTAAATCAAAGGGAATTAATCGTGAACGAAAACAGAAGAGGCCGAGAAAAAGAAAGATAGATTGAAAGATCTGCCCCTGGGTGAGACAGATGGATTGAGTTGATGGACAACGATACAGCCTGGGAGTGACCGCAGTCGTCTCGGATATAAATAGTAGGGCAGCTAAGTGGTTGAGGGCAAGACGGTGGTTTCATCACGGACGCATCACAAAGGATGATGTTGCACCAATGTAGACGTGATGCAAAGCAAAAAGGATTCAAATCGAAAAATCAATAAACTTTTTAATGTACTTTTAATTTCCCATGAGAATGTAGCTAATGTTGGAGGAATGATGCATCTCACCACTCTTGCCATTTTTGAAATGCCAGAACAAAGTGATTCATATTCGCATCCTCTTTCACATCAGTAACCTGACACTCTGCCACACTAGTCGTATTTGGGGGCCTTGTTCAAAAGGAACCCTTCTTTTGATCAGTTGTGTATTTGCTGATTTACTGAATAGTTCAATTCATCTTCACCATTTTAGACTTTCGTTGAGAAAACAATCTCACAACAAGGTGATCTGGAGCTTTCGATCATTTCACAAGAGGTTCATCAGCCGATGGAGTCGGCCCAGTTGTCATGGAGTTGTAGATGTTGAAATTTCCATTGTCTTTTTGAGCAGTTTAAAAACTTCTCATCCATGTTGTCGGTATATTTCATAATATATGAACAAAAAAAACAGCTACTAAATGGGCTTTTGTCAACTGCTGCTTTCAAGGTTATGAATTATTATTTTCTCATTGTAGATATTATCTTTTACACTTTCAGTGCTTTATATTCAACTGTTTTACGGCTTTTTTTTATGCAAACACTTGGAAGATGAAGGTCAAAATTAATCAAGCCGCATTCATTTTTGGCTGATAGCTGGCAAACCAACAATCATCTCATACAGGGCAAATTTTTTGACCATTGAGGAAAATATACCGCTATTAAATCAATATCGTGGTATGAGACTAAATATCGTCGGTTTTACAAGCTGCATTACTTACCAAACTCTTGTAGCTGTTCTATTATTTGCCTTTACCCACCTCGTCATTATATCCACATTACTAATAATCAACTCTACAATATCTTCGCAATTTCAACATTGAAGGTATTTGGTCAGAGATATTGTAATATTAGATTATCTTGCGTCCAGCCCTCGCTTCTGGCTCCGCGGGACTCAGATGGTTATTATCGTCTTGTTTCCGATAAAACAGCCTTTTTCCCCAAAATAATTCTACCTTTTTAATGTGTTAAACTTTAAAACAAGAGACATTGCCAAGACAATCAAAGTGCAGAGTCTCAGCAGAGCTCTGTCGCATTGTCGTCGGTTTGTGGAATGGATAATGGAAAACCATTAGCTCGCAGCACTCCCAAGGTAAGATATGTTCTAGATTTTGTCACAACTTTAGCAAAACTCAATTAGATTAGATTCTAACAAATCTGTTTGGTAACTGGTATCATTCCCCTATAAACAACGAAGAAGGGTTCTGTCAGGGCTGTTTTCATTGCAGAATTCCCATGTTCCCGTGTTTTAATCTGCCTTGTCCCAGTTTCCCTGTTTTCATGCTTCTCACACTGTAACCTTCATCTTCTCATCTCTTACTTTTTTTCAGTCTGTTGGGTTTTTTCCAGACCATAAGGCAAAAGGCAAAAGGCAAAAAAGTAGTTTCTCTTGTCATGCTCAAAGACGAGCAGCTCTCCAATGACGAAACCCATGCATAATTTCTGACACACACACACACACACACACACACACACACACACACACACACACACACACACACACACACACACACACACACTCACACACCCCTCTCTCTCGCTCTCATTAGGTGTACAGGCAGGACACCATGGCTAGAGGACGGCCATACAAAGTGTCATCACCTGCTTGGAAATGTTTTGACTTCTTATATCCACGCATGCATTGACATTGACATTGTGGGTTGACTGATCACGTGTGTGTGTGTGATCTCTTGCCTCTCTGTGCGTTGCCCCTCCAACAGCAGAGAACAATGATAGATGTGTTCTTCAGGGCTGCTCAGCCAAACGTTACAAAGTGTGTATGTGTGTGTGCTCGTATCACCCTTAATGATTGTTTTGCCTCCACTGGGCACATGTAGTCATTGGTATTCAGTTTGGCTTCTAGCTAGTGAGTGAGTGTGTGTGTGTGTGTGTGTGTGTGTGTGTGTGTGTGTATGTGTGTGCATGCATGTGTGTGTGTGTGTGTGTGTGTGTGCATGCATGTGTGTGTGTGTCTGCAGATTTATGTGCGTTCTTCTCTTACGTGTTGATACTGAAGGTCACAAAGAGATTAAGACATACATATCTGAGTGTACTGTATGTTAAGGCAGTTTTCTGCTTAATAATGTACAATATCTGTTGTGTCTGTAAGGGTTCCAAAAGGGTTCTTCCTAAATGGCTGATTTTCTACTGTAGCAATTACCATTTGCTTCTGAACCCTTTTAAAAGAAAAAGCCTCATGAGGCCCAAGGCTGTCAGACTAAAACCATGGGGAGGGTGGAGAAAGGTCTATGAGATATAAAAGTGTTCTCGGTAGAACCCTTTGGATGTGGTCTTGGGAGCACCCTTAGAAGGTGGAAATGTTCTGGATAGAACCTCCAAAGATGGTTTGGAGGTTCTACCAAGAACCAAAAATAGTTAGCTCCTTTATTTCTTTGAGTGTAGGGATTTAGTTTCAACTTATTTTTTACTGGTTGTGAGGGTTTGCAAAATAGATTTTGGATTCAACTTTTTTAGGATCTCTTAATCTTAAGGCCTTTACACACGACACACAAATTTTCAACACTTGTTCAATAAAAGATTTGTAATGATCCGTTCAGGCAGAAGACCAAACACAGGGGCCACATTGGCCCAGAGCAGCAATCTGACAGTCTGAGGTAAATTGTTGTATAGCTTAAGCTACTGTTAGCTATTATTTTGAGTTTCATTTTAGCAAAACGAACAAACGAACGGGAATTTGAGTTCTCTCCGGTAGGCAGTGTGTTTGTCACGGGCTTTTATTGTGAAAGGTAAGAACGGAAGGAGTGGATCTGGTATGCATTGCCTTTGTCAAGGTTGAAAGTCTTAAACAAAGTTTTTCGTCTCCGTTCGGTCAGGAGAGCCCCGAGGGTTGCCGCACATCGATTGGTGCAAAAGCTCAACAGAATTATGTTTCTTTTTCGTCGCATCATTTTCACAATTCTCTGTGAAAGTACTAAAAATGACAAAAACAACGGTCAGGAAAAATATATTGACGTGCGAATCAATCGCACAAACAAAACGCCTGTGCGGGTCTGTATTGGTCTTAAGAGCAACAGGCACAGTTTTGGCATGGAGCATTGTTATTAATATGCAAGCAGCACCGAGCTGCTGAGAGTAGCTGGAATCGGAGCCCTCATCTGCATTATATTTTGACACTTTTATTGGTTTAAGTAGGTCCAGCTTTTTCTTTTTTCCCTCCGAGCCTATACTGAATCCTTAGTATATCCCCTGTGTTTGCATGGATTCTTCTCTACATTCATAAATGTGGTAATTAGCATGCATGCCTGTAACTTGTTTACGCGTCTACGCTCACCTTGTCCCCAACCTCTTACCTCTTACATTTCAGATTAATTATGATTGGGGCCATTAACATAAGTGAAGGTGGGAGGTATAAGCAGATATTGTCTTTATGTCTCGGAGTTTGATTGAATATTTCTGCTCCACGTGAAGGAAACTCATGACTCATCAATATGTCGTTTCTCTCTATATCTACACATTTTTATCCTTCCTTTTCACTGTAATTTCACTTTTGTCTCTCACCACGTCACCTGTCTCTCTCTCTCTCTCACACACACACACACACACACACACACACACACACACACACACGTATCCCTTCATCCTTTTCAGGTCGGCTCGGTCACCCACCTCTCAAACTAATCCGTCGTAGACAAAGTTTGCACTCACTCACCCTCACTTTCTCACTCTCTTTAACACACAGACACACAGACACACACACAGACACACACACATGCACACACACACGAAAAGTTCCCTCAGCCACGCTCCACCCTCTGCACTCGCACACATATCTCTCTCTCACCTCTGCTGCTTTCACACTCATGTCCTCTCCTCATTCTTCAAATTGAATTAGACTGGAAGTGAGGCCAGAGCAGGCCCATTACCGCCACATAATTAGATTTATTTAAGCTTCGGCTACAACTAAATCCTCTGGTTCTTCGTCTCCCCTAGTGTCTCCCTTTTGACCCTTTGACTTTATCCTTTTGTGCTTTTCCTCAACTCTTGCTGTCCTTTTGCACTAATTAAATTTCCAGCTCCCCGTTTTGTTGGAACGAACATAATAATGGCAATGTGATCGTCTGCTCGCGTGACGGCTTCATTTATGAGATCCTAACCGTCTCCTGGTTTGTGGAAACAGCTGCTGAACCAGGTGGAACCTCTGGTTCTGAAAAGTGACGCAAATGCGGAGGTACTTGCATCTTTTCTACTGGGGAATAGTAATTGGAACATTTTCAGGTCTCCTAAAAATGTCTTAAGGTGCGTTTGTTTGAACTTAGCTCCACCCTCTTGTGTCTCTTCTGGTTGCAAAAAAACAAGATGGCGACAGCCAAAAAAACAAGATGGCGACGGCCAAAAAACAAGATGGCGACAGCCAAAAAAACAAGATGGCGACCGCCAAAAAACAAGATGGCGACCGCCAAAATTTGCTGAACTCAAGGCTTCAAAACATCAGTCCACAAACCATTGAGCGACTTTACGGTGACTACGTCCACTTCTTATATACAGTCTATGTTCTGAACAGCTCCACCCAATGAGCCGCATGAACAGAGTATGAAGCATATTAAAAACATGATGCAGTGTTGTTACTCAAGCGGATTTCAGAATCTCCAATAAGCAAGACCTTATTGTCGAGGGGTATTCCCTTACCATAGAGAGGATTAGATCAGTCGTTGCTGCAGTAGCCACTAAAGAATAGATTAAGAGCGGCAAAGCATCAGCTGGTCCACTGAATCACAGTTTCTGCTGGAGACGGTTCAGTGAACCTGACTCTATCAGTTACTGCAGAGGGCTGTGGGCTGCTGGGATGAGATGTAACAGGATGTTTGCAGCATCAATGCGCAGCTGGAAAACCAACTTGAATTCAGGAACAAGTTAGCACGGGTCGAAATCCATGTGGAACACACACTGAAAGTGTCTGAGCATCTCACATTTAACTAAAATGTACAACCCATCTACTTTAGGTGCTTTCATTTATTTTAAGAAAGGATTTCAAACAATATAGTCCTTTATTCAAAAGATGAGAAACTTACTTTTAATACCGTAAGGGCATAACATTTGCACACATTTGCATTTACTGCATGTGCATCATGTTGCTTCAGGTCCCGACTGAAAACCTGAATATATTCTTAGTCAACCTGCCTGGTTAAAAAGGTTGAAAACGATGTCACTTGTCCTCGACAGAAATGTAGAAACATGGTCATTTCCCACATTTTCCAGCAGGTATTATTCAGTACAATTTGGCTGTTAGAGCGAAATGGCACAAAGAAGAGGAACCTCTTGTGCAGCAATCCCACACAAATAGCTCCCCTCTTGTCTTCTCTCTGCTTCCTATGTTTCCACTCCACACCTCTCTCCCACCAGTCCTCCTCTCCCTGCTGTAATAATAGCACAGTTAATAGAGAGAGCAATTACACCAATTACCCCAAAGAGGAGGAATCTACGTTATTCACTATTTGAGCTGCCCGTTAGGGTGAGAGTAGCTATATATATATATATATATATATATATATATATATATATATAGGGATTGTCAGATGGCATGTATGGCATTAAAGCTCAAGGCCAATGGCCAGTTGAAAATTGCATATGGTCAACTAAGTTACATAAATGGTGGGACAGTGGTGGATGAGTAGTAAGTACAAGTAGCAAAACATAAAAATACTCTCATTACAAGATCATTTTTAAAATTGCATTCAAAGTTCAAAAGGTAGATCAAAAAAATAGATCCCAACCTCTGTGCAGTAAATGTGAATCTACAGACTGTTAGCTTAGCTTCGAATAATGACTGGAAACCATTGGAAAAGGAAACCTGGCCCAGTTAAAAGGTAACACAATTCACCTAAAACACACCCCTGAAGCCCCCGTTATTCACATGTTATCTTCTTTGCTCAACTCTACAAAAAACAACAACATGTTGTGTTGAGCCAGGCTAGCTGTTTCCCGTCTTTATGCTAAACTAAGCTAACTGGCTGCTAGATGTAGTTTCATATTTAGTTTCATGTGTGTTTTCCAAATATTACTTTAAGAACATCAGAAAAATGTAATTCCAAAACACAATTTTCATACACCAACAGCAACAGTTGACTGTTGGGGTTTGAGGTTGTTGCTTACGTTGTCAAGTCAATTTCAATGACATCATATTAAGCATTTAAAACTATTAGAATTACCAAGGATAAACGTATATATAATGTTAGAACCAAGTATTTTAAGGGGCTTTCAGTAGAATACTTGAGTAAATGTACTTTATTTTTAACACTAATGAAGAAGGACGATGTGAAGAAAACAACATTCAGTAATTTCTCAGATACTTTCTACTTTACGAGAGTTTTTATTGCAGGTATGTAGCATTAGTGTGAGAAGACTCACACTAATGCTTACAGATAGTCACGAAAATCTGTCTTTAAATCCTCATCTCTCCTCTACTTCCACTCTTCATCCAGAAAAGTGATGAAGACTGAGGCCTGAATGAAATATTAGCACCTTCTCGCGGGAGAAACAAACACAGGACTTTGAACCAAGGAGGCCGGTGATGTTTGTGGCGTGTTTTCCGTTCTTATGTAACATTGCGTAATTATTTCACGCAGTTATTTTAAGCCCAACCATGATTTTTACTACAACCGTGCGCAGGGCTACCCAGTGCATATAGAAAGCGACGCCAAGGTGCGTCAGTATGTGTTGAATTGAGAACGTGTTTGTTTTCAGCTCTACTTCAGGACTGTGTGGGTGAGAGCATGTGATCCAAAGATAGGTCTTGTGTGTTTTGCGAACAGGTGAAGTCTTCCAGTAAGTCACCGGCTCACGTCCTCTCGGTCTCTGCGGAGCAATAAATCTTCCGCCTCCTCCCAAATTTTCTTAATTACTGCGAGCCCATAGGGAGGTGACAACGCATCATGCAGACACACGAGTACAAACAGCTGAAAGCAGCTCGGGAAACGGTCGGGTGAGTGTGAGAGATGGAAGAATAAAAAGGATGCATAAGGATTAGGAGCCATAATTACAACTTTGAATTGTTTTCAGGCTTCACCAGCACAGTGTCAAACAGCTGGTGCGTAATCTACCTCCTGGATCAGAGCTACCATCCAGGCAGCCAAACAGACCATAGTTTTGGGCTCTGGGAGGGTTGCCATGACAACAACAGCATCCCCCAGCGTCTCATATTCCAGACCATTGTCAGTCAGAGTAGCCCGTTACAAAAAGGAAGAAAAAATAAATCCTTGGCATCTTGTCTTTCCTCTTTGTTTTATATTCATAGAAAGGTGAGATTGCTCCAAACAAGGTTTCTTTTCATCGACGGCCTCAAATTCCTTTGTCCTGGGCCGACTCTTGGCTTTCTTTGGACTCGGACTGTCTGAGAGGTATTAGTTGTTGGAGCGTTCCCAAGTATCACTCTGTTATTTTCTGGAGACTTAAGCAAGTTGTCACTCTGACTGCATGGCTAAGCTGCCCATGACAGGGTCTGAATAATGATGGAGGGGGTGGCATTTGAAAAAGCACAGGGAAGGGACAAGAAAGGAGAGTCGAGGGTAAGTCACAGCAAATAAAATCAATTTGTTAATTTCTGAAGTTGCTGATGGTGCTGGTGAGGAATATGCCTGTTACATATTAAGCAGGTATAATGTTCACCATCTTAGTTTAGCATGATAAAATGAGCTTATTAGCACTGAACACAAAGTACATCCTCGTATTTTGGTTATAGATTTTGACCTGGTGATGGCGCTAGATCTAAAATATAGATCTCACCAAAGTTATTGCAATTCATCCGAAGAGGAACATGGTTATCTGTACCAAATGTTATGGCAATCCATCAAATAGTTCTCAAGAAGTCTCACATAATGGCGCAAGAAAAAGCAACTCATCCAATCAATCACTCATTCATCCAACGGTTGTTTGTCTGGACCGACTGACAGAACACGGGGCCTGGAAATGTCACAAGCCAGTATAATAAAGCTAAAACTGTTTCTGACAGAATGCTGGTGAAAGTAATAAACTTTTTTAAATTAAAGATTTCCGCCTGCATGTTATTGCCTGAATAGCAGCTTTAGACAACAGGAGATGAAAAAAGTAAAAATGAAATGTTCTGGTGGTAATGAGTATAATGAAAATACGATAATAGTTGTATATATATATATATATAAAAAACAAAGAACAGTGAAGCTTGGATAACATATATATATATATATATATAAAACAGAGAACAGTGAAGCTTGGATAACAACACACAAAGAGGGAGAGTGACTTCATTCTCTGCTAAGGACAATATTACTCGATTATATCTTTACATTGCAATTAGTTGTTTGCTGCTATATTAATGTTCCTAATGTCGTATATGGAGCCTTTTAAGCTAAAGAAGAAGATCCAGCAAACAATGCAAGTATCTCAGAGTAACATGAGGAGGAAGAGCGGGTTAGATATCAAACTTCAAATGGCATTTCTTCTCCCTTATTTTCAGAACTAGGTAAGTCCTACTCGTGCTTTTTCATTTTCACTCAAACCCACAAAGTGGGCATTTGAGAAGAAGTAAAAATGAGCCAAGATTTAAAGTTTTCAGAGTCAGATGGACACCACCGATCACAGCAGCTTTTATATCACGCTGACCCAAGTCAGCATGATCCAAGTTCAATCAAACCGAATCTTCTTTCCATCCAACAGACAGAGCAACAAAGGACGCTGAGGTTGCAATGACATGAACAATACAAAGCTGGAGCCTAAATCAGTTCTTCTAAAATGGACTCACTTATGGTGATGAGTATATGATTGCCAAAGAAAACAAAATGTTCCAGTGAGGTTATTTTTTCAAATCTCTAATAATGTTGTATTTTGGGGAAAACAAGCTTTTTTAAAGAGCTAATATATCTAAATGTAGTCTTGAGCTTTTTTTCAAAATCAATAATTTTTAATCAAGAAGGTCCTAACCTTCGCCTTGTAGCTAAGTAAGTCTACTACTTTTATTTTCTTCCTAATTAGGTCTCAGTTGGATTCAGATGTGTCCTGAAGTCGCTCTTAGAGAAAGACAGTGTTGACAGGAAATCAACTGTGAGCAGGCGAACACAGTCGGGCTGGTGGGGATGTCATAAGCAAAAAGCACTGGACAAGTTGAACATTGGAGCATCACAAAAAGATACTACGATTCATCCTCAAGGGAACATGAATGTCAGAGTCAAACAAAATGAAAATGTACCCAAGGGTTGTTGAGACACTTTACTCAAACCTCATGGTCGCTTGAAAGGAAAAATCGGGGAAAGTCATTAGGATTCATCCTCAGGGGAACATGAATGTCTGCACCAAACATTGTTCCAATCCATCCAGTCCATGTTGAGATATTCCACTGGACATATGAAAACGTTGACCTGCTGGTGGTACAGTACTAAAGGAATAGACAGGGCATCACCAACATTGTAAGATTTATATCCTCTGGAGACCATGAAAATATGTAAAGAATTTGTAATCGAAATGTTTGTTGAGATATTTTACACGGGATCAAAACGTTTGTTCGGTCGGCCCACCAATTTGCCATGCCTTGATCGTAAGAAGCCAAAGGAGGTTTTGACCACTTCTGCTTTAGACTGCCGGATTTTGTTTTGACTCCACAAAACCCTAAATTTTCCTGCACTTTTTTCAAAAAACGGCATCAGTGGATTTTTTGGGACGTGGGGTGCTATAATCAAATCAAACAGTGTTTCTAAATGCAAGAGGAGAAGACATTACCTCGAAGCAATTTTTAAACTTTCTCATGCGCCTTTGCTTCCAACATGAAATATTTCCCTGTTTTGAATGAGAAAAAAAGGATGCAGTCAGTAAGGTAATTACCAGCAGAGCCTTGGAGTGCAACATTATCCAAAACATTGACTCTCCATGCGGTCTGGAGATGAGAGCAAATCAGACTCAAAGCACCCTCCATATAAACACTATTAGACTCCGACCAAGACTGTTATGTATCCACAGCCTCATTATATCCTGACAATACTCAATAGCCCAATACTTGAAAACACAAGAAGAAAAAACATATTAGTATCTATCTTATCTGAAATATAAGATTCAGTCTCTAAAAGCAATTGATTCAACTCCTATTTTTTAATAATAGATACTCCTTTGCAATATTAGAGTAATTAGTAGGGGTCAGTTGTAAATATGTCTAATGTTTGAATGAAAAGCTTCATATTTTTGGTTTCAACCAGGTATTTTAGAAAATAAAAATCTTTTTGGAGTGGGCAAAATCATTTTTCTATTTAAAACCTAATTTCAAACAGTATATTTGGGACCATTTGGAGATCTTATCGTTGATTTAATTTAAACTGGTAGGCACTTTGACAACCCCGGAAATTATGCTAATATTTGCTAATCAAGATCAATAGAAGAGATAAATCAAACAAATGTCCTCTTTCAATTTGAATAATATTTGATTATTTCGCTGGAGTCCAGAGGATCTATTAATCTCTGCTTAACTAGCAGCACTGCAGAAAGAAATGCAACAGTGGAAACAAACTGCACTCATTGTGATAAGAAAAGATAAAAAAGGAGTATGAAATTAAGAATTACTCCATAGTTTTAACAATGGCCTGGATGATTTATTACATTTAGCATTTGTAGAAAATTGTCATGTGCATGCTTGAAAGCAGAGAAAAACAATATTACAGCATTTGTGAGTCTAACAAGGCTTTTGGTTGAGAAATGTTTGACGCACTTCCTCTGTTCCATAAATCGTCATTTTCCCAAGAGATTGAACCAGGTGGGAGTCAAAACGTCATCGTGAAATAATGATAAGTTAAAGCTCAGAACTTGTTTACTGCCACTTTAAGCAGCAGCTTTTCAAAGTCAAAGTTTTATTGATGAAAGATCAATTCTCTTATAATTTCCTGTGCGTGCAAGACAAGTAAAGGAACTTATTGTGTGCATACAAACTGTCAAAACTGAAAAAGATGTATTATTCTTTATTATTGAGCAGTTATGACACAGCAATGGTATTTTTCTCGTTTTAGGTGAAATGTGTTGCACTTTCTAAGCCCGTACTGTCTGTGACAGAAATAAATGACTCTGCTCCCTGAGAATAAAACTTGACAACTCAATTAAGGTCATTTTCATGTTTCATTTGTAACCGTAAGAGTTAGAAAATGTTTTGACCCTTGGCTTTCTAAAAACGTCTGACAAGTTATATATGAAAACATGGATGCTTTTCTTAGCCCCTGGAAAGACGACATAAGGGACCCACATGGCAGCATTATTATGCATTTGCATATCAACTGCATAATTTGTACTTGAAATGTTTGTCATGGTAAACTCTGTATGAACACCCTGTTCTTAGAAAGGAGAGACTTCTAGTTCCATTACAGCCTAAAAAATGTCCTGATTTATAAGAGAATGCTATTAACAGCAAACATCAAAACTACATTCATTGGCAAATTCCATTTTAATACTATACATAGCACTTGGCAAAGATGGTAAGCTGATATCCTGTGGTAATGTATTTCAAGGCCACTTTGTGTGGATGAATGTGGAAACTTCAGAGTGCGGTGTAAATGAAGATCAAGCCCACACGGGGACAGACGCATCTCTTCCATCTGCCAACCAGCCCACAGCTACAGATAGCACGGGGATAAAGAGACAAACAGGTAACTATTCTTTTCAAAGAGGATAAGAGCTACTGTCCTATTACGCTGAAATGGAAAAGCTATTTGGCACTTAAGAGCTCTGCAGTGTGGTCGATTGTAACAACAACTTTCAGCTGAATTCTATATCCAGATAAATACTGCAGAGTACACGGGTGCACACCAAGTTAAACAATGGGGTGCTTTTCATAGGTGAAATTGTTCGTGACGAAAGTCATGAAGGTACAGTTATAGAGATAAAAGTAAAAGGTCCATTTTGGGGGTGAGAGTTAGAGGGTCTTGTTAGGTTGAATGTCAATTAGCAGCATCTGTCAGCCGTGAGAGTGTTTTTTGGCAATCTCTCTTGACATCTCTCGAAGATAGCGAACAGAGTTCAGGAAAGGCCAAGGGAGTCCCATACTGACAGGAAAGCAAATCCAAAAACACCACTGGGGCAGGTGAAATGTTAAAGGAAGCTTTGTTTGAGAGTCACTTAGAGGAGTGGAGGGATTGGAGGTGAATGGAGAATAGTGTGATCCACAGGAGACCAGAATGAGCTTGTTGAGTGAAGATCGAAGGGAGCTGAGATTCTTCAGGAAACTGGTGGGCAAAGGCAAAGCGGGTACACAGTCAAAGAAGAAATGAAAACCGTAACAATGTAGGTTTTTTTTGGGGGGCTGATGAGCTCACAGTTAAGACAGCATGGGTACTTGATGAAGGGGAGACTGAAGATGCTGTAACAGGGAGCAGCTGTAGAGGAATCAACCGAAGAACCCGATGTGATCCAGGTAGATTCAACCGAGAGGCAAGGAAACGCCACTATTGGAAACTGCTACATTTCAGAGAGAAATAAATTGGATCTGAGATAAATTAAGATCTGCTTGCGGGGGATAAGTACATAACAATTGATCAATAGACCTTCCCTCAATAGACATTTGGACTACATCTTACCCCCCCGGCTCTCTCCTCACTGATTCAGGTTGCAGTTTTAAACAGTTTGAAAGACGTGGTTAATGTTGTAAATTGAAACAAAACAAAACATAAAACGTTACAAAACCACTTAGTTAGGTTGTATAAAAATCATCATGATTGGGCTTAAAATGAGAATTTTGAAACAAAACAAAAACGTGACAAAAGTCCCTGGTTTGGTTGAAGCAACAAAATTCCAAGATGGTTCTCTCACTTGGTAACCTTGTAAATGACTGGATGAATGGAAATTTATTCTAAATTAGCCATTTTTTTAATTGTGTTACAGACTTGTAGTGAAACCGATCCATGTTAATTAGCTGAATTGATTGGATTTTCACTGGTTTGTTGACACCTATTTTGTTATTCCCACTAAGTTGGAGGTATCGTAGCTGTCAAACATTTCCTCTCAGAGGCCATGTGGAAGTTTCACGCTCGTAATTAAGGTCTATGCGATATGACACGGATGTCACAAATGCTCACTGAAAATATTACTCAGCATCCCAATGAGAACAGAGCAGAGCAGATCAGAGCAAAACATACACCAAAAAAACAAACAGCGCAACGATCAGTCAAGTGGAAACTAACAGCAGGACGTGTAAGCTAACAAGAGCCACCGATTTATACCATATTATAACACCTGAAGCCAAAGGTGCCTCACCTGGGTATGGTATGACACACAGGTCACATCTGTTTCCCACAATGTAATTATGTTATGTTTGCAGTGAAGGTCAACCTTGTGGCTTTATGATACTTTACGGCATCAGGTTTTATTGGAACACCCAGTGAGCAATTCACAGCAGAGTGCAGGTCTTATGAAGTTGTAACCAGCTTGGCGTCTGCAGGTAGCAGTTGGATCATCTTTATGACTGCGACATTTGTTGCGGAGAACGTGTCATAAACCATAAATGGCAAGGAAGTGATTAAATCCGCTCTATTCTGAAATGATGCTACATCAGAAATGTTTTATCAACCCTGAAGAAATGATCGCCGGCATTAAAAATGATTATGAAATGTTCCTTGTAAAGATATCTACATTGAAAGAGGTTCACCCAAATGTCTTTTCCCATTAAACACTATGCTAACAAACGGCTTTGAAACCTGTTCCCCAAGTAGCTACTCTAAATTGTGCGATTACAACAAATGGACTTTTGTGGTCGTCGCTCAAACTCACACATTGCAGTTTTAATGCCATTCAATTTCCTTTTATCGCCATGTGGTGAAAAGTGCATTATGTGGGAGAGAACTTGTTTTGAGGCTGTACAGTGGTCTATTAGAGAGAAGCCGTTTGGTTTAGTTTGCAGTATGAGTTTAATGGAGTCCTTTGTGTACAATAACGTCTGGTGTTGCTCGATTGTACAATGACTTTGGTACCAGGGAGCAGGAGGGGACAGAGTGACATTATTTAGTTTATTAGCCTGGCAACCCTCAATGTGTATTTGCTTTACACAAAGGTCATTTCAGCTGGGTTGGATACATAAATGCGATTCTTTTCATTTCTGACACCAGCATGAACCCTTCCTCTGATGGCCATTACTGTTTTCCCTCCAGGTGTTGCCTCATTCACAGTAGTCATAATAGGTTTGTAATATAATGAATATATGCAAACTTGTTACACAGAAACATCTGAGAAGCCGTCATTGGAAACTGGTTGGAGAAAGGACAGGGACTTTAAAAAAACCACTTAGCAGGTGCAAAGCCTTCAGAGTCGTCCTTTGCTTTGCTTTCAAAGAAGAAATACTCTCCAGTTCTGAAATAACTGATGCTTTTGCAGCATCGGCGCTAACCTCTAATTTAAAGTTTCTCCTATTGTCTGGACAAGTTTTTGCTTCACCACGTTTAACTTAAAGCTGCATTACTTTTCTTCTTTTGGTCACAAGGGGGCAGCAGAACAACCTGTTAATATAATGGTGACATATATAGTTGAGGTCAACGTGTTGCGTATTTTTATCAAGACCACAGGAAGAGCGCTGGGCTTTAAAGCAAATTTTAAATAGTGGCCAAACCGTGGGATAACATCTTCCGGGTCCGTCATGTGATGCAATTGTTGCCCTAAAATACCTTTTCCCATAGACTTCAACTGGGAAAGAGACGCTTGGAACTAAGCACATTTTTTTTTGGATCCATTGCCATTATGAATACTGAAATCAGTACCTAAAAGTTGGGAAATTCACGAATAAGTTATTTTCCTTCATATGAACCAGGCGGTTCTGAAAAGTGAAGCCAATGCGAAAGTGTCTTAAACTTGCATTCTAAAAAACTAATGCGAAAGATACATGTAATTATATACTCGGGAGTCAAACTTTTTTACAGCCATGGTTTATATGTCCTGCAGACACGGAGCGACATTCATTTGATGCCATGTTTCTGACCATCTGAAAAATAGTCGAGTCAAATTTCTGCAATTTTGCAAAAAAAAACGACTGGACATCCTGCGTGGCTGCATTATATCAGGTTGAGTTACAGGAAAACATGGGGAAGAAAAGCAGCTTTCAGACAGGCGGAGGGGGGGTGGAGAAGGGCAGTGGAGGAGACCCAGGGGATAAATAAAGAGAGGAAAGTAGCTGAGAAAAGACCGACCGGGAGAGGACTTGTGATGGAGGGACACAGAGAAGCAGGTGAGAGAGGAAGAGAGACGGCATTCGATTTTAATGATGCCCTCAGTGCGTCACACAATCTGATACGGTGACACTCCAGAGACAATAAATGGTGTTAGAGAGAGTGTGTGTGTGTGTGTGTGTGTGTGTGTGTGAGAGCGACAGATGCGATGTTCACCCCGGGCCTCATCTCGCTGCCCAACAGCCTGTATACCACCGCAGTGCAGGTACTCCAGCGACCCCGGGGGGCCGAGTGAGTTGCCGGTGCACACGTGTGGACGTCTCTCTGCACGTGTCTGTTTTTCCCTCTAAGTCGATTAAGATTCATGATCGACGGCGGAGTCCGGGCGAGGGCGTGTGACCGATGTCTGACCGGGAGGCAACGCTCTTTGACCACATACATACCTAATTATGGAGAGTAGAATCTAAGAAGAGGAGGGAAAGCAGCACAGAAATAATGGGAGCGGCATGCTCATGAAGGAAAACAGGAATACGAGTTTAGTGAAGCGTTGAGTTGCCACTCGTTTACAGAATATTTGAATTATTGCTCGCCCCATTCCATAGGTCTGATGTTAAACACAGGAGGCCTGAAGATGTAAGTTTATGCCAAAGTGTTCTTTCTAATGACTTGAGCGACTCCTCTGGTTGTATAGAAGTCAAAGCTTCATGTGTTAAAGCTGCATTCTCTCTCCTGACCACCAGGGGGCGACTCCTCTGGTTGTATAGAAGTCAAAGCTTCATGTGTTAAAGCTGCATTCTCTCTCCTGACCACCAGGGGGCGACTCCTCTGGTTGTATAGAAGTCAAAGCTTCATGTGTTAAAGCTGCATTCTCTCTCCTGACCACCAGGGGGCGACTCCTCTGGTTGTATAGAAGTCAAAGCTTCATGTGTTAAAGCTGCATTCTCTCTCCTGACCACCAGGGGGCGACTCCTCTGGTTGTATAGAAGTCTAAGAAAATGACTCTACTTCTCTCTTGATTTATTCCCTCAGTAAACATTGTAAACATGAGTATATATCATGCAATACAGCATGATGTTCATTTAGTAAATTATGGTCCATTTAGAGTCAAACAGACCATAAAGCAGGGGATGCTTTAGGGGCGGGGCTACAAGGTGATTGACAGGACGCTACCACAATCTTACTTCTCCGCAGTCCAAATATGGTCATTTCTGTTTACTGGTTGCAAAAAAAGCAAAATGGCAACAAAAAGGAGAAACTCGAGGCCTCAAAACGTCAGTCCACAAACTAGCGGGTGTCGTCATGACGACTGCGGTTAGACCCTTGATTTGCTGCAGTGTTGTCGTCGCCGGTCAACAAGCGATTCTGCTCCTCTGCTGTTTGCTCTGGAGCTAATCTTCGTCCCTCCGTCTGCTTGTGTGTGTCTGCCCATCGGAATATGTGGAATAAGTGCGAAATTGAAAAAAGCACAATCACAAACAGCAGTGAGACGAGGCTATGTCTAATAACTGCAGTGCATGGGGGGGCGGGGGGGGGGGGGGGGACTGAAAACTCCAGGGGAACAGCGGGGAGAGACGGGAGGAAATGTAATAAACGTGGGATGCATATTTTATCGTTTATCAGAATCATATTTGAATCACATATAAGATACAGGAAATATTGTTTATAGTAGATTCTCACCTTCGCATCCAGCTTGAAACCCTTTGAACAACTCCCTTTTATGATCTTCACAACTTCACAAACGTGATGGTTTGAATGCAACAACCACGAAATTACTCAGGATAAAAAAATGGAAGAATGACTCACAATTATGTCCCAATGAGTTAAAGTATTCATCTGCCAACCGATGTTTACTTACTTTACCCTCAAAATGAAGGCAAGAGGTGTTTTCATTTTGAACCTCGTGCTTTATTAAAAGCCAATTTTCAAACAATGAACTTCCATTGAAAGACGGCGACACGCTGCTATTAAGGGTTTTCGGTGCGAACACAAACATCATATTACCGTGACACGGGAAGAGGGCGTCTCTCTGAGGACTCACGCCAACGAAAAGAGGACGATGGCCTATTAGCGAAGCGTCACATGACAAACGGCGACGTTGTACATTTAATGCGTCAACGCTTGTCTTTTGCAAACAGGCGAACGTGGGCAACCAGATTCCCGCTCCGGCCGGGGCGGTGTGAAAGAGACTCCCCCGGTCTCCGAAGATTTGTGTTGAGACAAACGAGTTGAAGAAAGGAGGCGAACGGGGAGGGTGAGCTGGATCCAGAGTCATTAGAAAAGATAGCGGGAGGCGGCGGCGGCTGTGAAACCAGCGAGGGCTTCAGAGGTGTGGTGATGAGACGCGTCGGGGAGATGAGAGGCCATTCGGAGGAGGGAGCCGTGACGAGACACGGGGAAAAAAAACAAAAAAAACAAAAAAAAAACAAGATTTGATGGTGACGTGCGCCGACAACGCCGAGAGTGTTGACAAACGTGTAGACACAAATGCATTGAATATTCAGGATGTCAACAACTCAGATGTATGCCAACAACAAGAGAATGCAGCTTTAACACATGAAACTTTGACTTCTATACAACCAGAGGAGTCGCCCCCTGGTGGTCAGGAGAGAGAATGCAGCTTTAACACGTGAAGCTTTGACTTCCATACAACCAGAGGAGTCGCCCCCTGGTGGTCAGGAGAGAGAATGCAGCTTTAGGACATGAAGCTTTGACTTCTATACAACCAGAGGAGTCGCCCCCTGGTGGTCAGGAGACAGAATGCAAGTTTAAAACACTTCCACATCGGGTCCAGGTTGCCACCTGGTTCAAATAAATGAAGTGCGGTAAAACATTTGTATAAATAATGTACAAGTACCCTAAAACTGTATTTAGGTAAATTACTTGAATGAAATAAACTTAAGTTACTTTCCACAACTGTCAAGGTGTGTGGTGAGAGATGAAGCACACAAAACACTGATGCACATTCCTCATTACAGCCCTAATGCACATGGACAGCAGGGAGTCATGCATGAGGGAGGAGGGGCGGGACATTTATCCCTCTCTATTGTAGTTCACAAACCAAATCCCACATCTTCCACATGAGCTAATAATTCTGTTTTAAAAAACACATTAGCATCAGTGCACATTAGTGTGTCGGACGCCAGGTGGTTTCTCGAGACCCGGAACTTTCCTCGGCCCGCGGGGAGGAAACTTTTTTCGCAGGAAGGGAAACGAGGCAAAGCTCTATATACGTAATGAAGGGCAATATGGTAAAATTGACATTTTGGCTAAAAAGGCTAAATGAAGGAGAGTGAAATCCCTTCGGGAGAGCAAAGATATACGTGTCTTTCATTTAGTGGGTATTTTTCAGTTGTTTACCCGTGTTGACGGAGAAAAATACATTTCGGCTTGAGTAGTTATCTCTGCAAAATCACAACTTTTCATTTACAGTGCACACACACACACACACACACACACACACACACACACACACACACAGTTTGTCCTTGAGTATGATATATCTGGAGGCGAGGTGTCACCAAAAGGGCATTAAATGGCAAGGATGTGCTCTTGAGCCGACAGTTTCACTTCAGCAAACGACTGACAGGGAACAGGACAATCGTTTAGGGCATCAGATAGACTGCCACACACACACACACACACACACACACGCACACACACACACACACGCACGCACACACACACACACACACACACACACACACACACACAAACGCCGAAATGGCCTTGTCGCCTAACATGTCAACTAACATATGTTGAGTCATCCGTCTGCATGGCGTGCGTTCGCGGGTCATATTTACAGCACCGCCCCATATGGCGTCGCTAATCATGACACCCGAAGTCACCAAGGAGAAACCGGGGGGGATGGGGGGGGGGGGGTAGTAAGTGAGGAAGAGGGCGAGAAAGAGAGAGGAGGTGATGATTCGGGGTGGGGGAGGGAGAGCATGGACTCTCCGCTGTAATAATAGCCAGGAGGAGGTGCGGAGTGGAGGAATCCTCTCTGGGGTCGTTGGGAATGTGTCGTCTCCGAGGTCGGAGGGACGAGGGGAACAAGTCCTGTAGCTACACGTGTTTTCGGAGGATTGAGCCACTCCGACCTTCGGGTACAAAGAGGAGTAACTACGGAATTTGAAGTTGGTTTGAAGTTTTGAAGGCCGTTTATCTATGAAGAGAAAATCATCCTCATGTCAGCTGCATAATTCATGAAAATGTGGATACTGCACACGTTGTCTTTTTTTTAAAGAAAATAAACTTTATTGGGCTTTTACATCCATAGTTCAGGCAGATTAAGTGTATTTCTGTTTGGATATGTATCTTTCTATGAATATTAACATTAAATTCACCATGATAAATTATTCTATATATTTTGTTTTTACATTTTAAAAAAAAAAAAAGCAGCCTAACCTCACTAAAGAATCCCAAAAGCTGAGATTGCAGTTATCGGCTTTTATATCAGTTTTAGTTGAACTGACTGCACGTTAGGGAGGGAATTAAAGTTTCACAAAGGTCGATAACATATTCAAAGAAACATACAGTATCATTAAAATACAATTTGAAGTTGGTTTGAAGTTTCGAAGGCCGTTTATCTAAATCTTTTTAAGAAAATAAACTTTATTTGGGTTATACATCCATAATTCAGGCAGATTAAGTGCATTTCTGTTTGGATATGTATATTTCTTTAGATATTAAATTCAATATGATAAATTACCCTACATATTTAGTTTTTACATTTAAAAGAAAAAAGAAAAAAAGCAGCCTAACCTCACCAAATAATGAATCAAAAGCTGAGACTGCACGTCAGGGAGGAAATTAAAGTTTCACAAAGGTCGATAACATATTAAAAGAAACATACAGCATCATTAAAATACAATTCGAATTTGGTTTAAAGTTTTGAAGGCCGTTTATCTATATTTCTTAAGAAAATAAACTTTATTTGGGTTATAAATCCATAGTTCACACAGATTAAGTCTATTTCTGTTGGGATATGTATCTTTCTATAAATATTAATATATATATATATATATATATATATAAATAAAAAGCAGCCTAACCTCACCAAATAATGAATCAAAAGCTGAGACTGCACGTTAGGTAGTAAATTAAAGTTTCACAAAGTTACGGGGTCGATATATTAACGGGAACGTACTGTATCTGACGGGTTCTTGGTCAGCGGGAGAAAAAAGAGGAACTCCCGGAGAAAGTGTTGACCTTTGAGAAGCTCAGGGTCGCGCTGACATCTCCTTCAATGCTGCCGGTGTTCATGTCAGATCATCTTATAATTACTTTTTTTTTTCTTTCTTTTTTTTTTTTTCCACATGACATGAGAGCAGGAAAGAGAGTCTTCCACTCTGAAGACAGTGTTCGTGACACCGTCTCTAGTTCCAGGTCCTCCTCCTGGTTCTGTGTCAGTGTTTGATGATTTCCTGTTGCAGATCAGAGCAACTTAGATTGCTCTTTATTAGAACTGCTGGTTTAGTTGTCGGCAATTAGCGACGAGACGCGTAGAGGCGTCCGTTAAAGCTGCAGCTTTTAGAAAGTCCATTTTTGTCTTTCAGATGTCTTGGTTATGTAACCGACGCTCCTGTCATATAAATACTGATCATAGAATAACATACGCATCTGAAAAACCTTTAATCGACACATAGTGCTCGAGATGCGGTTTAGTTTTTTTGTGCCAACAAAGTTTGCAAAGTTTTTTTCCAGCCATTCAGGAGAAGCGTATTTATACACCGTCAACCGCCCTGATCCAAATGAATCACTTCATTTTTGACGTGTCACGACATTTGCATAAAATTGTCTTTGACAGATGGAAACACAACATCGTATATCTTCCCAAGCTGTAGTCAGCGTGTGTCACGCTGTCTCCTCACGTGTCTCCTCACGCTGTCTCCTCACGCTGTCTCCTCACGCTGTCTCCTCACGTGTCTCCTCACGGTGTCTCCTCATGCTGTCTCCTCATGCTGTCTCCTCACGGTGTCTCCTCACGGTGTCTCCTCATGCTGTCTCCTCATGCTGTCTCCTCACGGTGTCTCCTCACGCTGTCTCCTCACGCTGTCTCCTCACGTGTCTCCTCACGGTGTCTCCTCACGTGTCTCCTCACGGTGTCTCCTCACGCTGTCTCCTCATGCTGTCTCCTCACGGTGTCTCCTCACGCTGTCTCCTCACGTTGTCTCCTCACGCTGTCTCCTCACGTTGTCTCCTCACGCTGTCTCCTCCTCACGTTGTCTCCTCACGTTGTCTCCTCACGCTGTCTCCTCCTCACGCTGTCCCCTCACGTTGTCTCCTCACGCTGTCTCCTCACGTTGTCTCCTCACGCTGTCTCCTCCTCACGTTGTCTCCTCACGCTGTCTCCTCCTCACGCTGTCCCCTCACGTTGTCTCCTCACGTTGCCTCCGGTTCCTCACTGTCTCCACGTGTCCTCCTCAGCTGTCCTGTCTCCTCACGGTGTCTCCTCACGCTGTCTCCTCACGTTGTCTCCTCACGCTGTCTCCTCACGTTGTCTCCTCACGCTGTCTCCTCCTCACGTTGTCTCCTCACGTTGTCTCCTCACGCTGTCTCCTCCTCACGCTGTCCCCTCACGTTGTCTCCTCACGCTGTCTCCTCACGTTGTCTCCTCACGCTGTCTCCTCCTCACGTTGTCTCCTCACGCTGTCTCCTCCTCACGCTGTCCCCTCACGTTGTCTCCTCACGTGTCTCCTCATGCTGTCTCCTCACGCTGTCTCCTCCTCACGCTGTCTCCTCACGTTGTCTCCTCATGCTGTCTCCTCCTCACGCTGTCTCCTCACGCTGTCTCCTCACGGTGTCTCCTCATGGTGTCTCCTCATGCTGTCTCCTCACGGTGTCTCCTCACGTTGTCTCCTCACGTTGTCTACTCACGCTGTCTCCTCACGGTGTCTACTCACGCTGTCTCCTCCTCACGCTGTCTCCTCACCCTGTCTCCTCACGCTGTCTCCTCACCCTGTCTCCTCACGGTGTCTACTCACGCTGTCTCCTCACCCTGTCTCCTCCTCACGCTGTCTCCTCACCCTGTCTCCTCACCCTGTCTCCTCACGGTGTCTACTCACGCTGTCTCCTCACCCTGTCTCCTCACGCTGTCTCCTCACGCTGTCTCCTCACCCTGTCTCCTCACGCTGTCTCACTGGAGGTGTCTGCACACACAGGCCGAACCCCCACGAGAGGACACACACACACACACACACACACACACACACACACACACACACACACACACACACACACACACACAGGGAGCAGATTGCTTCTCATGTCGTCTGCTGGTCTCCAGCTGTACCAGCGGAAAATAATGTGACGTAATTCATAGATATCCCACAAAATAATGTTCCCGTCCGCGTGAAGGATGAAGTGTAAAGTCACCGCAGGGTGAGCGAGTCAGCGGTGAGGTTTTTAATCACGTAACTTGTGTATTTTATTAACACATTTACAAAGTTATTTGAACCCAAACGTGGCTCTCTTCCTAAACCTCACCGAGTAGCTTTGTCGCCTGAACCCTAACTTATTATTATTAAACTTAGTATTTCACCATAGTTTCAAACGTCAAACAAGATAAAATGATTTTGGACAGACGTGGATGGCCAAAATGTCAATATCCCAGCTTATAGTAGAACCATCAAGTTATCACTCAGAGACAATCAGGCATTCTGATGTGTGATTTCAAAATAAAAGCCCTTCAAAATCTCTTTCTTGAGCTAACTTCCAATCACACTCATGAGCCAATTTACGTCTAATTTCAAATTAGATTTAAAAGGAAATGGTCCCAAAGTTACAAATTAATTTCACTTCAGAGTAATATACAAAATATGAGCATTGCTATTCATGCAAACAAGCCCAGATTTAACCTTCCATTAGACCACCACACACGCTACCACCTCAAGGCAGAAAGGCCCGTTCTTGTTTCAGATTTGAACCCGCGACCTTTACGCGACCTTGACGCCACGCGAGACGACGGCGTTGACCAGAGCGCCGCTGCATGCTGCCGGTAAACAAAGATGAATTTCTGCGAGAGAGAGAGAGAGACAGAGAGAGAGAGAGAGAGAGAGAAAGAGAGAGAGAGAGAGAGAGAGAGAGAGAGAGAGAGAGAGAGAGAGAGAGAGAGAGAGGACGGAAAAATTATGAATGAACGCGAGCTTGAGAAACAGAAGACACGTCCTCCCTCCTCTCTTCTCCTCGCACACACACACACACACACGCCGTGTTGACATTTGCAACCAGATTTTTCTGCGTTGTTTCATTTGCTCTCTCTCTCTCTCTCTCTCTCTCTCTCTCTCTCTCTCTCTCTCTCTCATGTGTAACTCCTCTCCCTCCGGGCGACTCCACATGCCCAAGTGCGAATTCAAATTATTTGCAGAGCGATTACGTGTCGTACAACTCATGTTTGGAGCTGAACGAGGGATCATGGTCTTTCCTGGATAAATCCCGCTGTTAGGAAAGCTTAAGTCTCCTCTGCTCCCCCCACGCCCCCTTTTTTTTTCTTTTTTTTTTCCACCCTCTGCTTCTCCACTTTGCTGCCCTTCATTAGTCTGATCCCATCTGACTTGAGGGATGCAGAAGTCACGTGACCTCGACTGCTTTCTCTAGTTTGCGTCACGGAGAGAGAGATGGATTGGATGAGAGGAAGAGAGAACTCCACCTCCAAACTTCAGATCTCATTCTAACAAATGGGATTTCACAAGAATTGCCCCGTGAATAACTTAATATCCTGCTGATTAAAAAGAGGCAACACTTGATTGAATTATTTTAATCATGGCAAATAATGAAAGAATTTCATAGATTACAGTTCATGTAGGTTTTTTTTTCTTTTTTTTTGTGTGAAGCAAACAAGAAAAAAGCCTCGTAGCGTCAACGCTTTCATGGTAATTGTTCATTACTGTCTTGATATCAAGAGTTACTCTGGCAGTGCAGCTTTAGCCAATTTGACATACTTGATTTACATATTTTCATTAATTTTGGGATCATAATCAGCTCGACGTCAGCTTGTGATTTACCGGAGCTGCAGCTAATTACACAGCGAGTGACTGGAAATGCTCAAAATGTGGAATAAGCTCCAGAAGATCTGCAAGCCGAGAGAAGAAATGAAAATGGAGAGATGCCGAATAACTCTGAGCACATTGTACTTCCCCATGTGTATTTACATATCGGCACAACGTCTCGACGTCTAGTCTAAAGATACATCGGGCCTCTGAGAGGTGCAACAGGCGCTCAAAATAAAGATGGTGCTGAAATGAATGATGAAGCCACGAGCCTCCTGGAAATGTTTACAGCTCAGTGAAAGTCAAGTCCAAGGTTAACGTGCACCAACAAGGTTTGTCCTTTTCTTTATTTAGTCAAATCCAGGCGGCAAATCCAGTTCTGTAAACTGGAGCTAACTGCAAAAAGAAGTTTGCATAGAAGTCTATGGGAAAATGACTCTACTTCTCTCTTGATTTATTCCCTCAGTAAACATTGTAAACATGAGTTTATGTCTCAATCTCTAGTTTCAAGTCTTCTTCAATACAGCATGATGTTCATTTAGTAAATTATGGTCCATTTAGAGTCAAACAGACCATAAAGCAGGGGATGCTTTAGGGGCGGGGCTTCGTTGTGATTGACAGGTTGTTACCAAGGCGCATAGCACTTCTGTCACTTATCATTTGTAAAAAAAAAAAGTTGTCGAGTTTGAGCTGAAACTACTGCAGCTCCCTCACTTTTGTAGCCAATCAGAAGTGTTTTATGCAAAATAGGTCCTGAAGCTTTGCATGAATGTCAGAATATTAACCACATTTATCCGCTGTCATTTGTCACCCTCCTAAAACATCTCGCTAGTGGTTGCGTGTTAGCGACTCTGTGATTGTATTCTAAAGTCGTGCTTATCCTCAGCGAACGGACCACGCGGCCTCGGCTCCTCTTCACCAACACGAGAGTGTTTCCTTTCTTTTTCTTCTTTTTTTTTTTTTTTTATATCTTCCTCCAAATGCTGTCGCAGCTGTGTGTTTATAAATTTGGGGGCTCAGAAAATCATAATCAAGAGCCAGAACTATCTGTTTTATAATTTGAGAGTCCTTTCGGATATTTCCTTATATTTATTTGCGTGAGAGAATGTGATGCTCTTCCTCTGTTGCTTTTCAACTCCTCGTACGAGTCTGGAATAATAGATCTGCTTCCTCGTCCTCGCTTTTATTTCCCTCCGTCTCACGTGACGCGATACCCGGCGGGTCTCAGCTACACCGAGCTGTGTGTGCACACCTTTGGAAGGCCGACGAGGGAGACGAGGGCAGGAGGAGGAAGAGGAGGAGCAGGAGGAGGAGGAGGAAGAGGAGGAGGAGGAGGAGGAGGAGGAGGAAGAGGAGGAGGAAGGATGTCCACCGGTTTTAGAGGCGGCCAAACGCACGCCGACAGACACAAACACACTTGTGTATCGTTCATCTGCTCATACACACCTTACTGCACTGACAGACATCATTTACCACACACTCGTGTAGACGCACACACACACACACGCACACACACACACAAACGCACACACACACACACACACACACAGCCCCAAAACACACAATCGTTTCTGCACACACTGGCTACTTCTGTGACAGACATCAGGAAACAATTCACACACACTCAGTGCTGCAGTGAAGCACAGATAGAAAGCTGAATATATCCAGCACACACACACACACACGCACACACACACACACGCACACACACACACACACACACACACAGTGAATGGAGTGTGTGGGCAGTGACAGGCGCGCTGTAGCACACAGGGACGACGAGAAGGAAAGGGGTGTGCTCCAAAAGCCAATGAGAGCTGACAAGCCTCCCCACAGGCTTTCAGCAACCCAACCAACCCAACACAGCAGTCTGCTCTGAGTGTGTGTGTGTGTGTGTGTGTGTGTGTGTGTGTGTGTGTGTGCGTGTGTGTGTGTGTGTGTGTGTGCGCAAGCGTATCAGAAAGAAAGAGAGACAGAAACATCGAGGCAAGAGGAGAGGAAATGGGAGTCAGACGGGGAGAAGATTGACAGTTTGAGGTGAAAGAAAAGTGAAAATAGAACGACGATAGTTTTTTGATTGGTACCTTTTTATTAAAAAGAAAATGTGTACTTCTATGAAACGTATAATTCTATACATAATAATAAAGATAAATAACATTTATGGTTGGCGTCATTCTAAGATGAGATAGAACTTTATTAATCCTAGAGGAACAGCTGATCAGAGATTACAACAGAAGAATTAGACAAAGGAGTAAAAAATAAAAGCATATATGAACAATAGAGTAATATGTATTATATGTATAGGGAGTAATACTGACACCAGTGCGAAATTGAATAGCAACAGGAGTGAGGTAAATATATATATATTTTTTTAAATAGAAAAAAAACATCATATTAAAAACAAGAGTAAAAATATAAAGCGTATAAGAAGCAATACAACAATGCCTAATAGAAAGTAAGATAGAAAAGTCGTATTGTACGAGATATTGAGAGTAATAAAAAATTATAATTTGTACACTTATACAATAAAATATATATGTTAACATGTCAAAATTGGTCCACAGACATCTTAAATTCAGATTTCAACTCATAAAAATGTCCTCGGGCTTGACATCCCCGCTCCTGTGATGTCAGCTAGTTATTTCTGCTCTCGCATCCTTTACTTATTCACACAGATTCCTTAAAGGCTACATCTCACTCACGTCTGCCTCTTGATTATTCTCCCACTGATATCTCAAGCAGCCTAAAAATACACATATGGTTAAAGTCTTAAAAATCTTTTTTGGAAAGCGGTGCACATGAGCCACCCAAAATAAATCCTGGTTCAAGCTCATCATATGTGTTTTATGTTCTCCGCATATCACATCGACGGCCGAAGAGCAAAAAGCTCCTATCTGAAAAGAAATGCACTTTTTTGAGAATAAAAAAAAAAAACTTGTTGTTTTCTCGCAGAATGCTATTTGTTAAGGATACCCAATACATAATACAAAATACATAAAAAAAAAAAGAAGAAAAATACAAAGTGCAGATAGGAGTTTATTTCCACGTTTCCTGGATCATTTTGCAGATAGGAGGTTTTGCATATGTGTTTTTAGTCAAATATTGATCTAAAAAGTAACTAAAGTCGTTGGCCGGCTGTGGCTCGGTGGGTGTGAGAGCGAGTCGTCTTTCAATCACGAGTTCGGCCGTTTGAATCCCTTGTTCCTCATGTCTTTAATCCTGTTTTTTTTATATCTTTTTTTATTGTGCACACTTGTGAAATAATCTAGTGAAAATAGGGTTTCTGTGGCTCCAGCACCAAGACGATTGTCCAAAAACATAATTTGTCTACAAGAATGGACGTCGCCGTTACTGGTTTTTGAACATAGACGAGGCAGTTGGTGTAACACGAACTCATGCAAAAACAATTCACCAATATTTCTGCGGTTGTGTAAGGAGGGCGGACCAAACCAGTTGACATGGACAGAGGCTTCCTTGGTGAAAGTCTTGTGTTCCGCCCACGATTACGTGGGTTGTATACAAATTACAGTACATTACTTTTTCTTTTTTTAGGTATAAGTACAAGCCTGCTGCAAAGTTCCCAGATGTAGTATCACTCTGCAATAGATGATCATATCATAGCTAAAGCTTCATATATTCTATATGTTGCAATGCTTAGAACACCTGATGCACACGGCACCTTTAAATACATTATGGTGTCTCGTATGGACTCGGTGTCTATTTATATTTGTGTACACGAGTCTCACTCTGTTTCTTTCTCTCGTACTCACATAACAAGACCAGCGTCCTCGTCCATGGGTGTGTTGTCCATTATTTATGAGGACCCTCCCCCCTACCACCCTTCTGTTTCACACACACACACACACACACACACTCACAGAGACACATCTGTCTCTAACCCTTGTTTGCTCCCTCAATCTGCCTCTGCCTGTGGCTTGGCTTAGGGCTCACACACACACACACACACACACACACACACACACACACACACACGCACACACACACCTATTTATGTATAGACTTGTTTATCTCAATTAAGACCCAGAACTCGGATGCCTATCTGATCTTGTGACTCCCATGAAAATAAAATAATAAATTTAAAAATTTTTTTTATTTACTTTCATGAAATAATTGCTGACATTACAGCGAATCAAAGTCACATTTCAGATCCAATTATAGTCCAGATTGTGAGGCTACAGTGGTGTGCAAGGGGGTTATGTTTGAGAAGAAGTTTAATTTTAAGAAATGCACTTTCTTCCATTCAATAGCAAAATAATTCAGCATTCAGCATTACGTAATGTACAGTACCGTTTAAAAAAAGACAAAGATAAAATTAAGCTTTAATGATTCATGTTGGGGAATAGAGTCAAGCAGACTCCGATTGCATGTAACGTTTTAGATCTAAATGTTTTACTTTTTTAACATCATTTAATTATTCATGTTACAATACCAGTGCCACAGTTGTTTTAATCCAAATCAGCAACATATTTTTCTTTTTCCCATTATGTATCACTTTTTACATAGACTGTATATTTACTCTAAACATTGCTGTGACTGCAATCATTCATTTTGATTAATTTGAGTGTGGAAGCCAATTACAATATGTTATGCAATTATGGATATGTTTCACAAAGAAGTTCAAAGCTTTTCTTTAAAGTCTGGTAGAGAAATGTAAAATAAATATATTGTTAATGTGAGCAGTTGAGGAGACTCGTGTTGTTCTGTAAAAGTTGAAAATACTGAAGTGACTCCACAACAAGTTTAACATTAAGTTTGATATATTATGGCGCCGTTTTTACACGTTAGCATGCAATTGCTGATTTACTCTACACTTCCAGCAGCCACAGAGCAACATTAGCATTCACATGGACTTGTGTTTCTGGCTATTTGACAAATGTGAGTCCAATATTCACTCTGTTTTGGTCTCCACCACCTGCTGAGGGAAATACCAGACTCTTTAGTTGCTAATAGCTCAGCTAGTTGCTAACTTTGGTGCCGAGCCGGTAGCGTACAGTCCAGTTCTTTGATGAAAACCAGCTGCCATGTGATAGTAAAACCAAAACAACGTGCTAAAAGATGCTAAAACGCGCTGCAGAAGAAGGGAAACTTCAGAGTTGGGCGATAATTATCTTTAGCCTCGTCGGTAACGGTGACCCTTTTCACATTACACACAGTCATTTGCATAATGCTCGTTTATCCCTGGGAATCATTTTGTTGTTCAAGTACGGAATGATCTTGCGTTCTTCAAAAGCACCACTCCTAGAAGTTTAAATTGTGTTTTTCCCATTTTTAGCAAATGTTTTACGGAGTAGTGCTTAACCAATTTTAGAGCAAAAGTCTTGATGAAAATGCACGATACCTAATTAAGCAGTTACATTTACACACGTAATCACGAATAAGTGTTTTTTTCCAAACAGTCGTACACAACATCTGTAATTTTCCCCAACACTGACTCCGACTTCGTTCACAAACACTATAATCAACTTCCAGCAGAAGGGAGGAACATAGGCTCCGCTGTGCTCCAATAACTCATTTGCTGTAGATTAAAATCACTCGTATGATGCCACGCAGCGAGATATCGCGCAGTCCCGGCACGCCGACTAATGAAAGTAATTGTCTGTGCTTCTCATTCATATTCTGAAGATGACTGCGTCCGCCTTTTGAATGGCTCTGCGTCTCATTCAGATAATCGTGGCGGGTAAATTTACGAGAGGAGGCGACCGCTCCAGCCGTGCAGGTTCGTGACTCACTGGGATTGAGATTCGACATCTGGACGTCTGATTTTGATTGATCATTGTCTCGCGTACTTAAAATTGGCTGTAGCTGGTTAGAGGTTCTTTTTTATTCAAACAGCATCAGTCTTGGATTCACAGCAAGCATTTTAACACCACATAGATCAATCCCAGCGTTAGTATACAGGCCTCTGTTGGCGTTCCAGTGAGAATAATCCCACTGACTCTCTTTATGAAAACCAAAACCAAAACATACTGGTGCAAAGAAAGAGGATTTCCAACTGTAGAGAGTCATCCAAGTTCAAATGTCCACTTACAACTTGGACTAGCACACATTTGTAAGTTCTAGTTCAAATCTCTGAAGGCCAGATTTGAGGTTGGAGATTTTCGATTTTTTTGCACTATTTCGAAATTTTGCAATTCTTCAAAGGAAACCCAGATCTCTTTTCCAGATCGCCAATTTCTTTGCACACGGTTTCACAAAAAAAACATCCCCCTACTCGCAGTGAAATGCTATGAATGGCGGTGCTTCAGCTATGAATGATATTAACACTCATGGTGTTAAAGGGTTGAGTTGGATTCAAGGTTTGTAAGCACTTGAGCCCCTTAAAGCCTACCACAATAACCACTCTCGTTTTAGAAAGAGTTAGTCTTGTTTTTTTGTTGTTGTTCAGATTACAATACAATGGAGGAGAGTGGAGCTTCATGGTATTCGTAAACATAACAATGACCTTTAAAGAAATTCATAAAAACATCTCTTTCCAAAAACAATGACCCCATTCAACATCTCCTTAACGGTTCAAATATGATATTTTGTTCTTTTTTTGTGCCTTTTCCTACAAATGTCCAGCAACACAAGCGATCAGTGCACTTGCAAGAACAAACTACTCGGTTATGTTTAGGAAAGCATGGGAAAAGATGGTTTGATTGGAAATACTTGGTTAAGTTTAGGCAGAAAACCCAACCTTGTTCGGTTACTACTGGTAGGGATGTTACTTAAGTTTGTTGTTACGTAAAAATAAGTCGATGAGTTCAAATAACTACTTTAGTGGAGTTACCTAAATATGGCAGTTACGTGACAAACTAGTCAACTTTTGTGTTAAAATAACTATGTTAGTCGATGTTACTCAATTACTGAAGTTACGCAACAAATAAGTCAATGTTTGGGTTAAAATAACTGTCAGTGGGCGTTACTTAAGTACGGAAGTTACGCAACAAATAAGTCAACCTTTGGGTTAAAATAACTATGTTAGTGGATGTTACTTAAGTACGGAAGTCACGTTACAAATTAGTCAATGTTTGGGTTAAAATAAATGTTAGTGGATGTTACTTAAGTACGGAAGTTACTCAACAAATAAGTCAACGTTTGGGTTAAAAGAAATATGTTTGTGGATGTTACTTAAGTACAGAAGTCACGTTACAAATTAGTCAACGTTGGCTTTGGGTTCCCCATGGGAGGACTTTTACATTCGGTCATTTCTTGCACTTTACTGCCTGTGAAAAGCTCTCCGAGTGAGGATCACTCTATCCCCATCAGTGCAACAGCTATCATTCGAGCTCCTTCAATTCAGGCATCGGAAAACAACGTGCCGGAGGGGCTGTTACAACCCCGAACACAAAGACCTGAGGATCAATCCTCCCGGGACACTGCAGAGATTTGCTGCGGTAAAAAGAGATTTTCTTCCCCATTAAATTGATCCATTGTTTAGTGTGTGAGACAGACGGAGAGTAGAGCGCATTTCTTTGGGTGCTTCCATGCACAGGTGTGTATCGGTTTGCAGAAGTGTGTATCTCTGTTTCCCTGTGTGGGCTGGGGAGGTAGTGCGTTTCTCAGCCCAGGTGGGTATTTCATTCTTCTGCTGCCAGTGTAATTAAAATCTGTTGCCTCCATGAGGGCAAAAATCATTATTTTATTAAAAGAGAGGATGAGACAAACAATTAGCGCCACAATTCATCGGTGAGTCGATGAAAGGCTCTTTATTGCCTTTAATGAGTTAGGTGGTGTCCTTGAAAGAGCACTGAAAGAGATTTATTGAGCTGGTGCTCAAACTTTCAGAGGGAAAGGGAAGAAAGAAAGAATAGGAGCGACAGTAAGAAGAATGGAGGAAGACAAACAAAGCAAGGGACCAGTGAAAGGGAAAAGTTATGGTTTTGGGATGGGGGAGGACAAAATAAGTCACGGTGATTCAGGTGCGCTGCTTCTTCGGCTTGGAATTTGTTGCAGATTTATTTTGGTCTCGGGAGCTGAGGGATTTTTAAAAAATAGATTGAAGCAGTTGGAGGAAGGTACACCAGGTTGTGGAGGCTTTGACTGAGCTAATTGCCCCAATGTGAGCCAGGATATGATGAACTAACTCTTATTTAAGTAAAAATGCTGTGATCGGAAATTTTAAAGCCCGTTAATGTTCGATGTTGTATGTCTGAAACTCTGTCTGTCTGGCCGGGAACCTCTTGGAATGACAATGTTTAATAGAGAAAAAAAGTAACATAAAAATTTAAATATATACAGCACATTATGGGAAGTGTCAGGTAGTTAAAGAATAGTTTCGATATTTTCGGGAACTACCCTTATTTGCTCTCTTTCTGAGAGTTAGATGAAAAGATTGAAGCCAATCTCATGACTCTACGGTAATTATGAAGCTGCAGCCAGCGGCTGGTTAGCATAGCTTAGCATAAAGTCTGGAAGCAGGGTGAAACAGCTTGCCTGGCTCAGTCTGAAAGTAACTAAATCTGCCTAAAGCTTATTCATTGACAAGTCATATCTTGTTTGTTTGATTCTTATAAAAAAAACTTAATGTTAAAATGACATGTTTTGATTGTATGATTATGTGTGGGTCTATTTTTTTGTGGGTTAATTAAACCATTATTTCAGGAACGTATGGAAGGAAATGTCCACTTGGACACTCATGCACGAACTGATACGAATTTGTATGGTCAAAGGTCACTGTGAACTCACAAATCACATTTCTGGCTATAACTCAAGAATTCATATTCTAAATATGACAATTTCACACGAATGTCTAACAGGATAGAATGATGAAGTGATGACATTTTGGACAGACATGAATGTAAACTGACACTTGACCAGTTGGATGATGCACACGAGGCTGTGATTCCAGTTGTACTACTGTACAATGACAAGCTTTTTCTCTGGGTCTCTCCCAATAAAAAACGAGTGCACTCACACATCAAATGTAAAGTGCATTACTCCTGCTCTAAAAGGACAATTAAAACCAGCAAAACCCGTTATTGCGTAAGAGGCTGAAGGCATTTAAAAGGCAATAAAAACCACAATAAAACAACAGTTGCATTACAGACATGATTAAAAAAAAGAGCAGCAACGGGATAGTTCTGCTGCGTGGTTGGTGTGAGTGGGAGGACAGTACAACATGTTTTTTACCACCTGAAGGTAAAAGCTGCCTCTGAAGCACCTGATCTGGTTTTCTGACGCTTGCCCAGCGCTTTCCAGATAAAAGAGCTGAGAATGAACCACGCATAGGATGATTGGAGTGCTCTCAGCATTACTCAAGACCTACAGAAACAGTTATGAAGCTCATAGAGTTGTGGTTTTTTTCTGCACCCATGGTCTATGGATAGGATGTGGTGCTTGTCGTTGATTTCAGAAACGCACTGAGAATATATTCTTCAGTGGTTCAGCTTTGTTTTGCTGCACAGGAAAAGAAGTATATAGTCAGAACATGTGCAGACAAATTAGGACAGTTAGGAGTGTGTGAGGACAAAAAATATATTCATTTCTAAACCATGAGATACAATATTAGGTTCATTTTACAAATGGTTTAATTCAAACAGTACAAATTAAAGATAATGTAATTTAAATGCAATCTCACTAATATCCCTTGGCATGGACCCCAGACTGAAAGACAAGGTAAGAGAAGAAGCCCAAGTGACCCTCTTGCCTTTGAACCAAGCAGTGACTACCGTATGCTAAAGCCATTTCCGCCATGGTAAACTCAAATCCAAGCTTAAATACATAAATTCAACACCAGACCCCATGTTTCTGTTTTGCTACCATCTGTGCCTCAAACCAGCCAAATTACCTGCCAATAGAGCGCTGCAGCAATGACGTGTTTTGGAATGAGAAATTTGAATTATATTGACTTTACCAAGCACCCATTGGTTTCCATTCATTTTTTTTTTCATTTTTATTTTAAGTAGCAATCTGCAATGCCTTACTTTTTGTTTAGCTACATTGTTGTTATGTGGTAATTGATTTCATACAGAAATAAATGGAAGCCAAAAGCTATGTGGAACTGCAGTAAATGCATTTGATCAAAAACTGACTAGCCTGAATTCTAGGGCTTGAAAAGTTTATCATTATTATTATTATTAAACCTTTATTTAACCAGATAAGTCCCATTGAGATTAAAAATCTCTTTTTCGAGGGAGACCTGGCCAAGACAGGCAGCAGCATAAGAAACACATAGTTAGACAGAAAACATAGAACATGACAAGTTAAAAGAAACTAAAAGTTAAAAGACAGTGACATAACCGAGTTAATTTAAGAAACATTTACATTTTTGGGAACCTGCCTCTATTTCTTTCTTTCAAGTTAACGCGTCATTATCGCGTTGGCGCATTCGTTAATTAACGCCGACAATAATTTTATCGCGCATTGGCGCAGTTTTGTTTTTATTACCATTAGTTTGAAAGTCCGAAGAAGCAGAGGTAAACAAAAGCAAGGCGAGCTAACGGATGCTAGTGGAAAGCTACAAACTGCGGGCCGGTGAGTGTTGTGGAAGATGTCGGTCTGAGGAACGTTCTAGGACTAGCGACGGCCGTACGGTGTGAACCGACCGTTGCACCGACTGCTGCTCTCGCTGGAGACCACCGGACATCGCTGGGTAACCATAACGACCTCGGAGTCCCGGTTACATTATGTTGATGAACAGTGGGAGCTGCGTTCACATGCGCTGACTGTGATGAAAACAGACCACAGACATTTTGCCGACACAGCGTCTCTGCACTGTTTCACGATGTCCCGGCCAAATGCAGAAAACTTATGGGACACTTTAAACCCAGTCCAGCAAGTGCTGCAGAACTAGATAAAACGTTAATGCCCTGGCAGTGGCAAATAGCTTTGGTTTTCTATTTGATTCGATTACATTAATGTTTCAGTTGAGATTTACAAGAAATATTTGAACTGCTACTGTGTGAAGGGAATACTGCTGTTAAAAAGCACCTCATTTGTTTAAAGTGTTTGCAAACCAAATGTTATTGCAGTCTTGTTCACATAGCAGTACTTTTAAAATAAAAGTGATTAATACACTACTTTTGAATTCATTATTGAATTGTGCGATTAATCAGTAGTGCTGGGCATTTTAATCGTTGCCCAGCACTACTGAATTCATAAAAGGTGAGAAGAAAAAGTAAAGTATAGGTGATTTGCAGGAGCTAAAACTTGTATGGGTTTTAAAAAAAAAACGTGGAAAAAAGAGCTGGTATTTCCATTTCTATTCATGTTCAGCTCTCAAGTTTCTCCAAGTTTGCTGGTTAGTTTGTTTGGCTCCAAGATTGATTTATCTATCCTTCAAAAATCCTTCTGGCTCCCAAACAGGCTTTGCATGGCTCGAAGAAATGTTTGGATACATAAAACCATAATGCGGTGGATTTAGGGGAGCAAGGGAGGAGGGGAGGGGCTGGGAAAAGGGAAAAGGCAAGAGGGAAGGAGGGAGAGAGGTGACGATCAAAATGAATCACTGGCGACTCATTCGTCCTTTTTTCTGGAGGGGGGGGGGCGGTGAGGGGGGCGGGGGAGGGGGCGGATAGTGATCGATAGATGGCTGGTCGGATTAATGGGATAGAAGGACGAGTACGACCGGGCAGGAAGTCCACGCACACCTGCCGGGCCGTTGATTGGTGCACCGTCAGTGGCCCTCGGCCTGCGATTGTTCCCGCTGTGCGAGGAGCGCAGCCTCATGTACCTCCACGAGGTACATGAGGCTGCGTGTGGGCGTACGAGCGGCTCTCCGTGTGTGGCTGCAAACACTCCTCGCTGCTGTCGGGCCACGCTGCGGGTGCAGATAGCAGCCGGAGCTGGGTGATAAGCACCCAGCGAAGGAGAGAGCGCCGCAGAGCAATTATTCTGAATGACTCAAAGGCGAGAGACGGAGAGGGGGAGGAGGACGGATGGCGGAGAGACAGAAGTGAGGGTGGGGGGGGGGGGAGGAGAACGTAGGTTAAAAAGAGAGCCAGACAGGAGATGGAGAAAGAAAGAAAACGTAATGGAAAGTGGAAAAGACGCGTTGGAATGGAATAAATGGCCGAGGAAATGAGAAGAGGAGGTGGAACGAGGGAGGAGGTAGAAACCAGGTCTGACGAACACAACAGAGATCAGCGGGCCCGTTTGCCGGTTGAAATGACGAACTCGTCCTCCTCCTGCATCTCCTCCATTTCTTCGATCTCCCCCGTGTCTGCGTCCCCCCCCTCCCCCGTCTCCTCTCACTAATCTCCCCCTCTTCCGCCCAGCATCTGGTGACTTCTGCTAATGTCTTCGGTCTCGTTTCCCCGAGCACCTCTCTGTCATTCTCGCTCTACCTCTCCCCCGTCGCCCCCGTTCCCCCCCACAAGATTCGGGAAGGTGAATCAGACCGTGAAGAAGTCAGTCGCTGCGCTGTTGAAAAGAGTCGGGATCAAAACTTTGGGGGGGAACTTGATACTTTTTCTTTTATTTCACAAATTGAAACTGCCAAGATCGTAAAGTGTCAGGAGAGGTTGTTTTAGGAACCCCGTAGAGAACGCTGAGGGTTTTTCATTACAGTCGCACCTTCTGTCACTTTCACTTTTTGAGGAAAAGACTTGAAAGTGAAGAACCACAAGAGCCTGTACTGGAATTCTTTTAACAGGATCCATCTTTCAAAATGTCTGTCGACAACATATATTAGTCTTAGTGTAACTCCATGAAGGACATTTATGTAAATGTGTGATGTGCTACAATGAATAGTTGATTGATCCATTAATCGATGATTAATGGATTGCCCGTCTAAGTCATTTATGAAGCCACAAGATCAAGAGTGAAAAGCCTTAAACTTGCATTCTCTCTCCTGACCACCAGGGGGCGACTCCTCTGGTTGTATAGAAGTCAAAGCTTCATGTGTTAAAGCTGCATTCTCTCTCCTGACCACCAGGGGGCGACTCCTCTGGTTGTATAGAAGTCAAAGCTTCATGTGTTAAAGCTGCATTCTCTCTCCTGACCACCAGGGGGCGACTCCTCTGGTTGTATAGAAGTCAAAGCTTCATGTGTTAAAGCTGCATTCTCTCTCCTGACCACCAGGGGGCGACTCCTCTGGTTGTATAGAAGTCTATAGAAAATGACTCTACTTCTCTCTTGATTTATTCCCTCAGTAAACATTGTAAACATGAGTTTATGTCTCAATCTCTAGTTTCAAGTCTTCTTCAATACAGCATGATGTTCATTTAGTAAATTATGGTCCATTTAGAGTCAAACAGACCATAAAGCAGGGGATGCTTTAGGGGCGGGGCTACAAGGTGATTGACAGGTTGATCCCACGGCGTTGTCCGGTCAGGGACTGTTTTTTGTCGTAGAACCTTCACACTTTCACGATGTGTTTTCAGTGCATAAATGTTTTAGTTGCCTCAAAATGTCACGTTCAGCATTGGGTCGTACTCAGTTGCAAAAAGCCAAAAACCAAGATGGACGACGGGCAAAATGCCGAATTCAAGGCTTCAAAATAATAGCCCGCAAAGCAATGGGTGTCGTCACGGTGACTACTTCCACTTCTCATATACAGTTATTAATGCCCATTCCATCACCTGACCTTCACCACTCAAATGCTCACCTGCTTCCCATTTCCCTCACTAGTCTTACAGTATAAATATCATCTCCCCTTTCCTCGTTCATTCCCTACCAGATAACGTCCTAACTTTCCAGCTTTTGTTCTGCTGCCTGACTTTGCCTGGCTGACCTACAGCCTGACTACTGGATAGATGTTTCTATGCCTAACCCCTTTTAAGATAAGTTTGCCTGATTTATCTGGCTGCCTGGTTTTGACCCTTGCAATCCATCCAAGAGTTCTCGTGATATTTCAGTCTGAAGTCAAGTAATGGGCCGACTGTCATTGAGAATTTGCTGCTTTTCTCTGATGTATACCTTTATTATTGAATGTCTTTGAGTTTGGGATTGCTGGGCAGAGAAAACAAAATGGCCAAAGGAATTTTCTTTGGTATTACGTTGTCAACTAAACAATCCGTTAATCCAAAGAAAATATAATAAATTCAAATTCAGGCCTACAAGTTGTACTGGAACAGGTCTTTAAACTCTTTAAATAGGATATTCGTGTTGCTAGATCATTATTGAAACAAGGGAACCCCAGCCTTTGTTTTAAAAACTGATAACTAAAACATTTATTTGTGTGAAATTAAAAAATCTCCCACTGCAGATTAGTGTCACTGATGTTTTAAATGATGTTTTATCACACACACACAACACTGAAACTTAACGTTTTCAGCACATCTAGTTTGCACTAGTTTTCTGCAGGGAAAGGTGACACAGTACTCTTTCTTTCCACCAATGTTTTGTTCCAAAACTCAACTGGGAAGTGTTTCTAACTGTTGGCCGCTCAGCACCTTCATGTTTTAGATCATTGTTCAAGAGTAACTCATCAGTGAAATTCAGTTCTTCACATCCCTCCTCTCAGTGTTTCCCAGTTTCCTTTGGATTGCCTGCCAAGAAATTTAAAATCATGATCAAAAATGTATTCATGCACCCAAAAACCTTTCGGGAATCTAAAGTGCTGCTGAGTGTCTCTGAGGTAACTTTTTGCATCTTCGAGGCACCCACTGTTTACAAAAAGAGGAAGGTTGTTTTTCAGGTGTTTTTTTTTTTTTTATTTAAATTTTTAAAGGTTTTGGTACTGTTGAGCTTATTATGTTCTGACACAATCGCCGCAGGGATAAAGGGTTCAACTCCCTCCGGGACACCCAACGTTAATGTTAGCACTCGCAGTCGTTAAAGGCGGTTTTCAATTTTCCAAAAAACTTACCACCGAAGCTTCTTTTTTTTTATGAAGGCTCTCCCCGGAGAAAAGAAACATCTTAGTCGTACTACAAAGAATTTGTCACTTTCAGCTCCTTTTCTTTGGCCATTCACTTCAGAGACAGCCGTCGTTGCTTTGTTGTGGAGGTTTCCCCGCTCTGCCTCTGCCTTGCAGCTTGTTCTCAGCAACATGCTCACTCCTATCTGTTTCCAGCCCCGTCTCCCTGTCTCTCCTCTCCATTTGTGTTTTTACTTCATTTGCTCTCAATGCGGCTGGCAGCTTCTTTTCATTCAGTGCATATACTGTCTCCTTTTGCCCAATTCTCCCTCCATCTCTCCTCATCTCACATGAGTTCTCTGTCCTTGCTTCACCCCCAGTTTTCCATCCGGCTTTGTTTTTGTTTTTCTCTCTCTCTCTCTCTCTCTCTCTCTCTCTCTCTCTCTCTTCATGTCTCTTTCTGTGTCCCTGGGTCCAAATATCTCATCTAATCTGATTGTTATTTTCAACCAGAACCTGGCACCCATTTCAAGTGTTTTCAGCCAATTGAATGGGCATATTCAGAGGTTATCACCATTCTCTGCTGCAGACGGGCCAAATTGCACCTGGCACGTTGTGAAAGTGAAACTTCACAAGAGCTGCAAGGATTTGTCGACTAATGGATGAATCGATTGACAGACAAACAGTAGTTATTTATAACTATTTAGTATATATTCATAATTAATTGCCTATTACAGTCATTTTCATGAAGAAAAATGGCAGAACATGCTTTTTCCAGCCTCTCAAAGATGGAGATGTCCTGCTTTTCTCTGTTTTATAAACGGAATGTCTTTGGGTTTTGAACAAAACATTTATAAAGACTTTTGATATTGAGAAATTTTAAATATGCAATGGCATGGCTCTAATGACTAATGCATGATGGTGTTGACAGGTGAGGTGCACGGCTGAAAACTATTTGATATATTTCTTATTGTTAACAACTCCCAAGAAAAAAACAAAAGCAGCAATCCATTAGTCTGTCTCCAACATTGTCTGTGGTTCCCTAAGCCCATTAGTACCTATGACGATGTAAGTCCTAGTATTAATAAATACTTACATTATCAAAAGTCTAATTAACCAAAACAGCAGGGCCATTGAGTTTTAAGCAAAAAAAATTCACAATACGAGGAATACGGCTACAAAATGAGAACTAGTATATTACTTACTCACCACGTTGGACCTTGAATTCTTGAAGAAAACTTTTCTATGACTCCATCGTTAACGAAAACAGCCGAAAAAGGAGTGAATCCTTGATGAATTGAAGGAAATGGAGTCTGCTTTAACCAACTGCAAAACATGATCAAAAATCCATTGGCAAACTCTTAAACGACTTGTGTAAACCACTGAAGGTCAGAATAAAACCAGCTTCCCGTGACTCGAGTGTGAAGGGGAACACGAACCAGTGTAAGCGGGTTCATTAAGAGGAGGACTCTAGTTTGGGAACGACCGGGGACTTCGTTGTAAGAAGAGGTCTTGATTTTTAAGGCGTCGAATCAAAGTGCATCGTGAGCCTTTTCAGAATTGTCAATCTGTGAAACTGTGCTTTCCTTTTTGCATCTTTCCACGTCAATGTTTCTGCTTCTTGTACCTGATGGATGAGCGGAGCCTCAGTTCTCTTCCATCCTCTGTTTACCGCAATATGTTGTCGAGTCAGGTGTGCGTTGGTTGCGCTCGCCCACAATGCTTTGCGATAACAATGTTTGTCCCATCAAGACTCTTAAACTGTGAGAATCCAGCGCGGTGGCAGATTGTCGGCGTTGTGCGGATCCCAGCTGGTGTGTGTCGTCATTCTCCGTGTTTGTTTGTGCCTTTTTTTATCGGTTTGGTAATTGGTCCCGCTTGTGCGCGCTCCCAAACAGCAGATGTGGAGCTGCTGTTTCAGCTGCGCACTCTCAGCATCGCTTTATCACATTTGTATTTATTTTTTTGAAAGTCCACTCTTTCTCTACTCTTAAACTCTTAAAAAAAAAAGGTAAAATAATAGATTCCCCGTCGTGCTCTTAGATAACTTCAAAAGGAGTTCACCATTCGACAGCAAAGCAGTGTGTGTGTGTGTGTGTGTGTGGGGGGGGTGCTTCATTCATATTTCATCACTTTCCAGACACTCACAGCTGGGTCAGTGTAACTTAATGAGACATCAGGCTGGTGGGTGAGAATTAATATGTAATAATCCTGTCACACTTTGGTCATAAAGGCTTTGATCACTTTGTTGAGTCTCCCAGAAGAGAGGAGGAAAGAATGGTGACATGAAGGGTCTCTCTCTCTCTCTCTCTCTCTCTCTCTCTCTCTCTCTCACATGGACATTGAGTATAACGCGGGATGAATACATGTATACGTGTATTTTGTGAAACCATGCTGCCAAAAGCTATTTTCATGACTTTAGATCATATCAAATGAAGTCCACAAAAAGTGACAAATAAAGTAGAATCTCTGAATTTTGAAAACTAGAACGTTGGCGTCATTTTAATTTTCTTTCAGACCTTTGATGTCTGATGTGCTTTTTATGGTTATTTGCGACCTCAGCATTTTCTTTAAATAACTTGATTCAGCCACATGCTGCTTATGAAAAAAAAGTGAAACATAAACTCATGTTTACAATGTTTACTGAACCAATGAATCAAGAGAGAAGTAGAGTCATTTTCTATATAGACTTCTACACAATTGGACTTCTTTTTGTGACCAGACTTATTTCAAGTTCCGTAACATAACATTACTACTTCACATACGTAATGTAGGCTACTAAACTATTAAAAACACACAGTATTTTCCTAAACTTAACCAAGTTGTATAGTTCATAGTTTGAATGTGTCTGATGGGAATTGCTTAACCCATGTCCACATTTTGAATCTTCCCTTTCGTGACCAGTGGTAGAAAAATCAAAGATCTCCACGTTTACAAGTTATGAAACAAAATAAATAAAGACCTTATAATTCTCCCCTTTCTTCACGGGGCTACTGAAAATCTGCGTATAAATTTTACAGTGATCTTGGCCACATCTGTTCAATATTTCAACACAGCCGACAAACCAGCGCATTAACATATATGCTGCATGGAGAAGCACTCTCATCTGCAGACTCCAATTTTAGAGAAACACGCTGGCCCGAACAGCGCGGAAACCTCCATAAAATATAATAAGTCAAACAGAAAACAGGAGCTAGCAAAATAGGTGCAAGGCCGCGAGCGTTCCCACTCACTTGACTCATAAACTATTCTGCATCGATATCAAGTTCATAGTTAAGTAAATGGAGATGCTAAATTCTCCACTATGGTCGCCACCTAGCCTCTGGCGTTGTCTGCTGGCTCAGGTAGCGCTTCTGAGGGGAGTTGGGTGATAGTTCTTTGGACTACCTCGAAAAGTACACATGAAGATACACATATTAGAATTATTGACTCATGATTATTCATGCATTTATGTGTGCATTGACACTAAACGTTGCATTTAAGCATTTAACCAAAGTGCCAATAAAGTCTTATCATTATCCACGGTTGACTTGTTTATTATAGTTAGTATGAAAGTAACTGAATCGCAGTGGAATAGAAGAAAGCAGAAAGTGTGGACGTACAAGTAGCCCACCTCAAAATTGAACTTCACAATTTAAAGTTTTACCAATATTTCAAAAACCCGGGCAAAAATGCTCTCTCGATACCAGCAGGGGAAATGAGAAAACATGTGTTGGGTCGAGATCTGGCTTTACTTCGTATTCAAGCTTTACCTTGGTACGTTATTTCTTTAGCCCAATTTATTCTTTTATGAGACATTTTCCAAATTTTCTGATCAAATGAACTTCACCTCACGCAAACCGCGTGTCGTGTCGCCTCCACCGCCTCCACCGCCTCCACCGCCTCCACCGCCTCCACCGCCTCCACCGCCCTGCTGCAGTGTTGTTGACCTGCGTCCTTTAGGGGAACTCCTCGCACACTAAAGTTCTTTATTTGTCAAAGCAGCTGCAGAGCTGAACTCTCCGGTCCTCTGAAGCAACCAAAAGCACACACACACAGGCGGAGTTTTTATTTGAATGGAGACTCTTGTCGAGAGAGATTACTTGCAAGGAAACTAGGGCAGTTGCTTTCGGTCAAGGATTGTGTCTGGCAGTCTGACCCGGGGTTTCATCCTGAAGCTTCTGGTGTGACACGCACAAACACACACACACACACACACACACACACACACACACACACACACACCACACACACACACACATCCTCTGCTCTTCTCTATTTTCCGCCCCTCTGGCTCTGCCTGTGGATTAGTGGTTGTTACTTCATTGCATAGAGCGACAGAGAGAGAGAGAGAGAGAGAGAGAGGGAGAAAGTGAGCGAGAGAGAGAGAGAGAGAGAGAGAGGGGGAGAAAGTGAGCGAGAGAGAGAGAGAGAGAGAGGGAGAAAGCCGGACAGAGAGAGAGAGAGAGAGAGAGAGAGAGAGAGAGAGAGAGAGAGAGAGAGAGATTCACGGTGATTGAGGAGACACAGAGGGAGAGAAACCGAGAAACACTCTAGATTCTTCCAATGTCAAACTGGGTTATTGTTTAATCCACTCAACATTACGACTTGGTAGCAAACAAGCACACACACATTGTATGGAACAATAAGATGAGATGAATCAGCATATCCCTGGAACTCACGTTCTCTTTTGACCTCAGTGTTGGATTAGATAGGCCTACACAGCCTCATAATATATTTTATTTCTTCTTTTTTTCTTTTTCTTTTGGACTCTGATCGCAATGCATGACAAACACCAATTACATTTGGTTTCCTAAACCATGTCCTTGTGAGAAGTCCATGTATAGAAATGTGATTTAATTTCCCTGCTGCGTACAGGTTACTAAGGAGATTGGTTGAGATGTCACTGAATGATTGAAGATGTCATCCCGGTGGGGGGTTCCTCTGAGCTCGCTGGATTCAGCCCAACTAACCCCAATTTTTGACCAATCTCAGATTTAATTCATTCAGAGTTGTGCTCTCTCTATTCTGATTTTGTATATTTGCTCTGTAGTGTTACGGAAGTCTTTAAGTTTGGGGAGTCATTATTGAATCCAACTTTTCTGCACAGTGATAGGCCACCGAAACCCATCCCCCCGCTACTCAGCAGAAAATGAATGGGTGGATAGATGGATCCTAGATTTGACTGGATTGGAAGTGTTTAAGGTGCAAAATTCCAAATTCGGAGCATATCTTCATCTATGATTGAGGTATTGCCTCCACAAGGCTTTGTCATGGCGACGGCTTAGCCGGCAGCTAGCAGCTAACAGTGCTAAGTGGTAACAGTGCTAAGAGAGCAAACAGTTCAAACAACGGCAGAGCTAACAGTGTTCACCTGAGGGGGAGCAGGAGGGTGGACAATACGCTTCCGCGATGACGCCATTGGTCGAGAGAGCAGCGCAGAGTGGCGGCAATTAGCTTTCCATTGGTGCACGCTATCAGAGGCTTGCATGCACGTTCAGCCGGACCAATTATGTAAACAAATGTGACATCACTCTCTTCTCAGGTCGACATTACTCCACTATGTCTCTTTAAATGGATAATAGTTGTTTGCTGCTCTGAATTTCAAATTCAGCATTCAGTTAATGATTCCCAAAAGGAAAACCCGACACAATTCTGCAAGAACTGTAATAAAGGCCGCCTGCACTCACAATCTCTGTTGCCTGAAAAGACGTCATTTGTCATTGTCTCAGACATGGCGGGGATCATTACCAGCACCGGGGCGGCAGGTTCTTAAATTCCGTGCACACAGTGTTGTGGAAACCCAGACTTAAATTGAAATTCAGTGTGACATTTTGTGAGGCAGTCACCTTGCAGAGGATTCACCTTGTCTCGAGAGGAGACGTTGGCGCATCCCGGGCTGGAAGAGATGCAGCAAGCACAGTTGGATCCATGAATTCTTTGCCATTAAGTAAAACAAACAGTCCTGAACAGGCATTTGGGCACTCTGCTAATGCATTTTAGGAAGCCAGAAGTCTTGGCACATGACATACTATGGCAGTTGTTGTGTCATTTGTAAGTGATCAATGACCCGGAGATATATTTCAATTATTTATGTGCTGTGGGAAAGTGTAAATCTTTCTACTCTGTACATTTACCAAGCCAGTAAAGATGGCAGCCTTCTCAGTGAATGATGATGTTGACAACGGCCATTGACCACTGGATGGATGCCACAGTCTTTACACGTCCTGTTTGTCGTGCTGCTTAGGGATTATAGTCTGAATTTCCCTATCTACAATTTAATTTATACAAACTGTCAGATCATTCAAGAGGGGATGAAATGTAAGATTTTTATGTACTCATGAAACATATATTGGGTGTTAGGTGGTAATGTAATGTGAATCGCAAGTGGCAGGTCAGCAGGTTCTCCCTCTCGTTCTCCTGTTTGTGTCTTTTTCCGCAATTCATCTGGTCGAGATAATTTGCACTACATTAGCTGTGGATTCATAGACTGAGCTAATTCCCATCCATCAATGTCACCACCTGAGAGTAACTCATATCAGCTATCCCTGTAAAGTATTGGTTTAAGGACTGAGATACACCGATGTCTATGACATGTATATCCTTTAATTAAATGACAGGTGATGGATTTTGTGCGTTGAAAAGGAGCTTACCAGCAGCAGCTGAACTTCTTTGAAGGGTTTCTGGGAGGTTTGAATTGCAAACGTTCAAAGCGAACAACTCATTAAAATCTGTGCTCATAAAGCTGACTTGGATAGAACTGTTACACATTCTTGCCATGTTGTTTGAGGCTACTCAAACAGAATACATCAAGATCATTTAATTATATACTAACATCCTTGTGATGAAAGGACATATTAAGTAACGCGGGTACAAGTTTCTCTAAGCGGCCTTTTATTTTCACATGACAACTTAAAACAAATTAAATTGGCATTGAAAAGGCCAGCAGTTTTGTACTGACTTTATATATATATATATATATATATATACATATATATATATATATATATGTATAATATATATATATATATATATACTGTCATTATATCATACCCACGCTTGACAGTTGTCTCCTTTTATACTGGTGGGAGGTGTTACATAACCCCATAGACAAACGGCTCTTAGTGTGAGGAGCGTGGTGTTGTTCACAATGGAATCAACTTAACTCCTTTTTTGTTAATCCATCTGCATTGCTCGGTGGTCAGAGCAAATACACTCTGAGCAATAAGGATGCTGACTAGAACCATATAGGTTTCTTCGGGTTGTCCCAATAGGAGAACCCTTTTTGGTTCCTGGTAGAAGTTTTTTTATAAAGGTTCCACCTGGGATCCTTTCAGAGGGTTCTACCTAGAACCATCAATATGTGACGATGACGCAGTAAACTGTCAGGTTTCTGGTCAGATAGCGTTCTACACATTCATCACGAATCTGAACTTTCTCTGCACTTTCCTTCCTGTCGCTTGAATGAATGGCGACTAATTTCAATGGGATTCACTCGGAAGGATTTACTTAGGTGCCTTGGAGAGATTGGATGGATTTACACCCTCTCAACTTCTGACTCTGGGACTCCAATCTGTCTGGAATGTCTTTTGGAGGCTTTAACGCTTTGCTGTTTGGAGATCGGAAGACTGGCTGAAAATAGTGATGTCCAAGAAGTTAACACTGGTCATGTATATAAGTGATTTGTGCCACCTGTTTCTATGCCTACATCCACTTTGGCACCCCATTTAAACACACACTTGCTGCCTTTTTTTAAATATAGCGTAAATTGGGGTAATTCTTTGAGTGGCACTGTTCGTGCAGACCTCTATTTTCGAGCCTCAGTATGCTCCTGTTATCACTCCATGCCAAAGCACTGTTGTGAAATCGCTGAGGGGAAAGCTGTTTGGTCCGAAAAGTCTGTGGTTCAAACCTCTTTAGCTAAAATGTTATGTTGGTTTAAAAAGATTACCACTGGCCGGACATTTGGAAGTAAGCGATTAGGGATTTTTAGGTTCTGCGATATGCTGGGCACCCCCCGTGTGCATTCGTTTTCTGTCTCCATCACATAAAGTAGCCTGAGTCTCACTTCTGCATCACGTCGGCTAGTTGTTGGCAGTTTCTCACAAGACTCTGTTTTCATTGAGAGAAAATTAATTTAATTTTTACCTTCATGATTTCAATGTGCAAGCAGCAGCAGCCTTGGGTTGAGGAAAAAGTATCTTGGGAGTAAAGCAAAAAAAAATAGAATTACCATAGTTTTTAAGTTTTCCTTCCATATGTTTTCATGTATGAAAATAGTCAAAATGAACACTGTAAGCAGACTTCTTGATCACTATGATCACATTTTTTAAATAGCATTTGTATAAGAACGATTCTATCCAAAGCTTGTTCATCCATATAAGGTTGATCACTGTAATTTTGATGTCTGGCTTTTATCCCTTTTTCAATATTTAATCAAAACTAAGTGATTGCACTAAGTGTTGTAGCCAGTCTTTGAACTTGTCCCGATAAGCCTCTATTAATTATTGTCTGGATAAAAAAAAGAGGCTTTGCTACTGGTACAATATAATTTTTGTGACGTTTTCATTGATAATTCAAACAGAATCCCATGGCGTGACACTAACTAAAGCTCCCTGCTGTCAAGTGAAGAGGAGAACACTGATATTATGAATTGCTGGTCCAGAGCCATTTGTTGTCCTGTCAGTTCCCTTCCTGCCTCTGGACAAAAAAAGTGTCTGACTCAATGTAAATTAAATCAGGACGATCGAAGGGAAGGAAGTGTTAGTGAGACGATGCAGCCTCGATCATGGAGACTGGCCAGATACAAATAAAAAGAGTTTGTGTGTATGACATTAATTTCAAGGCAAGATTGTGTCAAGACAACTTCTTTGTATTCACAAGGAAGTCATTGGTATCCACCTGGTGTACTCAGGCGGCAACCTCTGGTTCTGTAAAGTGAAGCCAGTGCGGAGGTGCCTTAAACTTGCATTCTCTCTAATGGCCATCAGGGGGCGACTCCTCCGGTTGCCAAAAGAAGTCTATGAGAAAATGACCCTATTTCTCACTTGACCGTTTACCTCAGTAAACATTGTAAACATGAGTTTATGCTCTCAATCATTAGTTTCAAGTCTTCTTCAAGACAGCATTTACTAAATGATGGTCCCATTAAGAGTAAAGCAGACCATAAAGCAGGGGATGCTTTAGGACAAAATCCAAGACGGCAACCGCCAAACTTATGAACTCAAGGCTCTCTAATTTTAAAGCAATGGCTGCTGGAGAAGTTTGCCTTCCAAGGCCATCTGAGGTAGGATGTTGGTCATGTAGATATTTGAGGAATTATAGGGGAAGGATTGGAACCAAAAACAATTTGTCTATACTGAGAATCGCTCCTTTTTTTCTGATATTTTTGTGTTCCAGACATTCTGTGTTTTTAGCGATCCGTACCTTCGCCCCTCATCCTGTGCCGGGAAAACTGTCGACACATGGAAACAAGGAAAATACAGTAAGTCTATCCACACATAATGGCAAAAGTTAATGGTCCATAGATGTGAATGTGTGTGTGTGTGTGTGTGTACTGTATTTGCCAAGTCCAATTTATTTATAGACGAAATTTATTTATAGACGAAAATGATATACAGTGTGTCAAAAGGGATTCCTTTTCCAATATCTCAAGGAAGACGAGGAAAAAATGGAAGAAAGAACAATAGTATTATACTCCAATAATAAGATGAGAAGAGATCCCATACCAAGGCGATGAATCCAATATTGAGAAGACTAATGAAATAAGTCAATGGAATGGATCGAGTTCTGCCAGGTATTATTCTTTGTTCATCCATGCTGGCTATCACCAGTAATGCTAAGTACCCAGTCCTTTATTCTGTTTGTTCTAAACTGTACATACGTGTCATATGCATGAGAAAGAGGTAAAGGGGGAGGGTCAGCTGATGGGGCAGCTTGGAGGATGTGAAGTGTGTCAGATGAAGTCAGCTTGGTCGAGTAACGTGACAGGCTCAGCTCCCCCAGGAAACAGGACAGACATTGGCAGACTACTGGCCTTGAACTACAAGACCCTGATACACGTCAGACTGGGGAAGAAGGGTCCAGCTGGTGTGTAGGAAAATAGTCATTGTAGCTAAATGGTGAATTGTAGTGTATAAGACTCATTCATTTAATAGTTATTTGAGCGCCCATGTCATGCTACAATGGTCCCAATGCTAATGCTAGTCTGCTGATGTTTGGCAGGTACAATCTACCATGTGCCTCATCTTATTTAGCTAACATTTACAAATCACAGCTGAGGCTGTTAGAATGACATTGGTTTTGCAGGTATTTGGCCAATTATTGAACAACGTATTTGTTTATTTCAATTTCGTATGTGATGATGGCTCCATATGAAAAGTCCAAGGATCTCCAAAGTCATTACAATTCATGATGTGGGTGGCATAAATGTGTGTATTGAAATTGTAAATGCATCCAATCGTTGTTGAGATAGATTAGTTTAGTCTAAAGTGGAGAGAGAGAGAGTGTAAGAGAGAGAGAGAGAGAGAGAGAGAGAGTGTGAGAGAGAAAGAGAGAAAGAGGGAAATAGACTGTTACAAGGCTGCATGAGTGGTTACTCTTCAGAAACTTAAAATGTGCCCAATTATGATCAGATTTGATTAGGAGCTCCCTAGCTGCCTGGCCAAAGTAGATTTTGCAAGAAGTCACTTCATAATTTCCCTAAGTAATCTTCAAAGTGAACATAGAGTTTGCATATTGATCAAAACTTGAAGCGTGTAGTCAGGATTTGGCTTCCAGTCCAAAACACATAATATGCAGATGTAGTCTTAGAATGATTTATTTGAGACAATAAGTTTATGCAATAACACCCCCACAAAAAAACATTCAGTCATTTTATATTTTCAGAAAGAATAGTTTCCATTAAATCTGACCGACCTCATGTGGACTTGTTTTTCATCTTGCCTGACTTTGTAGCGCGCCCATCTGTGCAGCTATCACACCCAGATGATCCGTAGTTCACACCTGCCTGATCATAAATGTCTCGCCTTTCCAGAAACTGATCCCGGTCACATTCACAGTTTTCATTCATCGTATTCTCCGCAGACTTTTTTACATCTGACAGAAATCACAGATCAGAGGTCACGGTCGGTCTACAGGAGACGATAATGAACGTTTAAAGAGCCCTTTGAAAGTCTGCACACATGTTTACTAATGTCGGAGCCCATAAACCAGACTCCAGTTACGACTACAGCTGTAATAAACTCTCTCAGGAATCCGCCGGCACACAAGTTCCTGCTGTTATGATGCAGCGCATAAAAATATTTCGCCACACGCCATTCACTAGTCCTGGTATTACCATAATTCCCAGTGACATGAATAAACCTGTTACCGGGCTCACAGCTCTGGTATAAAAGCCCATTACACTATTAATCAGCCCCTCGCCGTGTAGGCGTGTTTGTGTGAATGCGTATCACTGCTTTCACTGCCACTCTGTGTGTGACTCGCTGCAAGTGTGTCACATCTGTGTCTCTTAATCTGTGTGCTCGGGGTCAGCATGTGTTTAATGTTGCATGGTTCCAGCGTGTGTGTGTGTGTGTGTGTGGGAGTGCACTGGAGTTTTTAAAGTCGGAGGAACAACTGTAAACAGGCTACTGACGTATTCTTTACGTGTATGTTCCCAGCATTGGCATCCATTGGGGTGGGAGACTCTCACAGTCACACAGTTACACATTCCCATCTGAAAGCTGCCCAGTGCAACTACAGTATGATTAGCTGGTCACTGAGCAGCTCCACTGAAGCGGTTGTGGTGAAGGGTCTTGCTCAAGGGCACCTCAGTGGCTGTAATGAGAAAGGCGCAAGTGCAGCTTTTCACTTTCCCCACCCAGATTTACCATGCCAGTCCAGTTCGGAGGATCGATCCGAGACCTTCTGGTCACAAGCTCGCTTCTCTAACCTTATGGCCCCTGTTCAGTCCCCTTAAAGCTCTGTGTTGGTCTCAAACGACTCTTGAGAAAAAAAACATCAGTCTCTAAAAATGCTCCAGTAAGTTCACCAGCTAGTTGCCAACTTTATCTGCCTGTAGTTTGGTGCTGAGCAGCTGAAAAGGCGTTTGAAGAACAACCGGGCGATTAGTTGGGATTAATGGAGAAGACGTGGTTGCTCTCTAACTACCGGCATCAATGCAGGAAGCCCACCTATTGCTTCATTTGATCGGCTGCCTGAGCCAAGTGGGACATTGACAAGAGGGGAGTAGGTTTTATCCGCTTCTAAAAAACAGCTTGAAGACGTGACGGTGAATCGGAAATAAGTGGTTGACACAAAACGGAAACCATTTCAAACATTCGATTTTTACGATTGAAAACTTTTGAACGTTTGTGTGTGTGTATCAAAAGAGAGACATAGCTCAGACTGTGTTTTTTGAAAGTGACCAATCAAAAGAGCAAAGACACATCAGCCACTGTCCATTTTTAAGAAGACTCTCCTTGTTCCTCGTCTCCTCGAGGTGCATTTAAGGGGATTGGAATGATCTACAATGACGGCGGAGGTGAAACGATTTCTCGGTCACAGGAGGAGAGAGAGGATGAGGGGAAGTTAGAATAATTAAAAGCACCCATAGAGACAGATAACCATTCACAAACAATCAACATAACCCACACTAACCACTAACATGAACAACAAACTCCACACAGAATGGCCTAAACCAGCCAGCCAGCCAGCGGTTTCGAACCAGGGACCCTCTGAAGCGATGGTGCTAAACACCGCACCACTAGATGACTAAAATGCATGTAAACACATTTTGAATAGTGTTTCCATGGAGCACATATTTTGTCACTTTCAGCCATCTCTGCCATCACTGGTATGAAACTGGATGGAGATGCTGGCCCATGCCAAAATTTATGGGACACAGTAAGGATTAAACAAGGACATTGTCAAAAAAAAATGGCATCCTGTTGTGAAAGTTTATGATTCTCGAAGAGGTGAAACGAATACAATCCTGACTGATGATAAATAAGAGGGAAAGAGAGAGGAAGGAAGAGAGATGAAGGAAGAGAGAAAGTGTCGATGGTTTATGAATCATCCCTCTCCTTTCTGACTTCAGAACAAAGCTCAGCAGAAGCTCATATTTTCTGTCACTCCTACTCAACCTCCCTATCTACCAGTGAATAAAAAAGGAAAGTGGACTGCCACCAAGTTCTTTCCTTGTGTCTGAGTGTGCTGCTGTATTTCAACTGCCTAGTGCGTGTGCCTGCCCCCCACGTGTTGCCAATGAAACGGCAGATTTCTTCAAAATTGGACCCCAATGATTTCCAGGGAAGCTTGTGCTTTTTAAAAAAACAGAGCGGCAGATCTGAGCTGGGTTAAAGAAACACACCACACTGCACTCACAGCACATATCCTGGCAAACCACACATTGTGGTGATTATCTCCACAGTGGGAACTGTAAAATATTTCTTTAATGCAAACATGAATTGTGGCCTCTAGCTTTGCTAATCACATCAACTTTTTTTAGTAAATTTAACCAACATGGTGGCAAGCAACTTTCCTTTCCGTTTATTTTTTTCCAAATTACAAGTAGAGGATACGTCCCTGAACCTAACAGCCCTAATGTAGAGAAAGGTGTACCGACACACACTCGGACCACCGTCCCGTTTCACTGCTCCTTGACTGCTGCACTGATGGGACGGACCAGTAGATGGATGGACTGATGGGAAATCATCCATCTTGTCCAGCGGAGACAGTAATTCCATCTCTTTGTCTCTCTCCTTTCAGGTTCAATCTGGGTTCCATTAAACTTTGGCTCGACCGCCGAGACCAAAACAACAGTGAGTAATGAAAGGCTAATTTTTTAACAGAAGATTTAATCAGCAATAGTTTTCATGACTGAATGAATAGAGCCTTTTTACACAGCGATAAAAGGGAAACATTACCTATCTTCAATTTCCAAGAAGTTGTTTAAATCCTGCTGGAGCTTAATGAACACAATTACTGGCCAGTGGATATAGTTGAGTTTGTGTGCTGAAGGTGCAGACACACCGACACACCCATTGATTTCCAGTAAAAGGTCCCAGGTTTTCCACAGCGTTGGATATGAAATAGTGCAGAACTGCAACATCAGACTGGTTCAGTAGTAAAGCAATGCCCAACCAATAGCCCCAGAGTTGAAGGTTAACTCCACAATGGAAACGGTAGGGTTCACACACTACCGAGGCTTTGTTTCCACCCATTCTAAAAAAGCTATAGATTTATATGATGTGCTTTGGATTAATGTGTCTGCCAGACGCTAAATTGGCAGATTACCCTAAATCTCCCTTGAGATTTTTTTTCCCCATTCCCATATTTTCCAAAGAATTTTCTCTTGAACTCGAAAGGGTTTCACACATACTGAGTTATTGTGTCATCATATCGTTTACTATGTTTGGTTGTAACTTGATGGGATAGCATTCCTTCATTCTGTCTGACAAATATCTCATAGCTCATATCTTTAACTTTGTTAACAGTAAAAAAAACAAAAAAACATTTGACTGCTTTTATCGCATTAGAACAGCTTCAGCTTCTTATAATAGCAGTCGTGTTTTCTCGCGTGCGATCAGATCAAAACATTCATTAGAAAACGCTCAAGAGAAGTTTTAGATCAGTGCTTCTCAATGCAGATTACTTTTTTGTCCTACCAGGTGGATAATTGTATCCACCAGTTGCAGATCAGTCAGTGAGTAGACAGCAGGAAAGGAAAGCCGGGCGGAGGATTGACACTGATTAGAGGCAAGGAGTCTAAAAAGAAGAGAAGTCATGGCGTCATGTCCCCTAATATCATTGGGGTGCAACACATGCGCAGTAAAATCCCCCTTAAAGGCTCACTATCCGGCGCATGATCATAGAACATGAGGATGATTGATGTGTATCATTGAGGCGTCTGTAGGACGTCATGTATTTGTATTTGTTTGCACATTTTGAAGTATCAAATTAGAAAAACTGTATGGAAAAGGCAAACTTTGATAAAACGTATTACAGCCAAGCATAAAGCGTAGCCATTACAGGCAACCTCTGACAAAACAATGCTGCCTAGTTTATTCGCTCTCATCCAGTTATGCGCGTATTATTCGCTTGTCTTTATTCGGACATTTAAAAAATTCGCTTAAAATTTGCTTGGCAATTGAATGGCAACACTACTGCAGTAGCCTACTTTATGGGTGAGAATTAAAACTCTGCATTTATTGAAAAGATATTTAATAAAAGGGCATAAACAAATGCTTTCTATTTGATAACATTCTATTGTATGTCGGGCGCCATCCCTTCGAGCATACCCAAAAAGTTCTGTCAGGTCCATCGCACACAAAGAGCAAAGAGCACCTGAGTGGACAACCACCCCTTTTGTTTTTAATGCTGTCTGCTATAACCTTCCAACATCTCAACACCTCAGTCCCAGCCTTCATTTGTTTTGTCTTGTTTAGAGGTAGGAAGCTCAAACTGTTTTATTTCTGAGCTCCATGCATTTAATCCATTTTTTTTCACAACTAAAATTCCTGCATAGGAAATCAAAACTTCAGAATTCTTAATTTACTTTGGTACAATCTACAGTTTCCCAATAAGTCAGTGTTTATTATCTAAACTTCTACAGTGTTATGAGCCAAATTAGCATCAGTCGTCTCATGTTTGCCACAATTAGCAGCTTTAAGTAGCTTTAAGCTTTAAGATGGTTTCACATACAAGCCTTCTGAATATGGCCATGTGGTCACAATTAAAAAGACAACAATGTCTCATTGTTTTACTTGGTCTGGACCAAATGAACCCACACTACAGGTGTTTTTATAACCTAAAACTCAACCAATAGTCTCAGAATGAAATAGGTATAACATAGAACTATGCAAATACAGTGAAAAGTTGATCATCAAGTAATAAATTTAAATTAAATTTGAGACATTTTTCATCATATTTCAGGCAGACAGCACGAATGGTCTCGAATCAGATTTTAATTAAAGCCCCATATCAGGCCAGTATATCAGCAGCCCGATATGGTGTACTGACTCTAGGCGTGACAGGATGATGTCGCCAGTGGGTACTTATTAAGTTCAGTTTCTGCAGTTATTAACATATTAACATACCATGTGTTTCTTCAAAATAAATTCAATAATATGATTGTTTTTAATTATGTTGTCATCAATTAGTTTAGGCAAATATGGCTTTGTCTTCAGCAATAGCTGCACGATGGAAATGTGTCGGTTCAGATGACGGGAAATTCCTTTTAAAGTCACGGGCAAAACAGTTTCCAGATTCCCACCGTAGCTTCTGTGACTCAACTTCAGCTGAGTCACTCCTCTCCTCGTCTCTTTACAGGTGGCTTTACCCACGCACAGAGACGGGGGACCGTGGAGGCTGCAGGAGACAGTTAATGGGACAGGTAGGAACATAAATCTATGCTATAATGACAAAGTTTGTTTACGAAAGTTCAATCTTCAAAAATCTCCCAAATGAAGCAAACAATTGGCCTTTATCATGAGCGAAAGGCAGAGTCTGAAGAGCTGGATGCTCATTAAAAACCCTTCTGTCATGATGATCATGGGGACAGCAAGCAGCCCAATAAATAAAATTGGTAAAGTTTCTTCACAAATAGCAACTCTCCTCATTTTACCGTTAACTTTAAGTTTGTCGGGCTGCATTATCTCAGGAGACAGCAAGACTTGTTATTAGTTTCTTGTTCCGCTCTGTCTGACATGTCTGTGTTACTGACCTTTTGTAAGCCTGCTCATGGAGGTAAACTACCACCACGGCTGGTTTTCTCTGCAGCTGCGTTGAAAGATTTATCTACAGTTCAGTGTCCTTCTAGAAATACCCAACCTACCAAAATTGTTGTCGCCGGCTTTATCAGCGGGCCTCAACACATCCCTTCACCCCTGTTGGGACGAGAGTTGTTCCGTGTTGTCACGGCGATAACTCCAGTCAAGCGAGCACTGTGTCAAGTTATTGCCATTGGCGAGGCCAATGGGAGGCGTTTTGTATCTTCAAATTGACATGTGTCAGTCCGTGGGTCAAACAGATAATATGTATCTATATGGCATAAACATGCATTCTTCGACCATGATAACTACAGTTGTGCGCCATCGGCTCTCAGGCAATGGTCTCTGATGTTCTTCGTTTTCAGGATTTGGAGCAACTCATGGTTAAACGTTGTGTAATAGTGATACTCGTTACTCGGAGAGGTTGTAAGGAGATATATGTGTTTCTAGAACTTTACGTTTCTTATGTCTGCTGACGTCGGCAGAGTATGAACGCAAATCTATGTTCTACTGAAGCTTTTGCTGAACATAAACACATGCTGCTTTTGCTTTTTAAGGATTGTAACAGTGAAGAAAAGACTTACCCGGCTTTACAGGAACAGTGTTGTTCCTTAATTTCATTGTTTTCGATCCCCAGGTGACGTAATGGTTCACTTTTACACTTTAGCTTCTGTCTTAATCTTTTTAACTGCTAGATCAGTTTGACTTCCTGGATATATATCTCTAGGGATTGCAGTTAGTGACAAGAAAACATAAGGAACAACTCTGGGAAGCTACAGAATGATATTTTTTTAAAAAAAGGACCAAACCTTTTAGAATCCAATTTATCTGCCATTTTAATATTTTACAATAAACATTTCTTCTGTAGCAATAATCCTGAGCCCCAACAGATATCACTCTCAATCTCTTACCTGCCTTGTTCTCAGTGTTTACTCTGAATTATTCGTACCCTTGAGCCGCACTGACTGAAGGAGTGGATGGTGCGGTGACAGTTGGATGGATAATTGCTGCACGGATGAATGGATGGGTGGAAAATCCCCGCCCCCCCACCAAGAGAGCCACACTCTAGGAGCGATCCCTCACCTCTTCTCTCTCTCTGTGTTATGTCTCCTCTCCATGCTCACTGATGCACATATGTTGTTGCGACCAGGTGAAAGCTATATGGGGGGAAGTCAACAGCGTCTTTGGCCGTTGCCAGCATGGATGACTCGGCTAGAATAATAGATAAAGGAAAGTCTCGAAGAAAAGAAGCAAAACCAGTGAGGACATTTTTGCAGAACGTGTCCACACAACTTGTGATTGTGATGTACTGTATGTCTCCAAAATTCCCACTTCTTTTTCAACATTATGCAACATGTAAAATTAAATATATGTCAGAATATGCACCGTTCACACGGTTATCAAGCCGACAAATGATCTGCGTAAAGCTGACTTCACACTGGTGAAATATATAATTTTGGCCTTTGACAGCTACGGAAACCTTTATCTTTAATCAACATAATTTCAATGGCCAAAGTGCAAAACCTCCTATCTGCAAAACGATCCAGGAAAAGTGCAATAACCTCCGATCTGCACATTGTATATTTTTATGTTTTATTGTATTTTTTATTTTTTTTGTATTTTGTATTATGTATTGAGTATCCCTAACAAATAGCATTCTGCAAGAGAACAAAAAGTTGTTTTTAGTATTCTCAAAAAAGTGCATTTTTCAGATAGGAGGTTTTGCTCTTCGGCCATCGATATGATGGCAGGTGTTGCGTACATATTGACCGTGTTGTAAATATTTAGAATGTTTTGCAAAAAGTGCAAAAATCTTCTTTACGACAGAAAATTAAATTTAAAACGACTGTAACAAACCGTGACAATCTAGTGAGAGGTAACCCATAAAACAATATCATTTTTATCGTCAAGCTTTTTTAAAGTGCTACATTTGATATCCACATGAGAGAGAGAGAGAGAGAGAGAGAGAGAGAGAGAGAGAGAGCAAGAGAGAGACTCTGACAAAAGAGAGGTAGTCAGCGAGGCGAGGGCGACTTTTCAGCCACACATGATGACGTCTGTGACATTTTTCATTTTTCACCCTGTTCCTTCGGCCCTCACGCAGAGCTACTTTAACTCTGGTCAAAAGTACACAGACCCTGAAGTGAACCTGCTGCGCTGTGTCACAGGTGATGCGTGGTGGTGACAGTCGGGGCTCGTACTCACACAAAGACAAACATCAGCGTCGGGGTGGGGGTCGTTATATCAATTAGACAAGCGATGCATGACAGAGCAGCTCTCAGACTCCACCGACCCGTGCTGCCTCCTCGTCTCCTGTGCAGCTGGGCCATGTTTGATGTGTACCAGGGCTGTTGCTGTTGTAAGACTACGTTCCAAAAAAAAGGTCTTTTAAATTGTTCAACATCTGATCCTGAGGACATTTTGTTTACAGGATCTTTCTTGGCACTGCACTGTGAAGCAAAAAGGCATTTGAAAGACAGGATTTTTTTTGTCTGGCAAAGTTTTCTTTCTCACCTCCTACCTAATATCACGTCAGGGAGTTTGTTCAGGTTTGTTTATTGTGACAAAACTGTAAAACTCCAACAGTTTGCAGAGCTTTTCTTTGTTCGGGCTCCTGCTGCCACACGCCGAGTCTTCCTCTGCTTCTTCTGCTTCCTTGACTTTGTTTGCTGGGCAAGCAGGACCCCAAGGCCAAGATCACCGTTTTGGGTGTAGGTGACAAAAGAGAGGTCACAGTTTGGATGTTCCAGGAGAGTTTAAAAGGCAACCTGGCACTCTGGGGTCTACTGAACTTTGCATTAAGGCAACAGGGCCTCACTTCCAACTTGTCAAATGCAGACAGTCGGTCAGAATGTCTGAAACAGAGGAACAGGACTTACAACTACCTCCAATGTAAAACCCACATGCGTCATTCAATATTAGAGCAACTGACGTAGACCACACAGGACAAAGGGGAGGACAGGTCAACTGTGGCTTAGTGGTGAGCAGGGTCGCCCTTCAATCAGAGGATCAGCGGTTTGATCCCCAGCTCCGCTAGCCCATGTTGATGTGTCCTTGGGAAAGACAATTGCTCCTGTAGCTTTGTCTACGGTGTGTGAATGTTAGCTACTCCTGATGGGCAGGTGGCACCTTAGCCCCTCCCATCAGTGTATGAATGGGTGAATGATGTCATGTAGTGTTAACGTGGTCAGAAGACTAGAAAAGGGCTTTACAGGTCAAACTAACAGGATTTTCATCCAGGAGACTTCTGTTTGTGTACCTTGTGGAAACATTATGTCACGTGAGTAGTTGGTCAAGTCAAGTTGACCTCAACCATGCTCTTTTCGTAACCCAAAACGAAGTGGTTATGTTACTTCCTGTGAAGATGGAAGTTTATTTGGAAAAGATGCTTTGCATGTAACGGGTGGAAACCGACATGCCGTCCCTGCCATGTCCTAAACTGACGCTAGAAAATAACCTAGAGTGTCATAGTTAGAAGAGTAGGTGCCACTGACCTTGGTTCAGAAGCTCTGCAACTTGAGAGAAGTTTGCAATGAACCGGTGATACCAGCCTTGAGGTTAGTTGGCACCAGGTACACCTCTGCTACCTGGATTTTCTCTGGTTCAACCTGTAACCCTGCTGCAGAGACGATGTGACCCAGGAACCTGAGTGAGGTTCGGAAGAAGTTGAACTCTTTCATGTTGACAGTCAGTGTGGCTTCGCTTAGCTTTTGAAAAACAGCCTTGACGTCATGGGAGTGCTATTCCCAAAATGGGGAGTAGATGATGGTGATGTCATCCAGGACGCAGTCGATGAAGCAGATTGTGCCTTCCAGGTCACCCGGGGCCAGCACAATAAACCTCTGAAAGGTTGCCAGTGCCTTTAACTGATACAGGCCAAAGGGTTGAAGACCTATGTCCCTCTTCAGCCATCATGCACCGCCAACAGCCACTACTGGGGTCGATAATAAGTAGAAATCAAGAGAACGAGCCACTCAAGAATTTTCCTAAATGTGTAGGCCAGTGTTTCTCTATATTTTTCCTGGGCACCCCCTTTTTAAAAATGACAAACCATTGCAACCAAATTCACAATAAGCCTTATGTATAAATTGTGAACCTTCTTGATTGTTTTTAGTGCCATTTCCGAATCACCTTATATTATCTTGAATAGGTAAACCAGCCATTTCGAAGACATACGTTTGATAAATCACAACTTTGTTCTATGCATGTGCCATTGAAAAAATATGCACTGCTTCAATACTTTATTAATGAGACCAAATAATTGCATTTCTTCTTTTGTTTGATTGGGAAGTCCTGTGTAACAAAGCTTTCGGGTGTCAGTTGTCCAAGTTTTGGACAACTTGCTGAAACAACTGATTCTGTTTTTCTTGAGAGGACCGTTTTGTTTTTGTTATGCAAACTTAGGACTTTTGCCTTGAGTTGCTGTTTGATATTTTGACTTACTTCTACCCAACTACTTTTGCATGCATGAAATGTAAAGATGATCCTTACCTTGTTGATACACAATGGCATGAGCCCATACTTTAAAAGAAGATGTCAACCGTACTCCAGCCTTGATGCTGTTCAATGGTAGGGCCAAGGATCGCCCTAAAGACCTTGGTCTTGGCAGTAAATTGTATCATCAAAGGAATAAGGTGTGAGATTGCTGTCTTACACATGTTAATGCATTTTGGTCCTCAGCAATGAGAAAAATGTATCATATATATATATATATATATATATAATTATATATATGTTACAATTGAGTACTTCAAAAGGCAGTTGCTCTGATGAGCTGACACAATGTGAATTATTTTTATGCCGTAAACCCCACGCTTTGAAGCTCCAAAGCTCTAAAGCCTAAGGAAGCGTTTAAAGAAACTTTCAGATCATTATCCACATTCTACGTGCCAAAGTCTGCAAATCCCTTTCAGCATATAAAAAAGAGACTTAATCAAATCAACCTTGCCAGAAGTGAATAAGAATAGCTCAAAGTATGATGTTGCGTCAGATATCCTCTGATGAAGTGCTGCCTGCTCACCTCAAACATAAAAGATGGGAGAAATCAGCATGAAGGGGGTTGATAAATTATTTGCGTGATAAATTGAAATACTCCTACTCTGCCATTAGCGGACAAGTTCTTATCATGCTCAAGGGAGGATTTCAGCAAACCCCCCAAAGAAGAGCATCACACATAAAGTTTATGCCAATGGCCAATAATCATGAGGTGGAGACACAGATGGCAGATTGAGGGATGTGTCAAGAAACAAATGAAGAAAACATTAGCAGTGCCAGTGGCTCTTCATTATACCCCACAATAAGAAAGTGCTGGACAAAATGAAAACAGATAATTATGTTGGTTTTTTTACACCTAGATGAGAGATATGGGAGCCAGACGTGTCCATCCCCTCGGTAGCATAAATATGTTCAGTATATTAGGTCGTCCCATGTAGGGATGTCACAAGGAACCGATGCTTTGGTATCAAGTCAAAGTTTTTGTACAGTACCAGGGATCAGAGCTCAGGACATTCGGCTTCCAGTCGTCCCGGGGAGGATAGAAAATATCCCTGATAATGCTACATTGTCAACAACAAATCTTTTTGGAAATTGGCAGGAGGAGAGCTAGTTCACGTTAGCTGTTTGTTACTGTTGTTGCTAATAAACGGAGCTAACGGCTGATGTACGGAGGTTGCATTGAGTTACATTATGATGCGTTCAAGCCCTGTTTAATAAAATGAATATTGGGCAAGGTAAATTATAACGTGATCATGATGTGTTCAAATGTAACGGCTCATCAGGGATTAATAATAAATTCTCCAAAACCAGTATGCAAACAGTAATTAAGGAGTTTATGTTAAAGTAAATGAGAATGTTTTGTATTTTACCATGCTATGTATTTTGGTTTTGAGAACAGGGGAATTTCACTGGTATAGGTATGAAATACCAAATTAATGATTTTGTAATATCCCTAGTCCCATGTCAATTACATTATGAAATGTGTTGTGTAAATATCTGGCATTTTGGCCTAAAGGTGGTGAGGAAAGCTAAAGTACCCAAAGTAGAAAGAGTTCATCCTCTGGTGAACATTAATGTTAATAAATGTGTTAAACAATCTGGCCAATTAAATAGATGCTTTCTTCTGTGGACATTTTTGATTGGAGCTGGTGTAAGACAAAAAGTCACGGCTCCCCAAAATAATTAGGAGTCATCCTCTGGTGATCATGAATATCAAGACCAAATTGAACAGCAATCTGGACAATACTTTTGGTATGTACCAAAACCTTTTGAGGGAGTAAGAGATTGACTTGCCATTCAATTCACCAATTTGTCAACCTCAATGATATTAGACCTCACCGCTTTCAATCCTCTGCAATCCAATTTTCTTTTAGAGCTTTGTTAATAAGGTGCAAAATAATTATGCATCCCCATCAATTACACTAAATTGTGGGTCATTCAACTGGAAGACAATTGTGTGACCCAGGTGTGAGCTGATAAATACCACCTTGGAAGCAAGGAAGCACATTTTTATTCCATCTTCTTTCTTTTTCATTTTTCTGATGCTCTTACCTTAATGTGTCTCCACTAACAAAGCCTGCCTCCTCTATTACATTAGCTGCCTCTGGACTGCACGTTGACCTCCAGCGTTGCAGCTTTTAGTCTCCATCTCCTTTGTCAAATTCTTCCTTTCAGCGAGGTGTTATGAAGCTGCTTTGAATGCAACAGGCTGGTCACAAAGTCACCGAGCAGCAAAGGACACATTCAGATTCAGACGGAAACAGGAAAGACAGTTGTGAGACACGACGGATGTGCATTTGTATGTTTGCATTTAAATGTATCTTAATGTAAATATGCCCCAATGTTTCTGCAAGTGTGCATATGGAAGCTGTGAATTGTGCTTGTGCAAGTTATTCTTTTTTATTATATGACCTTATATGACCTTTGTGTGACTGAAGGAGAATACCCTTTGTTCTTCCTTTGTTCACATGGAGTCTTTGGCTTTCATATTTCCCTAGATCACTTTGTTCCTGACCTTTGTTTCAACACAGCCCTCTTGCTTTTGTTCCTCGGTTGCGCTCTTCAGTGTCTTGTATCATCTTTCTGCACTCTTTTTGTTCACTATTTATTTGCGCATTTATTCCTGTGTGCATGTAAAACAGAAAGAAAGGAAAGGCCTTGCCAACACAGTGCAGTATAGTAGAGGTGCAACTTCTTTCTTAATAAGACAATGTTCCGTAGTAACTAAATTGTTTTACTCATTGAATGAATTCCATGGCAAACTCATTATTAATGGCAACAAATAACATTTAGGATGATGATGGTCTTTCTAATGATGATGACAACATTAATTTGGTTGGTCCATAACTTTGGTCCAGACTGGATGGACCAAAGAAGAAGACATTCATGGTCCCCAGAGGATGAATCCTCCTGACTTTGGTTATCCTTTGGCTTTTCTGATTCTAGTGCCACCATGAGGTTGACAGTATTTTTTAATGGATTACCATGAAAACTGTTTTAGATTTTCATACTTGCCTTAATTTTCCATGTAGTGCGATCACTACATCTATGTTTTTGTTTACTACAAAGTAAACTGTTTCTCGAAAAGGAAATATTACATCTTTTTAGTCACACAGACTTACTTTATAAATTCCAGAATTTACCACAATAACTCTGACCTTGAGAGTCATCCATTCAATCCAACACTTTCCGCCTTATTGAAAGAAATACTTCACATATACAGAGATACATTTTTTTAAAGAAAAAAAGAGTGGACGCAGTCAAAAACAAACAAAAGAAAAAAAAAACAACAGCTCATTACAGGTGTCAAGAAGGCTTCCCACCAGCCTTCAGTTCAAGGTGAAAACATCATTAAAGGAGGTGTTTGGGAGGACTGCGGGGGGTGATCGGGCAAATATTGAAGCCATACTTCTCGATGAAAGAGACTGGAGTAAGCCAAAACAAAGCAATGCCATGGAAAATATACACTAATGCACTGAGACAGAGGATAGATGAGTCATTTAGACGTGTCTGTGGAGCGGTAGGAGCCAGTAGAAGTAATACAAAGAAATACGTCAAGTGAATTTAAACCTAAGAGCAAAAGTGATTTGGTCACTGACACTGAGGGGAAGTAGGTCGGACTGACAGAAGATAAAGACCGGACAAGATGTATTATTGGCATCAGGCTCTGAAAAAGACCACATGCCGTTATCCCAGTAGGTGGACTAATATATGAGGAAGAAAGGCTTTGTATTTGAACTCTACATGCTCAACTATAACTCACACCAGGCGTTCAGTTATCCTCCCTCTCCATGTATCTCTGTCCATCCTTTCCCCCCCGTGTCCTTCTGTCCTCTCGTCTGCCTACAGATAAGCTCCTTAGAAGGTGTCATGGAGGAGGAGGGTTTTACCTCCTGAAAAGAGAATCAAAAGTGTTTCTTTTAAGGGTGTGAAATGGCACTTTGCTGAACTGTATCTGAGCGTGGATTAATCAGATTAATAGAAAGGCGAGTGAGAGGATGGGAGAACCTGCACTTGAGATGCGTCTGTACCATAACAGGCGGTGGAAAACATTTTTAATAAAAAAATGTAAAACCCATCCGTGGTACGGTCGTGGATAGAAGTTCATGCTGAAAATGATGACCCACTGATGGGTTATTCATGACTTGGTAAGAGGAACTCTTCTGATGAGTTGTGACATACACTCTGCTGCTGTTATTTAAAATGTCGAAATCCAGGGATGCTACTTTTCCGCTTGTTGTAACCATATAAGTCACTTTGTCAAACGTACTGCTGGTTAACTTTCTGTCAATCCACTTCTCAAACCTTTTCAATGGGAATCCCAGAAGTCGTACCCACATTGGCCCCATGTGGGATAAGAAAGTCACACATGGGGCCAATGGGATTTGACCAGTTCCAGCTTAGTTTGAGGGCAGTGAAGTTGTTTGTTATTAAAAAAAAAACATTTAAGCCAGATGCCATGATGTATGAATGTTGAAGAATCATTTGACTTTGAACAGTGTTCCCTTCTTTTTCCAGCCTCATAGTTCCTAATTGCAGTATGAAATAAAACATGCATCAACGTAATAAATCTGCTCTGTGTGAGAGATTTTAATGAGCATGGCAATCTCGCTCTCATATACGATACAAATTGTGTGTAAATATTGATTGGTACAAGGGATTGGTATCGTTGGGATTTTTCGATACTAGTACTACAGTATTATCGATACTGCTAATCGGTTCGGTTCCTTTTCGATGCTCTTATCGGTTCTTTTTGATTATTTAGTGAGAAGGGAAAAAAAGACAATGAATTAAAAAAGAATCAACGTTGCTTTATTATTCATACAGTATGTTAACAAATAGTCCTTCTTGAACATCAACAGCAGAAATGTTTAAATAACTCACTATTGTTGAATATACTCTTAGTCATGGGACTAGCGGCTTCAAAATAACTTATAACACTAATTTATAACAACACAGATGCTCCCCTTATCAATAACAATGTATCAAACAACTCAATATACACTGACTGACTTATTAGTTACCTAAATCCCTTTGACTCCACTGTTGAGAACGGGTGCAGGCCTTTAACAATTTGCCCTATGATACTTGTTAACTCTGAACCTTATCAATACTCTGGGTATTTCCTACTCTCTTATCGGTTCCCGTTTAGAACCGGGTATCGGGGGGCATCCCTAGTTGGTACATATAAATTTATAATGCTCATGTTTTATTTGTATTAAATGTTATTTAACGGTCACAACAGAGGTCCCTGCCTGATTGCAGCTGAATATAATCTGCTCTATATTGGCTGCTATATGGAATGAATCTCTCTTTGACTGTGACCTTTTATGCATTTCGTTGTTAGGGAATGGGTTCTGACTAGTGGCTCATCTTTGAAAGGCAATAATGTTAAACATGAGATTATGGTGGCATTTTAGAGTTTTCATCTAAAAGATAATCCCACTAATCTGGGTTTTAATGGTGGGTTTGAACTGTAGCACAATATAAATACCAGTTGAATATTTAAAAAAAAAAGTATTTTTGGGGGGAGGGGGGGTGCAGAAATGGGAAAAGCTTCAATGTAAAAATGCTGGTATCGGTTTTTAGTCTTTGGAAATCAAAAAGAAACAAATAGACTCTATTCTATGATATCAGTATTATGAGTCATGTAAAAGAAGACGCATGGAACAAAAGGGTATAAGGCCATCCAGAGTCTGTAGGGAAATCAAACTGATCAGAGACATGAGATTAACAGGGTCACATTACCATGCTGATTAAAATGCATCTGATTAAATGCTTCCAAGGTCACACAGGGGTCACCAAAAGCATGTATCATGATTTGGTCGAAACGGACAAATGATTCTCATGTCTGTAAGTTAAGTCAAGTTCATTTTATTTATTGGCCTAAAGCCCAATGTCACAGATTAATCTGTAAGACTGTGCGACACGGATCGCTGGCTGTGTACTTAATAATCAGGACAAATATTATGTTGAGATGATATGAAAGAGGCATGAGGGAGATGTTCAAAATACTTTTAAATTATATTTTTTTGCAGGACTTTTCTGACACTAATTCTATGTGCATACTGTGCTGTACATATTTCATTCAGTCTCATCCCCATCTATTGAAAATCTATTGAACAAGCTTTTCTGCAGGCATCATCATGATACCATCTATATTTATCCAGGGGAAGTTACAGTCTTATTTATTTCTTGAGGGTGAAGCTGCTCTAGAGTCCGGCATGTTCTCTGACTGAGTTAAACCTTTATGGGAAGAGCCAAAGAAAGTACAAAGTGTAGGGCTGAGCAGTGTTAAGTCTGAAGCCCAGTGATAAGGAAACACAGAGAGGGGAACAAATCAGTGAAGCCTCTTGTCTTCTTAAACTAAACTTAAACTAAACTTTAAAAAATGCAGTCTCATACAGAGTTAAGGTGGCTGTCCAAGTTCAAAGTCACTCTTACTATCTATCTTCACACGCTATCTGGCCAGGTACCTTTGATGGAGGCCGTGGTCATGAACAAACACGGGAGAATTCCAAGAAGTTTGCCAGTTAGTAAACTTGTGCTGAGAAAAAGTATGTTGTTTTCTTTTTGGCGATGCCCACTGAGGTTAGCCTCAGTGGGCATGTCTGAGAAACATGTCTGTAAGTCAAGTCAAGATTTGCAGCGCTACCATTCCAGTTTTTGAGCTATGCACTCACGTTCATATCCAGCTTCACACCATCACTAGTTACTAAATATACTGGATTTAGAGCAAAACCATCCCAGTGTTAAAACAATGCAGAGGCCGCCGTTGGTTGAAAACTAAATACGTTGCAGGATATCCAGTTGGAGTGACAGATTGATGCGTTTAAAAGCTTAACAGGCAACAAAACACTTCACAACTATTTGTAATAATCACAGGCAACCTCAGAGTCTGAAAAGTGAAGCCATTGCAGAAGTACCTTAAACTAAATGACTCTACTTCTCACTGGATTTATTCCCTCAGTAAACATTGTAAACCTGAGTTTATGTCTCAATCTCTAGTTTCAAGTCTTCTTCAATACAGCATGATGTTCATTTAGTAAATTATGGTTCATTTAGAGTCAAATAGACCTTAAAGCAGGTTATGCTTTAGGGTGGAGCTATCTTATGATTGACAGGTCGCTAACACGGCATTGTCCGGTCTTGGAGTTGTCCACTTTTACGTCTTCCAACTTTAAAGCTTTCACAGTGTGTTTTCCCTTAATGAAAGTTAATTGTAACCGGTTTGGTCGCCTAAAAATTATTAATATAGCGTTCGGTTGTACTTAGCTCCACCCTCTCTGTCATTTCTGGTTGCATAAAGCCAAGATGGCGACGTCCAAAATGTCGAGCTCGAGGCTTCAATGACAGTCCATTAACCAATGGATGATTACGTCCACTTCTTTTATACAGTCTATGAATCTTGCAACTATGTATTTGATTAGCCAACACAGCGCCTTTTATATTTATTATAAAACAAGACTTCTGCAGTGGCTGTATTGTCAGACACCAGCTGCTCAAAACAGCAGCAAATAATGTAGGTACACAATAATATCCCTGGGTTTGTATAAAATAAATACTATATGAGTAATATGTGATAGAGACATAGGGACTTTATTATAACAGAGCAAAATCAAGCTTCTCCCATGCTGCTTGAGTTCCTATTCATTTCCGTTAATTTGTTGACCTTTTGGCCATGGGACAAATATAAGGAATGTGTGTTGTACATTTTGTATAGATTCATTGCAGTGTGCGATATATTGAAATTGGGATGCCTCCCATATTTTAAAACAGCATGAGGTCTATACATTACTGCCAGATGCTAATATAATACCCAATTTATTTGACTTAAAATTGCAACGGAAAACGATTGTTTGTGCTATGTATTTAAACTAAATGTGTTTCTGATAAAGAGATATACAGCAGGATGCCAACCTTTTGACCTCTATCGAGTTTCCAGACAAATCAAATGAAGCAAAGCTCTGCACAGTTTGACAGCGTTTACCTCAAGTTATGAATTATATGCAACAGTGTTCAGGCAGTAAAGCCTCAGTGCAAAGCGATATAACGCTGCAATGCACCACCTGCTTTTGACATGTAGTAATGAAGTGTAGGTCTGTGGCCTGCGTGTTTGTGTGTGTGTGTGTGTGTGTGTGTGTGTAACATAATGTCCGCTAACAGGATAAACAGTTGAACCAAAGCAGCGTGACAGATCGTTTTAGACGCAGGATATGATCCATCGCTTTGGGTGGAGAGTAAAACGCGTCAGTGCACGAGAGTCAGAGAGGTAAGAAAGAAAATCCTCTTTTTCCATCATGGGTGTGTGTGTGTAATGTACAGTGTGAATAGAGGGATTCGTGATTAGTTTCAAAGCGAAAGATATTTGAGGCTAATCGACAGTATTACAGTTCATTGTTCAAGTGTGTGTGTTCTCGTACAACTACCTTTGTGGGGACACGTGAGTTTTAGATCTTGTGAGGACTTTTTTGGACAGTGAGGACATTTTAGACATCTGTAGTCTTTTCCAGGTTTTTCAAATGGAAACGCCCACTCAGATGTGAGTAAAAAAGCAGTAACGTCAGTTACCAAAGCACGCTAATCAGTAAGGTTGTGAATAATGTGAACATGAGCACCAACTGAATCAACGTTAGCTGTGCTAAGTTTGGAAAAAAGTACATTTTTGGTTTGGATATTTTAAAGTGGGGTTGTACCTATACTCCTGTGTTCTGCGATGTTAAATTACTGTTTTAATAAATGGAGTCTGGTTGCTATGTAAAGCGGCTGTGGATGGGAGGAGCAGAAAAAGGTATCAGAGGGTCATTTTTTTTAATAGTCCTTTTTGCTGAGGAAGGTTCCTCACTGAGTGAAATTACCTGGAAGTATCTAAGTGGCCGCAATGATAAGAGCTGTTTGAATTCTCTAAATGCAAAGGAAAGGAGCTTCAATGCTTCCTTACTTAGCTCCTTTAGCAGAGGACACACTCGATCTTCATTTACGAAAGCAAAGGAGATAATTCCGCCCCACAATTCCTTGCGACGGCAACATTTCAAGAGATGCACCATTCGGATGCGCTCTTCAGAGGGACGTCTGAGTCATGTTTTTAATTATCATCTTTTTAATCAACATTACAACTTTAAAACGCTATCAAGTCAACACTTCTAGGTCACACTGAGTTTCATAAACTATTGTCTGCATATTCTTATGATCAGATTATAATCTGCAGATAAACCATAATAACAAAGAGGGATATGAGACATTGGTAGTGGGAGAACGTATTTAATTCAGCATGTTTGAAACTGAACAATGAGACAGTTTAGTAGCTTTGTACTCTGTGACAATCCCTTGGTTTCACTTTTATATTCTTTCTTTGATTTAAATTCCAACCTTGTTCATAAAGTAATACTTTGAACCAGGTTGTTTATGTCGTCTGCATGATGCAACTCTGTAATAACATGGCCGAAGTATCTAAGATGCTCTTCTTTGTAGTCCATCTTCTCAACTTTGTAGTTTCACCGCTGGAGACTGAGGTCACTAACATGCGTCTCCCGTCACATCACAGCTACGTAGCTTAGTGAAAGTGGAGTCGGATCCTCTAAGCACCGCGGTTGTCTTTTCCTAACTTCTCATGAATTCTCCTTCCCATCTTTCCTTGACCCTGTGACGTTTTCCAAAGAGGTCAAGGAAAAGTGGTTCGGAATAGACGTTAGGAGGTAAATTTTGGACTATTCGACTGCAGCCATAGCCTTCTTAAAAGGCCTAAATATAAAAAGCAATATCACTTTAAGTGCACGCTGTATTTAAAATATTTTCACCACTTCACCTTGCTGTCAGATGGCACTTTCTGACCGGACACTTTAACATTTATATCTGTCATGGCCGGTGAAAAGGCAGAGGCAGGACCCAAGCGGAGACTCACGATGACACGGTGGTTTGAGCAAAATGCTTTAATTACTCACAGGCGAGAAACACACGGGAACAGGAACAGGACCAGGACCACAGGATGCAACAGCCAACGAAAACAGACATACGGCCCAGGAAGCACAAGACAAACGAGGCTTAAATACACAGGGAGGTGCGGGTGCAGGTGATCAGACACAGGAGGATTCAATTAGACAATCACAAGGACAGGAAGTGAAGGGACCTGGGGAAACATTAAGACAGGGAACTCTTCAAAGTAACACAAGAAGTGACCACCCACAACCCCAAACCGTGACAATATCACTCTCTACAAAGACATCATGCTCTAAAGAAAGAGAAAATGTTTTTAGTAGGGCTTGTGAAAATAACATTTTGACGCTAAAACAAATATACTTCCACCAAAATTGTGACGTTCTGATATGGATGATGTAAACCCCCAGTTGTCCTGCCCGAATAGATGCAACAAAATGTGCTTGTTTTTCCACGGAAGACACTTTGACGTGGAACAGAAGGAAAAGCACAGGTGTAAATAACAACACCAGAGATGGCTGAATTCCATTTAGCTGCTTCAGTTTCAGGCTTGTGTCGCGCGCACTGGGCCCACCATCACGGCTTCCCGGGGCACCCGACTGGATCGGAGCCGTTGTTCATTTTATTATTAACACCTGTGCATTTCCTGCTGTGAGTCAAAAATATCTGCTGCGACAGAGACCCGGAGGCAACCAGAGTTAGTGAGATATAAATGACAAGGCGGCTGAATGAAGTGTACGTTAGCTGTAGGGTTGGTAGCTGATGGTCAAGGGAAGTAGCTGGACAACCCTGTGCCATGGAGAGCCAGTGGTCTCATTCAATCACCACTAATTAGCACTCCTTTAAGTGAGGGGAGGAACTCGCCTGTAAATTACTTGCCTGGCGATTCAAATTCTTGCTCTCCGTGGCACCTCGTTTGCTAAAAATACGTAGTTAATAAACATTTATTTTTCTTATTTTTCTGAACAAAAAGGAATTTGTAAAAGAATTTAAAAAAAAAAAAGGCATTTGAACTTTAGGCTTTTGCACGTGACAGACTTTACTGCTGCCATTCTAATCTGCAGGGGACAACATATGCTCCGACAGCATGAATAAATCTATAAAGAGTAGGATCCCAAATATCGCCTCTGGCACCTTGACGTTCCACACAGCAGAGCAAATTCGAAGATTCGCAAGGGCTTGTTTGAATTTCAGCCCTTGTTGAGGCGTCACCATGTGTGGGATCAGGACTCAACTTGTGGTCGGTGAAGCGAGTCGGAGTCTGCAGTCTCTCTCTCCCCCCTCTCTCCCTCTGTCCCTCCCTCATTCCCTCTCAGCTCCAGTAAGGAGTCCTTTATCGCAGCCTCTCTCTCATCCCCTCCGCGCTCTGCTCCCCGGTGTTCAAACTTTCCTTTTTAAAGGAGACGGATATTTCAACATCCCACAAAAACAAACAAGAAAAAAACAAAACGACCCAGCTGCTTTGCCTGGAGCCTGAAGGGGAGTCATTGTCATTCCGTCTCCTGTTCTGGTGCAGGACGCGTCTCGGTGCGCACCGGACCAAAAATGGACCGCGGAACGTGTCCGGTGCCTCCGCACCGGTTCCCCGCCGACGAGACGAACTGAAAGCGACCCGGACCTGAGGTGGACTGGAGCCTCGCTCACCGCGCGTTCTCCCTTCTGCTCTAGTTCACAGCTGTGGGCTGCGCGCGCCAGACTCATTCCTCGAGCCGAAGAGAGGACATGGACATACTGTAGCAGAGGATGTAGCTCTTTTTATTAAAAAAAAAAAAAAAAAAAGAAAGAAAGGGGGGAAAAAAAGAAAAAAGAAAGAGGGACACCACAAACTGCGAGGACGCGGGAGGAACAATCGGATGTCCTCACGGGTGAGTGAACCGGCGTCCCTCTCCGTCGAAAACTGAGAATATTCGGCGTCCTTGCCTCTTTCACGCGGACGTTCAGAGTTATGTGGAGAAATGCGCGCGGGGGTAAGTTGGTGACAGTGTAGCTGCAGCAAACCCCGAAGGACGAACACGTTTGGATCAAATTTGAAACTTTGAGGACATTTTGACTCCCTTGAATTGAGAATACGAGCGACGCCGGACGAGCAGCCGCTGCGCGGACGTGTGACAATATCCAGGTGAGGGCAAAAATAAATATGCATGTGTGTGTGTGTGTGTGTGTGTGTGTGTGTGATAGTGGAGACTCGACCGTGTCGTTGGATTCACAGGTGGATGAGAGTTGTGGCGGAGCTGCGTTTTTACGCATCGCATCGTCTTGATGCACAGCAATAACAAACTAAAAAAAACGCCCTTTTTTTAAAAATGATCTAGTCTGGTTTTGAGTTTTAAAAAATGTATTTTTCCGGCACGCCAGATTTGATATAAAAAAATTTAAAAAAAGAAGCCCCCACAGGTGGTGTGTGTGTGTGTGTGTGATTCATATTGCGAAGGAAAAAAACCGATCCATAATGGGGACGGATTGTGAATTATGTGGCTCAAAGCAGGTACTGCTTTTTGGTTTTGAGAAATTAACACAATTGTGAGGCTCTGCAGGTTTCTCTCTCGGAGGGTGTGTTCGGTTCTTTGGACGTTTGTTGCCGGCTGGGTTTCATTCGGAGAGGGTGTGGCAGTCCGCGTGTCCCTCCGCTGCGCGCGGGAGGTTCTCTGCGCCTCCTCCGAGCTCAGGGGAGGATTCAGCAGCAAATACCTGCACCAAAGTGTGTGTGTGTGTGTGTGTGTGTGCGTGTGTGTGTGTGTGTGTGTGTATTCAATGAACGTCCCGCTAATCCACCTGTCTCCAGGGAGGATTAGAGCGTTTAGGACATTTTGGGACCTGATTTTTTTTAATTTTTTTTCTCTTTTTATATTTTTTTTCTCTCTTTTCTCCGCCGCCTTTCAACAACATAATCTGCGAGACCAAAATGCTCCTTCAGTTTCACATCCCCAGAGATGGAGCCACAGGTGCCATTTCATGCACTCTGACACGTGTCAGTTTGGAGGAATTGTGGCAGAACAATGAGCATGCTACCAGCTCATCTGGCATAACACATCCCAAATATTTGACCCGAGACTCGAGGCAGATTTTGGGATACCTTGAAACTCATTAGTATTCAGGTTGTTAAAAAGGAGTCGTAAAGCCTCATTTGAATGCATGACATGACTCCGGTTTGTCATTTATCATAGCCTGGATGCTATCTATCTATCTATCTATCTATCTATCTATCTATCTATCTATCTATCTATCTATCTATCTATCTATCTCTCTCTTTCTCCGTCCTCATCTCTCAGGTCTCTCTTCAAACATCTCCAATTCTCCACACTTTTATTTGCATGAAACTAGAAATAGACGCTCTCTCTCTCTCTCTCTCTCTCTCTCTCTCTCTCCATTGCAGTCTTCCCTATATGTCTTGTTGGTTTAGCGATTGGTATTCTCAACATGGAACGGCCCATTTCACGCCGTGATATTGTTTTAGGCAGAGGTGGCGTTCTGCTTGGCGAGTCATTTCATTCATCAAGATCGAAAACCTTTCGCTGAAAGTCGGATTCATTGACAATCATGGATATCAATTTATATCTCTTCGGCCTCCCTTTTGATGCTCACGCTGCAGGAGAACCGTCACGTGGAAAGACAGATGGCCGCCGAATGGATGATGGTTAAAAACTGCAAGCTGATTTATGGAGGCCTTCTTTTTCAGGCAAATGGAAAAGTCCATGGCTGAAAGGGGACACACACACACACACACACACACACACACACACACACACACACACACACACACACAGGTGCCACATCTATCCAGCTCACCCCTCATTTGATGTATAGGTAATCAGAGTGGATCAGCAATCTTGACATATTGCCGCCAACTGTGTTCATTTCACCCCCGAAATGAAAAAAATATATATATATATGAAAAGCCTCACTCCGAATGGCTGCAGAGGAAAGAACAATAACTGTGTGGATGAGGTCAGAGTGCCGGAATCCAGGAGGAAAATAGATTTCAGGGCGGAGCTCGGTTATTCAGTGAATGGAATGAAATGTGTTTGTGTGGAGGGCCGACCCGCTGTCACTCCCAACTCGTCAAATCCAGACACTTGGTCAGCGTTCCTCGGCGTCTGATACCAACGCTCCAATGCTCCAACGCTCCAGCATTCCTTAAACAACTACTTCTTTCAGTTTTTGTGTGTGAAACTCAATGTGACATCATTTGGAACAACTGTAAAGTGTTAGGTCTTGAGGTGTGAAACAGCTTTTCGAAGCATAGCTCTGAATCGGCTCTTCGTTTATCCACGGTGGGTTTTGGTAGGTTTTCCCACAGGACCTTTTGGGATCAGGTCCAACATTATGAACCCGCGAAGACCTCCACTTGGGGAAATTAGAAACAAAATTAGCCATGTTGCGTGCTCAGGATAGAATAGTATCAAGGCTCTCCACTGAGAGTGAACCTGAGAGTAAGATGGGCTTCTTCATATTTTCGCAATGAGGATCACCTGCTTTGCTTTTTGTCCCTTTCAAAAGCCGTCGGCCTGAATGAATCTAACCTGCATCTCGAAGCACCCTTGCATTGTTCCCGTACAAATCCGATTCATTCAGCTTCGGCTCTCGTCAAGACACGCACACGCCCCACCCACAGTCATGCGTCGTCTCAAGTTCAGAAGCACAGACTGTGGTGTGTTCGTGTTCAGCCATGATGATGGCACTTAAGTCAGTCATTCAGCAGGAGAGGATTTAATTTGACTGAATTGCCTCGGTCTCTCCCGGCCCGAGACCCAAAAGATTAAAGTGACAATCAGTCATGTGAAACAACAACAACAACAACCACAGACTCCATCACCGCCCTTTCTCCGTAGACCTGACCGGGGGGTCGGAGGGGTTTAAACTCCAGTGTTGGGTTGGCGGCAGACAAACCTCATCAATTGCCAATCAATCCCTCTAGCTGCTGCTGTGGCGTTGTTTTCCTCCCTCCGAAAGGAAAGAGATAAGAATAGAGGCTCCTCCAGTCTGATTACATCTTTCTTCGTAATGGTGAGGGGATGGTTTTTGTGTGCGGCTGTGTGTGCAAATTGTGATTTTCCAGCTGCGACAGCCTCTAAAAGACTGACTGGAATTTTAAATGAGCAAGAAAACAAACAAAGTGACGTCCATCTTTTTAAAGCCCCCCCCCCTGCCCCCCTCCCCCCCTGCCACCCCCCCTCCAGCATGAATCTAGGTAACTTTAACACTACCTCTGGCATTTAAAAGTCAATTTACGGAAAATCCTACTATCTGTCTACCTGTTACTTGTGTTCCCTTCCGATGTTTTCAAGAAGAGGATCTTGATTGTAAGTTATCGTGTCTTTGTGAGTCATCAGAACAGTTCATTGCCTGCAGTGATTAAAAGGGAGGGGGGACTGCTGTGAAAGCAGTACTTAAAAGAGTTGTGTTTCAAAATGAGGTATCACCCTCTTCAGAATGAGACGCCGGCTTTTATTCAAGGTTGACTTTTAATTCAATTCAAAAGTTTAACTGTCCAGGTGCTCTTAACTGTGGGGAAAAGCAGCACTGTATGAGAAGTAATCATTTGTGCTCTTTAAATATTGATCAGTGAACATGAGACGTCGGTGATCCTTTCGCAGTCTTTTAGAAAATGGAACCTGCCTGTGGTGCTTTTGTAATGAAGCCTATTACTCGTCAAGTGGGGATGGGCTGTTTGAACAAAATAAGCAGGAATAGCTTTACACTGCACCACAGCTGCAATAGCATCAGTTATATCAGAAGCGAGGAGTATTGCCTCATTGAAAGAAGAGCATAGAATGACACCGAAGGCTTTTGTCGATGGAGAAGATGTTTTCGATCTTCTCCCGACTGGTTTTGGCAAGAGTTTGGTTGACGGATCGGTCATCCAATCAAAGTGCCTGCCCCCTTTTTCCAAACAGTTTCCAATGACGACCTTTCAGATGGTACCGTATGACAAACCTTCTGGCTCGTCAGGTTACGTATGGCTTTCCGGCTGTATGAAGCCATTAAACTTCAGGTTGGAGGTACATTTATAGGATCCAGAGGGGAAAGAGGCTTTATCTGGTTTAATGTGTCCAGACTGGTTGAGGATGATTGAAATAAATGGATGGAAGTTGGAAATATGAAAGGATGGAGAGTAATCCAGGATTTATAGAGCTGAGCTTGTGGTACAGAGATGTCGTATCAGGCCTTTAACATTCTTGATTTGGTTTAAGTAGTCTCGCGGTTGGATTCAAGCCTTCGGAGACCTCCCTTTTAGAGGGACGGCAGACAAATCGGGACTTTTCGTTGCTGAGATCAAATTATCCCACGCAATTCCAGACAGCAGGCGGCCATCTGTTATGACTGCAAAGACATGAACATTTATTTGTAAATTTAAAAAGCCTTTAATAAAGGCTCAGTCATGCTAGACCTTCAATCGAATTGAATGACCTAAACAACTCTTTTAGGGATTGGAGGAAGTATCATGTTTATTCCCAGGGCAATTGGAGGAGTTTTCTGAAGAATGCATTAATGTATTCGTACTGCATACTCTCCGGTTGTATCATTGATTTGCTGCTTTGTTTAACATCCAACTTTGCTCCTTATTGCACTGCAAGGGGGTTTTCTTTTTTTATGATCCTTCCCAAGGCACTTTTTCTTATTAAATATTTTATTGCTGTAGGTTTTGGTGCCCACTTGGGGGAATGCCATTCTTCTTTTCTGTCTAACATGGTCCTGTTAAGCCCTTTGACTTGTGGGAAGAAACACCCTATAATATGTTAATTCTAAATAAAATGAGTAAAACAATTTATTTTCTTTAACTGCATATAAAAGATTTAAATTTGTACATTTCACAAAACAAATGAATGGTTTCCAAACTGAAACAAAAGCAGGCCATTTTCTAAAGCCTTTTTTAGATGAACCAAGAGAAAGAAAATTTGATTTTCAAACATTTATTATTGGTAATGAGGCCAGGATGCATTATAAACCTGATTTAAAATGACTGAATTGAGAGCTCTTCTTTGCCTTGATCTTTCTACTTTATCCCAAGTCACCCTTGTATTCTAAGGTATTATCAGACTTGTTCACAGTTTTGCGTCAGCACAGTAAACTTCACTGATTCTGAATAGTTACGGCTGAATATTCGTAAACGCTACAAATAAAAGGATCTTTTAATGCTACAGAGGCCTCATGCTAAAGCAATGTTGAGCCAGTTATCTACAGTTCATAGTGTCATTTTAACGTTTTATCACTGAGACCTTGAATGACTTTATACTCTTTAAACCGCTTGAGATGTGAAAAGGTTATCTGTGTGAGAGAACAGTAAATACGTGATAAAGAGAATAAGGCAAAGAGCAAGAATGGTATCACAAGTTCATTGGGAATACTAAGAGAACAAAAGAGTACGAGTAGTTTGTGACTTTGTTGACTTATTGTTTTTCTGATGCTGTATAGTTTTCTTTCAATCTGGCTTTTAAAATCACAAGGTCAACAGGGGCAGTTATAATCCACTATAATCCCAATTTCCCATCTCTATATAGATGAAATTACCAAAGTGTTAGCAGCTTAAACTGGTTTGATCTATGCAAACTGACTGAACCTGCATTTGTTAATATGACACCAGCGACCTATGACGACATCATGGCACTAAATCCAACTTTTGTTGCATTGATACTAGGCAATATGACAACGTGAGCCACCAGTTGTCTGACAAGGCAATTGTGGTGGTTGATTTTCTTTGCAGACTGAACAGACTGGTCACAGATGAGGTTGGAGTCAAAGATCAATTTTTCAGAATTCTTTATTGGACATGAATCATGGGAAGGAAAGCACAGTTTGCTGGACTGCAGAATTTTGTCATCTTGCTGAAGGAAACACAAAACCTTTATACCCTCATGTCACATGGGGAGGGAAACATGGGTGTCTTCTTTACGTCCATTCATGGATGTTAACCAGCTTAAATTTAGGTCCGAACATAGATGTCAGCTATTTACGTTTCAGGGAGAAACACTGAACACAGGCATACGAAACATAAGTCCATATATGTAGATGATCATAAAATAGGCATGCAAGACATAGGTCCCTTTTTAGATAAAAGTTGACCCTAATGGGTCAACCAGATACACCTGTTCAACCAGAGAGTGTCCGGTCACACAGAGTTCATCTGTAAATAACATTGTGTGCAATTCTACAACAAGGCTGGAAATACATACTAATAAATTGTGTTGAGACCTCTCATAAACTGATATAATATTGCATACAATGTTATCAATCCTAACATACATATACAGGAGATATAAAATATCTCCACACCATGCACAAGTTGCTCTCCGAGCCGAGGCTGAAGGACATCAAATTTCAGGAGAGGTGGAAGGGGGGAAGAGCCGCGTTGCGTTTGTTTTCGAGAAAGTGCCTATATTTCTTGGGGGGGACGAGACGAAACGTGGCAGAGTTAGTCTCAAAGAAAACATAGACGAGGCAACGAGGCACTGCATTACCGCCACCAAGTGGACTGGAGTCGCTACACTCTCATTCATGGTCTCTCTCAGTCTCAATATGTTCCATTTGACAGCATCTGCTTGGTCAAGTGCAACACCTAGTATAGTAGTACCTGAATACAAGTCTGGTATGGTGTTAATTAAAATCAAACATCAAAGCCAGCAGTATGAAACAACCAATAGGGAACAACTGAAGAGAGTATGTATGCTTATGTCACCAACTGCTGCATGGCGTGCTGCAAGAATGAGCATTGAAACTCAGAATTGAGTTAGCATTTTTGCCATTTAGCATTTTAGATCCTGGTTCCCTTGCTTGTGGTTAACGCAAGCTTAAAATATTTTAACGTTTTGTACTACGATATAAAATACGACATTAGATGACCCTCTCGTGACTTCTGAAGCTTTTACTTCTCTTCTCTATACAGCGTCTTACTCACGTTAATTGAAAAGAATGTGAAGCTGTATAATTGTATTTTTTGCTAACAAGTAACACTAACAAGTGGCTAAATGAGACAAACTTTGTTTGAAACCAATCTTAGCTTTTTACTTCTGGTGATTGTATTCACGCTTCAAAAATCATGAAAGTAGTGTTCATTGGTGAAGTATCATAAACCCCAAATGTTATTTTCTGCAAAAATCCCAAATCCAATGGAAAAATCCCATTTGGCGAGGGACCCAATGTGAAGCTAACTTCTGGGTTGACCTACAAACCCCCACAGCCCTCCATTAAAACCCACAAGAGGCTTCTTTATAGTAGATATGTGGACGGAATTCACCAAATAAATAAGATAAGATCCCTACCTACAGTGTCACGTAATCCACACAAGTTTATGGCTGGAAGTACCTATGACACTGTGTGTCAGTCTATTCACATGTAGCATGTTATGTGCTGTTCTTTGGACGAAACTGTGCTATAACAGAATTTTTAAAAGTTCTGGGGGGTGGGGGGGCATTTGGAAACTTTTCAGGAATTTGCTCACGCTCTGCTTTTTGATCATCGAAGCGCTGGGTTTTTCTTGGATGGTGTTGGATCCAGGCAACACATTTTCCTATTTCATTAAAGTCCAAGTTGGGGATGCAGCTGGCGAACACAAGCAATACTGTCAGATACGCTGATACACCGGAACATCACACAAAGGAAGAAAAACAGCATTTGGATTTATATGCAGTGACTACTTTTGAAATTTCTCTCTCAGGACCGTGGAACAGCCTCAAAAAATACAAGCAGTTGAAATAAACTGCAGGCATTCAATCGGGTAAACATATTTAATTGGCGAGGCATAAATTCAACTGTTTCTAAATGCAAGATCTGAGCTGTAACTTGTAATTTCTCCATGTTAAATGAAAATTCCCTGTAAAGACCTTTTAAGTACCTAAATATTATTCTCAGTTGATGTGCAAAGTGTTGCTGTACTGAATGTATGTTATCACATCTCTTACACTCTTCAGCGGTGGAATAACTCCAATATCTGGCATGACTCAGCAAACAAGATCAGCTCATTTACATTTTAGTCATTTTGACCCTTTTACATCTTCAGGCGGAATGAAACCAGTTGAATGCAGTTCAATGAAACATGTGAGTTCAATTCGAGGAATGAATTGAATGTCCTCAGAGCAAAATGGACATTAGGAAGAAAAAGGGAAATGTGATTTTAAAAAACAAAACAAGTGGAATAAATATCTAAATTTGCATCTGATAATAAGTTTTTCTTTTTGCTTCTGCAGGTCAACGAAACTCATGTCTTAAATGAACACTGTACTTCTGTTCTTTTATTAGTTTAACTAAAATAAACCGTTATTGCCAATTCACATTTAGTCATTCATTCTATGCAACAAGCAGCCTCAATTAAAGACAATCAGTTCAGCCAAGTCAGGTTTATTAGGTAAACCTAGCTCAAACTAATGTGGTCTAATAAATCCTGTCTTCATGAAGGTTGCAATGTTCAGTTCTTGTTGAAACTGTTTATAGGAGTTTTGTTCAACTTAACGATCATTTTGAAAGGATGTAGTTTGTGGTTCTGACCTTTTTCAGTCCCAATAAAGTACATAATCAATATCGTTAAGTGCAGCCGTCTGTCTGTAAAGGACACTTCAATGTATTCCAGCATTATTGGAATGCATACTTCAATGTATTGCAGCCCTACTGGAACAAAATCCTTTGATATATTCCTGCTTTTTAGAACAAGATACTTCAATATATTCTAGTGTTACTGGAACATGATCCTTTGATATATTTCATCCTTTTTAGAATAAAACACTTGAATATATTACAGCCTTATAGGAACAAGATACGTCCATATGTTTTGGACAAGATAGTCCTAATTAGCAAGCCACTGTAGCTTTATTAGAACAGGATGCTTTAATATACTTAACCGTATTAAAACAAGATACTTTAATGTATTCCAGCCTTGGATACTGACTGCCTTATGGCTGTTCTTTAATTTATCTGACAGATTAACACTTCTAATATTGTAAAAAAATAAATAAAATGAACTACAGTTTCATAATTTTTCTTTATTATTACACTGTACGAAGAAAAAAAGCCTGGAATCATCTCGGCCAAGATGTTTCCCAACAAGAAACCCGAGGTGATACTCCGGCATCACATTGTGCTGTTACAACTCCTCGGAGCGTCCTTTGAAATAATATGTAAGTGCGAGGTAAAGTGCGAATTACATCCCATATGGCTCCTTGTAGATTTCCCTCGCCGTGCGCTGCGGCCACCGCTATCTCCCTCTCATTCATATGCACCTCTCTGACTGCAGTTATTTTACAATTTCCTTCCTGTTTGATCTCCTCTCAGTGCTCCGCGGTGGGCGCTCCTCCTCCACGCCGCAGAGAGACGTGGAGGAGGAGGAGGGAGTGTGAAGGAGACAGTGGAGGGAGTTGGGTGAGGGTGCACTCAATGCATGCATCCCGCCCATCTTATGGGTGAAAGTCAAGGACGCCAACGAATGAGGAGACATAATGGGTGTGTTTGGAATACGAGATCCAGCTAAGTCAAAGTGTTGTATGGGGGGGTGGGAGGGGGTTTAGAGGTACATAAGTGGGTTTAAAATGACTGTCATACATGCATACTGTGTGTGTAACGCCCCAAAGATAGACAAGAAGATGAAAGGAGGATAGAAGGAGGCAAGGGAGGATAGATGCATTTTACTTGAATTGAGCTGCATTTGTGATACCTGGTAAAAAGAAAAAAGCCATGCTTAGATGCAAACCATATCTACACAGCAGTCATGGTCAGAAGCTACGCATGGCTGTGATCCTCCAGTAAACGGAGGAGAAGAAGAAATGATTGCAAAACCTGAAGCTAAACAAGACTCCTTGGCCAACTCATCCAACCGACCAACGTATGATAGAAACATGTAAAGAGATCTTCAGGAATGGGTTTCACGTCAGCTGGTGTTGGGCCACGTCTGGAGACGAAAGCCAGCGTTCACGCGTGATGGGAATATCCCGGGGGGGGAAGCAAAGACTATTCTATATCCCATTTAGTGCCACAACCCTTTCAAGACCATATGCAACACTTCAAAATGCAGTTAAACGTAAATGCTTTTGCACCATCCGTATAGTAAAATAGATCTATCAACCACGACACGCTGCTCACCAGGTTTCATCCTTCCTATCGGAAGAAAATGCTGTAAACAAAATTCAGCATTTTACAGCGTAAAAGGGTTTTCTTTAAATACGAACAGACATTTGGAGAAGAAAACCTCAGCAGGAAACTTCAATAAAAGGGGAAAATAATATTTGTTTATTGGACTCTTTACTGTATCTGGCAATGCGCCACTTCCACTTCCACTTCCACTTCCACTTACTTCATGTTACTGACCAGCCGCTGCCTGCTTCAGTCAACTGAGCCTCCTTTTCATTACCATAAAGGATTTAAATTGCCTCTTGATTTACAGACAGCTTTTTGGTTTTCAGTTTGTCAGACTGCTGTAAAAGCATTAATGCAGTCATTTGAAACTTGCTTGAGATGTTGTTTAATACGCACAGATTTTTTTATTGATCGATAGGGTGGACCTTTTGGTTTACGGAAGTCCATTTTTAAAGGTCTTGGAAAAGAACAGCTTGGTCGGCCGGTGTTGGGTTTAATCTTTTTATTAATGTGTGATCATTTTTCGGCCAGTTTAAGTTGTCCGTGTTGCTTCTTTCTTTTCCCTCACACTGTTTTAATACCGCCTTCTTGGGCCACTTCTCTCTCGACGAAGAAACTTTAATCTCGACGAGACGACGGGGTTATTGAAGGGAACCGAAAGAAAAGATGGCGTCGGATTAAACGGGAGCGTGAGATGGGAACAAGCAAGTCTCTCGGGTCGAGGCCGCTCTCCGAAGCCCCGAGCCCCGTCCTCTGTGGAAAGAGCCGCGATGCAGAAAGCCATACGACAGCTAGCCGGTGTCTGCGGTCGCTGTCCCGTCTGCGTATCACCCAGGTGGTTCATGTTTCACGGTACAGTACGCCGGTCACCACGGCAGCACAACAAACAACCAGCCGCTCTGCATTCATATTCCCCTCAGACGTTCATCAGCATGTGCTCTCAAGTAGAGCAGACATGTCTTAGAGGGTGTGTGTGTGTGTGTGTGTGTGTGTGTGTGTGTGTGTGTGTGTGTGTGTACTGTATCTATGTATGTATGTACTGTATATATGTATGTGTATGTTTTTACGTATCCGTGTGTATGTATGTATGTATGTATTTACTGTATGTGTGTATGTATGTATCTACTGTATGTATCTATGTATGTATGTATGTATGTATGTATGTATGTATTCATGTATGGTCCTTATGCCATACAGGGATGCAGTTGTAGTCCATTTCTTTGCTGTGTGTGTGTGTGTGTGTGTGTGTGTGTGTTGTTGTTGTTTGCCCTGCAGACTGTTCTCACCTTGCTTGTGCTCCAGATTCTCAACATCGTGTCATTTCACGTCGTCCATCGGTGAAGGAGTGTTAATCCCTACGAGGCGGACATTTTGGAAATCCACTCAGCGGAGGCAGGGATGTGTAGACCACAGAGGGGCAGACCACATGCTTGTGTCCTACGCTTTGTAATATTGCGAGACAAGTTCTAGTAGGTTCTAGGTTGTGGTACCGAATCGGTCGAAGCTTCAGTCATAACGTTGACGTTTTGAATTCTAAATCAATATTTGAGTGCTGCTCTGTTCATTCTCTTTGAACCTGGCATCTGCAGACGAAGATGAGGCTCCGCTCATCAACGTCTCCTCGGAGCACCGCGACCATCAACGCCCTCCGGTCTCGTGTTTCCCTGGGGGCGGGGCTTAACCAGAAGGCTGTATGTATGTTTCTGACTCGTGTGAGCCAGACATTTCCAGTAAGTCGGGAGCGTTGTTAAGTCCACACGTCATGACATCGTAACACCATTTCATCTCACAGAATACATATTTACTAGCGTTCAAGCTTTTTGCTCTCTCGCTTTTTTGTTGCGCTCAACGGGAGGAAACTCTGACGAGTTATGTTCATTAAAGAAAGTAGGATTTAATAAAGAAAACGCTCCAACTCATTTAATCCGATGAGTCACTTTATTCAAATTGAGGATAGAAGATATTCGCTGTATTTGGCCAAAAGGTTTCTGCCAATTGAATTAAATTTGCAGACGTAAGCTTCAATATTGATGCATATTGAATAATGTGCGATTACTATTCCTCATGTCATGTGCTATTTGTGATTTTTGAGGTAATGCATAAAAAAAAACAAAAAAAAAAAAAACATCTTGTGTTTTGAGCCCTTGTATCCCATAAATCGTCTCTATTTGACGACGCGGGCATTTAACAAGGCAGCAAAGCTCTCATGCACACAAACACACATAACTGTTATTACTGCTGTCAGCCACAAACACACACACACACACACACACACACACAATTACACTAGGCCACATGACACATTCCCTGTAAGTCCCAAAGGAATCCTGGGGAGTTTCTATCACACAAAAGTATTTGCTGTGTGTGTGTGTGTGTGTGTGTTGTGTTGTGTTGTGTTGTGTTGTGTTGTGTTGTAGCTAAGCAGTGTTGAGACTTCCCATAATTCCCTGATGTCATTTGTCAAGTGTTGGAAGAGCTTGAAGTACAGATTAGATTAGTGAACACACACACACACACACACACGCACACACAAAAACACAAACACACATGCATAATGTAAGCACATTGCATGAATTCAATTAAATAAAACATTGATAATAATCTTCCCTCCATGTTTATAGTTTGTTTTGATGTGATTAACATTCTAACTAAAAAAGAATCTGAGATGTATACACAGCCCCCCCTGTCTCGCCCCTCCAAATTCCTCAGTGTGCTCTCTCGCTAACCTTTCGGCCGTCCTCCACCGCCTCCCTCCCTTGTATTCCTCTCGCGATTCTTCCACCTATTCCCCTGCCGTCATCTCTCTTTTGCCCTTTTTATTCCCTCCATCATTTCCCTCCATCCCTTGCCGCTTCCTTCTCCTTTCAGCCCTGCTCCTCCATTCATCCCGGACTCTCCCCGCATCCCCTCTCTCATCCTTCTCCCATTGTTTTTTTGATGCACGCTCAGTCGGCTCTCTTTTCCCAACCCTCTTCCCCCGTTTCCTCCTCCTCTCCTCCTCCTCTTCCTTTTCTTCCTCTCGAGCTCTGTACTCTACTCACCTCTCCTCTTAAGGGACGACCCTGCAGCGTCTGATCAACACATTCTATTCTATTTGCAACCGGTGACCTAACGTGACCATATTTGGAATGTGGAGAAGTGATGTTGATAGTTGTATACGGCTCTAGTAACAACCTGTCAATTACAGTAGCCCCGCCCCTAAAGCATCCCCTGCTTTATGGTCTGTTTGACTCTAAATGGACCATAATTTACTAAATGAACATCATGCTGTATTGAAGAAGACTTGAAACTAGAGATTGAGACATAAACTCATGTTTACAATGTTTACTGAGGGAATAAATCAAGAGAGAAGTAGAGTCATTTTCTATAGACTTCTATACAACCAGAGGAGTCGCCCCCTGGTGGTCAGGAGAGAGAATGCAGCTTTAACACATGAAGCTTTGACTTCTATACAACCAGAGGAGTCGCCCCCTGGTGGTCAGGAGAGAATGCAGCTTTAACACATGAAGCTTTGACTTCTATACAACCAGAGGAGTCGCCCCCTGGTGGCCATTAAAGAGAATGCAAGCAGACACTTCCGCATTGGCTTCACTTTTCAGAACCGGAGGTTGCCGCCTGGTTTATGTTGGAGTTTGCGTCGCATACACTCGCTAAAGAGCGTCTCTGTACGTCGGTGTCAGACGTAGTGGACCGACCAATCCGCTGTATTTGACACGTCGAGAGTGAGAACTGGCTCGTCTGATACTGTTGCCACAAACACTCGGTACACCTCTTTTTCCTTTTTCTCACACAAACACACTCCTCACACACTCACGCTCACACCTTCTCTGGATAGCCCTCCCTTCTGAAGGTGATGTGCTTTGGGGATTTGTCTGTTCCACTTCCTTTCGACAGTTTGACACACACTCACACACACACAAACACACTCACACACACTTCAGCTACCACGCATGCTGCAGAGCACAGTTTACCAGCTAAAATACTCTTTTCACTTGTCATTTCATCAACTTCACAACTCCTTCGCCGTCTCCCTCTCTACTTCTTCCTCACACACACATAAACGCACACATACACACTCATTAAAGTGTGCACGGCTCAAGTTGCGGAGAACGGAGCTAAGCCCGCCGGGGTTATAGGGTTTCAATTCCCAGTGAAAGCGCCAAACAGACAGTATGTAACATCCCTTCCAGCGGCATTAAACCCTGATACAAAAACTCCATTAAGCCAGCTTACGTGAGCCCATTAATCACAGGTACTTAACCTTTGATGATGTCACTCACACACGCAGTCGCAGATTTATCGGTCGAGGCCACTTCCGTCTTGATACGGCGTTTCAGTGCAATTAGCCTATGCATCGATTCCCGTGTCACAGACGAGTGTGTTTGTCTGCAACGAAAACGGTCAAACAGAAGAAATTAGTGTTGCTGTTGGGTGATGGGGCTCAGATTAGATGTGAAGAGTCCAGGTGATCCGAGAGTTCCAATTGAGCAAAGCTTTGGCAGGTATAGAGGTTACACTCTCTGTTATAGCTGTTGCAATCATGGTTGGGTCCCTTTTCAAACCTTGCATTTTATCTAGAAATGATACATTTACACTTGGTATTAATATGCGTCTCCAGTGTCCACGTTGAGATCCGATTTAAGATCAGATCGCTTTGTCCAGCGAAAAACAACCAAATGTTTCGGGTGAGCGATACGTATTTCTACCCACAAGTGATGAATTCTGGGAAGCCACCCGCAAAAATATGCGTTAATCTACCACCAATTCTATGCTTTATAGTTATATATAATTATCAGGACTAATGACAGTTGTGGTGGTTTATTGTTACACTGTGATCTGTAGCTTTAGCTTCTATCTTTATCTTTTTAACATCCTGTATATACCCTTCAGACACATATTGTAGGACCCTTCTGTCTGATTCTCTCTAAAAATTCCTTTTTTTGTTTTTTCCAAACATTTTATATTTCTTCACGGAGTTCAGTTAGTGGCAGTGTGGGCTCCATGGTAGCTCTGTCAGCGCGGTGGAGTAGCATCAGGGGGCGGGGCTTAGCCAAGGGTCAATTGCATTTAAATTAATGTGGTCTTAATGCCGCCCCGGACCACCTCTGAAGGTGGTTTGGCGGATCGGATCGCAATCCGTGCCCAGTTCCTTTTGAACCATCGGACTTCAATCCGATCACCCAAAATCTGTAAAGGGTGTAAGAGAAGCAGAGCTGTAGCTTTGTGCTCTTCTTTGAAATGAGGTAATAGACACACAGTCCAGCTGGTCATTATTAAAATTTAACTTGACTTGCAGTGCTGCTTCAGTTTCCTCCGCTTGTGTTGCGAGTTTCTCCTCACACATCCCCCACTTGAAAGATTTCACCACTTGCCCTACCCCATGCATTTCATGCTCCTCTGATTAATAAACCATGAAGAAAATGCACAATTTGATTGATTTTATCAGTTGCTGTCATCTTCTGAGATGATTCCGACCGATTCCCCATGCATTTTGTGTCATTATAAATTTGTTATGGTTAAATTTAGGTTGTGAAAGTGCAATGATTTATTTCAAAATTGGCAGAGGCGGTCTTTATTTCCAGCCTCAGTGAACATGTTGTTCTGTGCCTCGGCCTGATTTAATTCTCCTTCAGTACTTATTTCTTACATCTCGTAAAAATACTCTCAAGTCTTACAGAATGTCTGGATGAACCTCTTGCTTCTGCATCAAGAAAAATTGCAAAAGCATCCATCTTCAAGCTGCATCGCAGTAAATTTGTGGTGAGATCTTGGTCTCTCTACTCTTTCTACAATCAATATCTTCATATCGATGGCCAAAGGGAATAACCTCTGTACTTTGTATATTTTTTTAAATTTTTTAAATTTTTGTATTTCTTTGTATTTTGTATTATGTATTGGGTATCCTTAACAAATATCATTCTGCAAGAAAACAACAAGTTGTTTTTAGTATTCTCAAAAAAGTGCATTTTTCAGATAGGAGGTTTTGCTCTTCGGCCATCGATATGTGATGCCTTGGTGCAAAATGACGCTTAAAACAGAATTTGAAATTGCTGGGGGAAAAAAAGTTGTAGCTGCAACACATCCAGTATCAACATTTTCTAAGCCAAGATGGAAAAGCACACACACACACATACGCATGAAAAAAGTCCCAAATGGACCAAATGGCCGGTGGCGGTGCTTTAGGCTGGATTTCCTTGTCAATCCACTGTTGTTCATGTCGAGCTGCCAAACAGTGGAGCAAAGTTTCATTGCTGCAAAAGGGAATTGCAAGAAAAAGGGCATTTTGTGTTCAGCCAACCGTACCTGGATAAAGTTTTAAAAAAGGCTAAAACTCCAAGATTAGCAAGTTGCATTGCAATCGTTTAAGCTTGAATATTGGATTCTGGTGTTTTTTTTGTTTCGTTGCCATCTTTTTAATACTCTGTCTTGTCTTAAGCATCTAAGAGACGGCTTGAAACTCTTTGAAATCTGTCTTTTCTTCCAGGATTGATTGAGTGCGCCCGGCAAAGCAGAGCCGGCTAATATTCCCCAAGTCAAATCCCCTCTACATCTGGCCCCCAGCCAGACGAGAGCCAACGCTCCGGCAGGGTCTGGAATGGCTTAGGGAGATTTCAGCTCCGCTTTAGATCTGCTGCACAACTTTGTGCCCTTTTGTTTGTGATGCGTGAAGACAAAAGGGAATATCCTCCCGTAACTGCCTGCCTTGACTTCACAGGGCGAGAATTACAAAAACGCCAAAAACAAACAAGGACTAGATTTCTATTTGTCTGTTGAGGCTATTTCACTTGATTAATTATTCATAGAATGGTTAGAGTCTGGAAAAGAAATCATCTGCCAATGATACAAAAGTGTTTTGAGTATTATTTGTTGTTTTGCACATTAAATATTATACATTCGCTGTGCGTGAGCACATTACACACACACAAACACTGCAGTAGCAGTGTAGTAATGCTATTTTCCACCAGTCAATTAAAAGATCATTTCAAAATAATACTGCAAATACACTATAAACTCTTCTATTTATGCAATTCTGTATATTCATAAGTCCTTGGTGAGTTTATTAGATAAATAAGATTCTAATTGGTGTTAAGAGCCGTGTGCATACAGGCAATCCAGGCTGTATGCGTTTGGGCTGCTGTGGTAGGGGGCCAATAACATGTCTCAATAAATTGAAGAACGCTTGCAGTGATTGGCTGCCAGCAAATACAAACAGTCTTTTTTCCCATCTGGGCACAAAAAGGATAAATTGCAGGTATTTTTGGAATGGAGATATTCGATACTACTGTGTACTGGGATACCTTTTTAAGTTATTGAGTACCAATACCGAGCCAAAGCTTACGGTGTCTGCATATATGGTGTATCTGTAGAGGAAAAAAGAGAATGTGAAGAAAGAAAATAAATGACGTAAAAAAAACCGATTAAGACAACAAAAAGACAAAGTTTGTTCAGTTAGTTTTTCCCACCGCAATCAAAAGTGTCATGTAATTCACTATTTTGGAACTACAAACGGACACAAGGGCAATCAGTGAAAGAGAGAGAAAAACAGCAGATGGCGAGAGAAAAGCGAATGACTGCGAGAGAATGCCAAGGGCAATAAATCAAAGAAATAGACAACAAGCAAAGGAAAATAAAGAGGAAATTGAGACAGACAGATAAAACCAAACATCAGCCAAGGTCTTCTCAAAGTAGCATCTCTCTAACAGCGAGTGAATCAGCCACTCCAAACAAAGACATCAATACATCAGTTTGTGTCAAGAAGAGACGAGGGTCTCAGTGGTACATACGTTTAAGCACATTTACCCAAGTGCTGTTCAGTTCAATTTTGAGGTATTTCATTTGATATGCATATTTATTTTATAATAACTTAACACTATTGGATACCATTTACACATCACCATTCATTTGAGTTCTGTAGTTGCTAGTTACTTTGCAGATTCTGATGTTATCAACAAATCATTTGATCAATCGTGGCTAGGTTAGCTTAAATTGAGTGAACAAGCCCAACCTGCTACTAATGTATTTTGAATTAAATGCAACTTTATGTTCTTTTTGGCCACTTGAGGGCAGCAGAAACAAGCTGCAAGCATCGACATATCATCACCTTATGAAGTCGTTATGGCTACAACAGGCTTTTGTAAGTGTAAGTTAATTGAACTATCCTGGAAAGTCAGCTGATCGATAGCTTGAGGCTACTGTAGTTAGCTTAAACTTGGGATGGTCAAGTTGGCTAATTATCGAAGAGTCAAGCAAAGGGTTTAAAGGGCTGAAATGTGAATACTAAATTATTTCAGAGGCTATGAGAGAAAACAAAAGAAAACTTCACCTCTATTCTTGTTTGACTCCAGAACTGTATCATAGTGTGAAGTCATGCTAGTCTACTAGCATGACTTTCCAAGCCTTTCCAATTTCTTTCGTTAAACTTTCCCCAGACCTTCGTGACCTTGGCAACGTAGTTGTCTGGATACATTTGATTAAAACGAAAGAGATGGAGGCAGGAAGACTATATGAAAAAAATGTGGTCTTATCTTGAACCACTTATTAACTGCCAGTCAAACAGTTGGGGCTGTATAGTATCTATACTTTACTTTACTGGGCAGTAATTACCATGTAGTCAGTGCTCAGTGACAGTTCAATGATTGAACGAACAGAGATTCAATCGTCGGAGCTGCTGGTGGAAACTATCTTGGTAAGATGCAACAGCCCCCCCCCGGGTGTTTACAGCAGCAACAAGTAAAGCTTTTCTCGGTTCAACCGTGATGCTATCGTTCCGTGTTGGGGAGAAGAAGAAGAATAAAGATTTATTGATTTAAAAATTGGCACACAGCCTTTACTCTCTCTCCTTTTCTGCTTTCTCCGCCATTGATTTTCCTCTCAGCATCGCTCCTCAACTCCATCCTGCTCAAGCTCCCTCCTCGGTCTCTTATTCGCCACACTTTGCACCTTATTCCCTTATTGTCTCCCTTTCCATCTCACCCTTACTCCCCCCCCCCCCCATGGCCTTTAAACCGGTCTTTGAATGCTAGCCTGCCGCCTGTGAGGGAATAAGAGACCAGGTGTCGAAATCACGGCCGGGCCGACTCATTCCTTTCATTCCCGTCACTCTGGGATCGTCTCCGTTAGCGTCGCCCGCGGGCACAGACGGCTCAGCAGCAGCAGGAGCAGCAGGAGCAGGAGGAGAAAATACAATTGGTCCACTCGTTGTTCGGATTGTTATTCACACTCATTTGTCTTCCTCTAACAAAATGATCTGTCGGATCCTATCAGCCGCTATCGGTTTACCCCATCCTACCGCTGCCTATGCGTTGTGTTGTATCACGCCGGACAACGACAACGGAGTCAGACCCCTGTTAGTGGCGGATTTAAAGGGACTTCAATCAAAAAGAAATTCTACTACAACATGCGGGGAGGTTTTATGAGTTGATATTTAGTTTGATATCAGGCAAAATAATTCCCGTATCGGGTGAAAATAGAGTTAAGATGAGTCAGTATTGATGCTCTCTGCCAATTCTTTTTTAAATTGAATTGTTTGGCTCAGGCATCTGAACAATTGAGTCAAACTGCAGCAGGAGAGGCTTCACTTTGAGTTGACGGATAACCGCATGCCTGTAGTCGCTCTGTGAGAAGACGTGAGCATGCATTTCCTTCAGACTTGCAGTATACTGTAGGTTTGAATGCACCTCGGTAGAATCTTCCACAATTTAATGGGTTGAGAATTCCTGCAAAAATCCTCACATTTCTCAGCTTCCTTAGGGGCTCAGCTCCAAACCAAAACACACGACTTCGTATCTGCAACAACAAACTTTGAAGCCAAACTTTAATATTTTGTCACATCCATCGGATAGGGATCAAATGAGGCTCCAGTAGAATCCCTATTTATTTCTCTCTGTTCATGTTATCAATGTCTGACTAGTGTGTTAACAACATCCACGTTAACGTAGGCTACCTTCATCCAAAGAAGAGCGTGAGACCACAATAAAATCCACACTGTAAATAAAATGATTAAGCTGAAAATCAAGCAAACCCTGCTCTAAATAATACAAAATAACCTTGGACGAATAAAAACAAAAAGGCCTAAAACAAGCAAGCAAAACCTTTTTATGGCGCAGCAAGACAATGGCAACGCTAACGTGCAGATGTTTAGCAGGTAGTAATGTTGGTTGTGTTGAGCCCTGAACACAAAGCACAGCTGAGATTGATGGGAAGGTCGTTTGTTCTGCAGGTATTTATACCATGAGCCCAAGCAGTTGTTGAGAGAGCGGCGGTGCTAGTCTCAGAGCTAAAATACAAAGTCAAACAAAGGGTAGTGACACAAAAAGAGACTTTAAAAAAAAAAGAAAAAAAAATTTGTAAGGATAAAATGTTGAAAGACAAAATAAATGACCATTTCAACAAGTAGGCTTTAATCGACCAAATAATGTAACTATCCTACTTCATCCCTGAGTAATTCTTTACCCATATAACCAGAACAGTAGACAATGTGATGTTTGAAGCGGTCCATATTCAGTCGATGGCTTCCCACAATATTAAAGGGATTGACAGGGCCAGTTGGGAAGTCGGTGTACAAAACGTCAATATACTAAGTAACACTTTCTGGGCTCAGCGAGCAGTTTGCTGGGAGTTAAAGTCACATCCTCAGCAGGCTCCTGGCGTGCTCCGAACACCAGTCCTGGTGCCAAGTTCCCACAATGCCCCTGGGCGCCGGTCGCTCTGCCTTTCGCCACTGAGATAACACGTGTGTGCGTGTGTGTGTGTGTGTGTGTGTGGATGATGGATCTGTCTTCCTATCTGTGCCGTCTAGTCAATTTTATCCTGAAACATTAGCTGAGAAAAAAAAAAAAAAACCTCACACGTTTGATATTTTTCACGGGTAACCGGATCAATTAGTGATTCTTGAACATGCACACATATCCACGGGAAAAAAAAACACTCGACCACGGACGCAGCAAAGAGAATTCAAGTGTTTGATCTTTTGCCGCAAAACACGGGAGGATTTCTTCAGGCTACCAAACACACACACACACACACACACACACACACACACACACACACACACACACACACACACACAAGACAAGTGCAGATAACCACATGACCTGTCCGGTGTAATTGTTCCTGCTGTCACCCTCCGGCCATGGCGGACTAAGGTCAACCCACACACACACACACACACACACACACACACACACACACACACACACACACACACACACACACACACACACACACACACACACACAGAGGAAAGTGTAAGCTTGTCAGATTCACCCTGTCAAACAGGAGCACGGGGTTCTACCGGGGTTTTGGTGAGTGTGTCTGTGGGTTCATGTCCACATGAACCCAATTGAGTGTGTCTCCCTCTGTCCATCTCTGTGTGTGTCTCAGCAGACTGAACAGATGCCCGCTGCCTTCCCGTTACTGCCACTTTGAGGGTGCCACTGCTGCATACATGTGCGGGAAAACACACACACACACACACACACACACACACACACACACACACACTCGCATTCAGCCAGATAGAAAAACAGAAAAGTTGGACTGGCTTCCAGTTGATGTGCATACATTTCCCAGTATTCCAAACATTCTGGGTGGTCTGTGTGTTTTCCAGCATTACTCATTTGTTGATAGTAGCGCTGCTGAATTAATTTTGAGGGGGATTTAAAGGAGCAGTTCAGCTCAAAGACGTAGTCGCACCACCATTTAAAGCGACGAAATCAATTAATTTCATAGAATCAGAATCCACAAAAAATGAGGAAGGCTATTGTAGCTTATTAGCTGTGTTGCATTATCCACTTTCTGTTGAGTTATTGGTGTGAACCTATTGTCCCGTTAGCGACCAAGCTAACTGACAGTTAGCTGATCCCTATAAACGTATTCTGCATTCATCTGCTTGGCATTGGAAGCGGTCTGGTTTCCGTTTGTATGTTGTGTCGTACTGAAGGTTCGAGCAGGCTTTGGGTGAATGGAAGAGTCTTGCTGAACCAAAAAACGGACAAAGAGGCGGAGCTGAGGCGGGACCGGGTGCAGAGGAGACGGCTAGCAGCTAGCGAGCTGATATACGTTACGCGACTCAAAGCGCAGCCATGCCCTTAATTATGCTGAACTTTAAGCCTTAATTTAATTTAAACTGCACCAAAACCCGCTTTTTTTTTGTACAAGGCTGTAAAGATTTGTATTTCTGCTTTTGAAGTTGGGCGTTTTAACATGGAGGTCTACGGGGATTGACTCGCTTTTGGAACCGGCCTCAAGTGGTCATTTGGGGAACTGCAGTTTTTGCTTGCCACTCGGTTAGCATGTAAGCGGTTAGCTCGCCACTTACGGTAGCTCAGCCACTATCGCTGTGAGTAGTCACAACCTCACCAAGCCTCCAGAATCCAATCGCATGAATGAGACGTCTCTTGGGAAATCTTTCTGTGGCCGTCTTGTCTTGTGTCTTCTACGTAAACAGTCAAAAGAAAACAGGAAAATACTTTCCCTATCATATTCTTTCCAGAAGTTAATTTCCACCCTAGATACTCCAGCAAGCAGCTGATCTTTTAACAGCGGGTTTACAAAAACCTATGATGTTTGATAGACAACTAAAAGAAAGTGTTCAAAAAGGAAATGCTACACTAATTCCCGAAAGCCTTGTAATCTCTTTTCTTCCCCCTCCAATGTTTTCCCCTCATGCCAAATATACAGATAGTTGAGCTAACTTCATCCCGTCGCCATTTCAGCTCAAATGACCACAACCAAACGGCCGGTGAATTTAAAAGAAAAGCATTTAAAAAGCCAAGAACCCCCCCCCCCCCCTCATAACTATGCTCCGACAGCTACTGTCGCTGTGTTTCTTACAGCGGAGTGACTTTTAGTTCATCATTATGTCCGCGGGCACAGCGAAGGTGTCTCTCTTACTTCCCCTCTCTCTCTCTCTCTCTCTCTCTCTCTCTCTCTCACACTGCGGGTGAACCAGTCGGCCTTCATTCCTCCGCGAGTGATTGTGCGTTCGTCTATCTGTCTGGGTGAGAAGCTCACACTTGCTCTGCTCTGCCGTTGATAAGCGCAGCCAAATCCACCGGCTCGCTCTAATCTGAGAGATTTAGGAATGTGTTTGCTCTCTCGCCGGGGGAAGTGAAATGTGCACAAAGAAACCCACAATGCTTTGCTGCATACTTGGTTTCACAATAATTAAGTCGCCGCTGGTGCCGCATGACCTCCGTCTTGGTTTACGGGCTTTCTTTATCACTCTCGAACACACACACACACACACACACACTGAACATAATATTTTGTCAGATGCATTTACTCGAGGCATGGGCACTTGTAATGATTTGTTGAACTGGTTATAGTTATGATATTGGTTTGTTTTCTAAGGGCCAGTTAGTGTTGACAGGTGGTCAGTGATGAATCGTGTTTTCCGACTGACACTCTGAATCGGGACCTTTGACAAAACATCTGCAAGTGGAGAAAATAAAGAAACTGCTGGAAAGAAACTGCGGGGAAATGGTGACCCAGTCCAACAAAGAGGGACGTCTGATGATAATCTATATGTTTCTTGCTGTCAACAAAAACAACGTGAATTGATCTTGAAAAATCAAGTACTGTCTGCAGCCAAAGATGATATAACAAAACTTAAACGTATACTCACGGGCCACTTTGTTTCACTGGGTGACATGCTCCCTTTTTTCTCAAATGCATGGGCACTGTCGTTCATTTTAAATATAAAAAAAATAAAAACATCTAGTATGGTGTATTAATCCGCGTCTGAAAGTAGTCCCCAACAAAGGCATTATTTACTCTCATTTGAGTAACTTTTGATGAAACCTACAGTGCCCAGATGTTTAAGGATTTTACTGAGCCTTTTTAAAAACAATAAAACTGGCAATTCTCAAGATGTTAGTCCTGGTTGATTTGGCGACAGCTTATTTACTGGTGGCAACAGCAAGTACTACAGGTCCCAGAATACAGGGCGGCAACATTACTTTAAAAATGTAAGTCTCCAGTAGGAAATCATCGGATTGCATATAAAAAATCTAAAATATCACCAGCCCTTTTTTGAAATTCTCTTCCTAGCCTCGTTGATATGAACTAAGAATTGTGAATTAATTTGATTTGCCATTGTGAATTAATTTGATGCCTGTCCGTTTCACGGGTCCCTTCTCTTTGATCCCCTCAAACATTTGCCACAGCCGGGGGGGGGGGATGCCAGGGATCGTGTCAGAAGATTATTGTAATTGTAAACATCGTGATCATAAATGACTTTACATCTTTGACATGTCAGCCACACTTCAAAGTCAGCTTCCGCATTACATTTAAGAATTTCTTTTCTTTTTCTCACAATTCTTTCATCACACAGCCACAGTGAGCTGCTTGCTTTTTGGGTTTGTTTCTCTTCGCGCACTCACTCTCACTCAAACACCAGCTCTTATTTGGCTACAGGACACCATTGATATTGATGGTATCCACACCAGAGCAAATTTGTAAAAAAAAAAATGAGCCTGTACTAAAACAAAACCATGAATTTGATGTGATGAGCAGCGAATACATGGATTCAAACATCCTCCATCTCTTATCGAGCGTGCTCATACCCACATTTGCTTCATCCCCTTTGCACTTTTCTTTTTGGGAGGATTAGCGTTATCTGTTGTTTGTCCCCGCATTCCAACACCGCCCACCTTCACACCGTAGAGGCAGTCGCATTTATTAGCAATTTTAAACCAGGTAATTGGATCGTGGCTTTTTCACAGCCTTCAGCACAAACAAATCTCTGCCTCCGGATGAGTCAAAGTGAGCGGCAGGGCACCACCCGAATACCTGATGGAGAGGTCAGTGATTGGTTGAAGGGTACTTCAGTAACTCCTGAGCTTTGCACAGGACGAAATGAGAGAGTTCATTTCAAAAGAGAAGTAATCAAATCACCTCGACAAGCAGGTAGTCGCGGTTACAGGTTTTTGCCGTGGAGCTGCTTCCATTCTCTGTAATTTGACGACCTCTGTAGGAGTATTGGTGATTGCGTAACTTCAGAGCTTTTGTTTATTCATCCGAGTTATGATCTTCAGTGTTTTAATTTCTCACATAATGTGCCATTGCTATTAACTATGGTGTCTCTTTTGCTTTGAAATGTCCTGTACGTTTAGATGTATTCATGCGTGTGAATGAATTGTTGTGTAGGAGGTCAAGCATTTTACATGCATACATTGTATTTAAAATACACAGACAAACTGCATATTTAGCAGGCGCAATAATGCAATTATGGCTGAACTGACGAGGAATATTGCGCCACTTACCGAAACTTTTAACAGTTAGCTTAGCATGACGTAACAGACGACTTTTCAACTGGTCGCAAGATTCTCTTACCTTTTGTAGACAGGGCCATGCTAGCCGTTGCCCCCTGTTTCCAGTCTTTATGCTAAGCTAAGATAACTGGAGCCTGATCTTCTCATCTAACGTTTCAGATCTTGTTCAAAAGTCAGTATGAACGTGAATTAGCAACATGCGTTCAGTCCACACAAGAGCATCACCATTATCACATACCTACTTCTGATGTGGCTCGGTGCTGTGGCCCCGCCTCCTCCCCAGCTTCACCTGCTTGGATCTGCTTTGACATTGCACAGTGAGGAAGTACTTATGATCAAAGTCTAGGTCCAAACCTCTCACATTGTCAGCATTTTATACCAAACATATGCTACACTAGAGAATACATAGGGCTGTGCAAATATCAAACTGGGGTTTTAAATGGGGGGGGGGGAAAGGAAAATAAAGTCAATAAAGTGAGTGATAATCTTTGGAGGAGAATAAGAACGAAAGAAGGAATGAAACAAAGGCATCAAATAAAAATGCAAACATGAAGGACAAAGAGAGAGGTGAAGAAGTCGGGAGACGGATGAAGGCTTGTGGAGAAAGATGGAGGGTGAGTTAATGACGCCAGGTGAGGCACAGAGGATGACAGATGGTGGGAATAGTCAGATGATTAAAAGAAGCGGCCTGTTGTCCACGGTGCCCTTTGCCTGTTGGCTGCCACCTCACACATCGAGTGTTTCACCATTTTGCCACCGAGACAAATTGCTTGTTTGTTTTATCGTCCTCTGCGAGGCAAAGTGACTCGAAGAGACGGGGCGAAGCGAGCGAGACGGCGTGAAGCTCATGAATGAAGTGAGTAACGGCAGCAGGGCCGAGGAGCGACTGATCGAGGAGGGCCGCGGCGAGTGAGTGATGAGCGCGAGGGGGGAATAACAATGGAGCGATGATTCAGAGGAGGAGTGGACGAATGAGGGAGGGGATGAGCGGCTCGCGTGATGAAGGCACGGACGGGCGGAGGGATGAATTGAGGGATGCGGAGGTAGAGAGAGGAGAGGAGAGGAGAGGAGGCGTTGATGGATGGGGGGAGGGATGAAGGCCGGCGGAGGGACGAGGAACAAAAAGCGTAGAGTGGAATTTAACTACTGGAACGCCTTTTTGAAGAAATGAATCGAGTGGAAATCAATTTTTTTGGAGTTTTGCAAACATGTCAGAATTTGAGATTTGAAAAAGAAGCAGTTCGGCAGCTGTTACTCTGCCCTTTGCCTCGTCTCTCAGGATAGCATGTTCCAGATCTCTGCATACACCAAACATGTTCCTCTCGTCACGGGAGGTGACACTTGCCCCCCCCCCGCATGGAGACGTGAAGCTACGCTGTGTTTGCCCCTCTGCTGTCTTTTTCTGCATAAACAAAATGCAAATCAGCAGCTTTCATAATTACTTCTGCTCTTTGGCTCCTCGTCTGCAACCAAAATGCAGGTTTTTACTCTTACTGTCTGCAGTAATGCTGCACAATAAAGACATGGCGTAGGACTTCATCAAGAAGTATTTTTATGTCTTCATCAATACTCTCTCGATGGGGAATAATCAGCTTCAGCAGAAATTTCGATTGCGATCTTGTGTGTGCGTTTAAACGAGTTTAGTAATTTACAGCTTTGCAGCTCTAACGGTGCTGATGCAAGAATCACAAGGCAACTTATCCTCATACAACAGTTCAAGGTTCAAGGTTTTTTATTTGCCATTTGTGCATAGACCAACAGTTCAGACACATTGGAATTCTTGTGCAGGGCTCTCTCAGAGTCAACAGTTTATGAAATAAAAACACACTATAATAAGAAAAAGAAAAAAACACTATACATAAGGTGGTAATATGTACAGAAATGTGGTAATATGTACAGAAAGGTGGTAATATGTACAGAAAGGTGGTAATATGTACACTTATAGAGACAGTTTTAAAAAAAACAAGTTCTCAACAAAGGAGAGGGCAAATGTCAGTTTGTATGATATTATATATTTTTCATGCATTCCCCGATGCATTGCTGTGCATGCGCCTGCAGTGCAGAACCTGTTGGGCAACACAACTACATGGTGTGGTTCAGGAAAAGGTTGTGATTGTTTTAATATAACTATGGAGGTGGTGTTACTTTAATACAGATCACGTGACAGATATCTCAAAGTTGACTTCTGGTTCAACCCTGTCTCCTGCAAAAATATGTTCCAATACAATCAAACTGCACTCTTGATTATGTTTTGAGGGGAAAGTATTTTCTCGAATTGAAACAAAATGACAATATCAACAACATGCAACAAAACTACCTGGTTAAGTTTCAGAAACTAAACTAAACTATGGTTAGTTTGAACTAAACTACTTGGTTATGTTTAGGGAACTAAACTATTTGGTTAGGTTCAGAGAACAAAACTACTTGGTTATGTTTAGGGAACTAAACTATTTGGTTATGTTTAGGGAACTAAACTATTTGGTTAGGTTTAGGGAACAAAACTATTTGGTTAGGTTTAGGGAACAAAACTATTTGGTTAGGTTTAGGGAACTAAACTATTTGGTTAGGTTTAGGGAACTAAACTATTTGGTTAGGTTTAGGGAACTAAACTATTTGGTGAGGTTCAGGGAACAAAACTACTTGGTTATGTTTAGGGAACTAAACTACTTGGTTAGGTTTCGGGAACTAAACTACTTGGTTAGGTTTCAGGAACTAAACTACTTGCTCAGGTTTGTAAGAAACATCATGGATTGGCTTGAAATGACAAACAATTGAACCAAAACAAACCAGTACTTGGTTCACATGAAACAAGAACGTCTCCTGGGTGAAAGTCCTGTGTTGTCCTTCAGAATCATCCATTCCAGAGCAGAACTCGCAGGCAGACTGGGATGTTTTACTGAAATGTCTATAGAGTCGTTTTAAAAAGAAGAAGAATCTATCAAAATGTGCCATTGCATGTCAAGAGAATGGTGCGTAGGCTTTTCCTGCCAAGGTATCACTAATAGACCTGCTTACTTCGCGGAAGAGCTCCCACATCTTTGCTTGAGTGTGTGCCAAGTACAGTCGTATCCACATTTGGTGTAGTTAGGGCCTCGATGGCATACGACCGGGCAGCACTGCTGATGCACCGTTCTTATTTCACCCGTGCAGCTGCACAGATGCTTTGCGCACACAAAGCACAAGCATTACTTGTTTGTGAGCACTGAACTGTTGACATTTACCAGGTATGCATTCATGCATCTGATGCTTCTAGTTTCTGCCCTACCCTTTTGGTTGTGATGATTGATCACCAACACGGAGATGAGTCACTTTTCCACTGATCTGCTGAAACTCGTCCAGCTGTGCGGTATTAAAAACAGGTTGGAGGCCTCTGTCCCCCGCAGATGGTCAGCAGCTGCTGTCACCCACTAATGGAAATTATGGCCTGACAGTCATTTTTTAACTCCTTGTTTAGATTTCATACACTGTGTGGTTTTTACTTGGACTGCTGCTCTCAAATACGAGTGTTCGTCAACATTTAACCTTCAAGTCTACTGTGTGATGCAACAATTGTGCTCATTCATGTATGACCTCACCTCCTCCATCAAAATCTTTCTGTCTAGCTGTGACAGATGCCTCAGCCCCACCAGAGCTGACCGACCGCTGGTGGTCGGAGGATTAATGGAAAAAAGGCAGGTTCAGGGTGGAAATGATGCGGAAAAATGACTCTATGGAGTCAATGAAGAATTAGATGATGGACAGTGGAGCAGCAGGGAGAAGGAACGTGGACTGAATGCACATTAGAGGGGAGGAAGAGTTGACAGGAAAAATGAGGGCGATGAAGAAGAGGAGAAATTCACAATAGTGAAAAAATGTCCTCATTGTGAAATAAAGAAGTATATAAAAAAGATAATAGAAAAATATTTATTTTTTAAATGAAGGTGAAATGATTTCTTTGTAAGATCCTCTACTTGTTTTTTTTTTTATTTCAGTGTAGACACAGAAGCAAAATCTTTGAACTTTCACTTTGAAAATCCATGAAGAATGGCTGTAGCCCAAAAATAAAACACAAAAATGTGAGATGCAGCAAAAAAAAAAAGCCATTAAGTACCAACACTCGTTCTAATCCTCATAATGAAACCCATTAATCACATCAAACACCCTTTTTGGAACTATTTAGTCCAAGCATTTTGTTCTGCAATTGTCATTCAATGTGTTAACATCCTATTACTAACCCTCTATATTAGTTTTTATTTTTAGTGACGGGGTCTGGCATTATCTCATAGACTAAGCCTCAGTGTGTTGCAGCTGTATTAAGTTATCAAACATGTCCTACTGATTGAATTTAAAAGCATCCAACTGGTGAAACAAGAGGGGGGGCTTTTATCGTGAAGCGGTTTTGATCGGCACAAGAATAAGACGGGGCCATTTTCAGGCCATTTTTGAGCATTTAATGTCTTGCAGGCAGTAATGTGACAAGAGGGAGCAGCCATAGGGATCTGATTTCTGAAGTATAGCAGCTCAAGGAGAGTTTGAGTTGGAAGTTGTATTAAGACAGACATACCTGTTGACAGAGTGTAGGCTACAGAAATAAAACACAAGGTTGACGTCAAACGGAGAAGGAACACAAATAAACTGGAAGGAAATGGAAATCAAAAGGAAAAGAAGAGGCAGAGAAAGCCTGATGGCAAGCAGAAAAGAGAGAGAGCGTGGAAGAAGACCCTGAAAGGAACAAAAGAAGAACAAAATAGAGACTCAAGGAATACCCAAAAAAACAAACCAAGAGATATTAGAGTTTATATGAAGACCTTAAATCACTACATGCTGTTCTGGTATTGAGATATACTCTGACTCATTTTGTCACTGTTTATTATTCATGCCAGCACAGTGTGTTCTGCTGAGAGCGACGTTACAGAGGAGGGGAAGTACGTCCGATAGCGGGTGATGAGCTCTCCAGTTAGAGAATCAATGGAGGGGAATGAGTTTGAGCCTTCACCCTGGCGGGCCACCGCGGAGACGGCTGCCTCCTCACACACTTTAGTGTGAGTGTGTGTTTTTTTGCAGATGACAGCCCTTTCTCTCTCTCTCTCTCTCTCTCTCTCTCTCTCTCTCTCTCTCTCTCTCTCTCTCTCTCTCTCTCTCTCTCCCACCATATGGACGTCGCCGCTGTGTGATGTGGCACGCGGTGAGGAGGTGAAGGAGGCGTGGCACTGAGCCGCAGATTTATTTTTCTCCTCCTCCTAGCTCCCACAATGTTTCAAAGGAAATACCTTTCTCTCTCGTTCGAGCCTCTTTGTTCTGGTTACATTGTACTTTCAAAATGGAAATGAAAGATATATGAAGCTTGATGCTTCTTTATTTTAATGTTAACATAGGATGTAGGATTTCAGGTTGACTTCAGACCGAAGAAGCCGTACATCGTCACTGAGCCAAATCAAATTCGGATTGTTATAGACTCATCTTTCTTTCCAATTTCTGGGATTGTCATTCATTCCTCGATCTCTTTTTTTTCTCCTTTCATTTTCTCTCTCTCCCTCTCTCTCCCTCTCTCCCTAAGCATCTCACCCATCACGTCCTCCATCATTGAAATGAACAATAACTCTTTGTAAGCTTTGTATCGGTTATGATCACTTTTACAAGATAAATGGGTCTCTGTCTGTGTGATCCCCTGTGCACGTGCCGGTAAGACCTGCATACATGCGTGCATGAGTGGTCATACAGACAGACACACACACACACACACACACACACACACACACACAAACCGCAGGTTTCCCTGAGGTATTTTTAGTCATGCAAATCTACACTGTTTGTTTTGCCCTGCAATCACGCCATGCTGTGTATGTGTGTGTGTGTGTAGTTATTTGTATGACATTGTAATGCACAAATAAGTGTGAGTCATCGGTGTGTGTGAATATATATGTGCAAATGCACGGGATAGATGGTATGGTCGGTCGACTGTACATGTGTTTTTAGAGGAAAACAATGCGATCTTATTATAAAGCAATTCAATTCTGTGTTTCTGTCTGTGTGCTCTTCACATATCTTGAGAACCGTTCATCCGATCTACAGCACGTTTGGCGGGTGTATTGATGGGGACCCAAGGACATGTTCAATATTAATGTAATTGCTCTCGACATATTCTGCATTCATAGCAATCATTTGGTATCGGACGGGTTCTGAGTAGCATAGAATCATGTTAGCGCAGGCTTTGGTTGAATGCAGGTAAACAGACAAAAGACATGAAGCACATCTGCCGAAATGCATTCTGGGAACCCACTGGCTTTCACGTGACGATGATTCTGCTTTTTATTCGTTTAAAATGAACTTGTAAACTGGCTACTTCTGGAAGGACCTTTAAGGATTGCTGTTAGTCTGTTTGAGATATTGGTTGCACTGCACCAACCACTGATACACTCTGAACAGAAAAGAACTAAAGGAGACCTTTAGGCACGGCCCCCGGAAGCCATATTGGGGGTCTTTGACTGTGGACGGCAAGAAGCTTCATGATCTGCTGTCAACCTTGAATTTTGTTGAAGAGCGTTCGTTTCAAAGCTGACTGACCTTCAGGGCAAATTTCTTTATACGTGTTTGGTTGAAGTAGTGGACTATTTCTGTAGTAGTTTCGTCAATATTTCAGATTGGTGTAAGGAGCCTTTATTGATTTCAAACCGTTGCTCGGGGAGTTAGTTAAACGTCAGCGATTATAGGTGTGATGATTAACAGAAACCGTGATAACAGCTTTTTTTTTCTTTTTTTCTTTTCAACGACAAACGGTGTGAGAGATAAAGAAAGACAGCCAGGAAGACGGAGAGGGAGCACACAGTCGTACATCACTCAGTGCATGTTAAGGCTCGTTAACTTGCCTCTTCAACTGAGGCCAGCTACTGTGAGTGGAATCCAATACCTCATCTCTAATAGCTGCACACATTATCACACAAACACAATGCAACATAATCGTTATTGGCATCTGGGCGTTCAGTCTATCGATGCATATGCTCTTGCTGGCTTCTTTTCTTTGAAAAAAAAAAAAAAGGATAACACTTCTTTTTTGGGACCATTTTTCCTTTCTGTGTGTTGGAAACAGCCACAATTATCAGCTCTGAGCTCAGTGAGGTTTCATGTACACTACCCTGAATACTGAGGAACCAGTGCTATAGTGCTTGGCTTTTTCCATTAATTAGCAACAATTAGCTGTAAAAAATCTTGTTTTTTTGCAACAAGTGAACCTTCGTGACCGAATTTGGACTGCGTAGGAGTGACGTAGAGACACTATATACGTCTCTGGTAGCGACCCGTCAATCACCTTGTAGCCCCGCCCCTAAAACATACCCTGCTTTATGGTCTGTTTGACTCTAAATGGACCATAACTTACTAAATGAACATCGTGCTGTATTGAAGAAGACTTGAAACTAGAGATTGAGACATAAACTCATGTTTACAATGTTTACTGAGGGAATCAATCAAGAAAGAAGTAGAGTCATTTTCTATAGACTTCTATACAATCTGACTTCTTTTTGCAATCAGAGAAGCCCCCTGCTGGTCAGTAGAAAGAATGCAAGTTTAAGGCACTTCAGCACTGGCTTCACTTTTCAAAACCAGAGGTTGCCGCATGTGTTAAACGCTGCAGAGTTAGAGCTTGAAAGACATGAGTGTTAAATCGGCAACGAGGGTCTATGTTGTTGAATTGCATTATGGGAAGTGTAGGATCCAGTATTTCTTACCTTTGACCCATACTAGGGGTGAAACATCAGTATATCTCAGCCTCTGCTGCATCTTTTTCTCCCCATTTCTTTATGAATGTCTAATTCTTAATGCCTGGAGTGCCCTTTTAATGTTATTTTATATTACAGTGCTCAACAGGGCTGTATTTATTCACCCTGATGGCTACAGGCCATTAGCTTTGGTATGCGACTTGTTTTGGTCGTGCATGCTCTATGAACCAGGTTATTAGTCTTATGCAAAATTAATCTAATTAGAGTCATGTGGAACATAAATTCGAAACGACGAGCTCCTCTGGTGTGGAAAGCGTTTGCTAGTGATGTTAATTACATCATTTGTAGTAAAGTAAAAGTTTTTAGGGTACCATCATTTTTTTATATTTGCTGTCAATCCAGCATCATCTGGAAGTGAAACTCCTGAGCTGCGTCTGTGATCAAAGGCGGCACAAATAAAGCCGCCTCGCCTGCGCGTGTCGGAGACATGTTTGATATTTTTCACGGGTAACCGGATCAATTAGTGATTCTTGAACATGCACACATATCCACGGGGAAAAAAAAACACTCGACCACGAACGCAGCAAAGAGAATTCAAGTGTTTGATCTTTTGCCGCAAAACACGGGAGGATTTCTTCAGGCTACCAAACACACACACACACACACACACGCACACACACACACACACACACACACACACACACACACACACAGGTCATCTGAACTCCACCTTCACAGCCTCCACCCACTCACACAAACAAAACACACACCTACACGCAGCTCTTACCAGTCATGGTGTTCAACTGGGTAGTCATGCCATAAGGCATGCTGGTTCTCGCCTCTGCACTTTTGCACCGAATACCGGCGACAGTTTGCTTAAACTGACTTCTTCAGATGCAGAGACGCGGTGTCAAGGAGATGACGGACGCTTTCAGACCTGCTGACTCCGATCTGAGAAGGACTGCGGCGGTCTGGAACAGCTAAATCAGAGAGGCACCATAAATATACTTGACGGTTCTTGAAAGGTCCCTGGAAGACGGGCAGACTCCTGCCAATATTTATTCACATCTGAGGGTGTGTGTGTGTGTGTGTGTGTGTGTGTGTGTGTGTGTGTGAGCAAGTCCTTCCCCGTATCATCCACCAGCTCAATCTGCTGACGATGGAGCTCCTTCAAACCTGAAAGCCTGCGAGTCATATATATTTTAGTATTATTATGCTAATTATCTCCGACACGCGATCGCTTGCACGCGTGCGTCCGTCCGTGAGTGCGTGTGCACCTCTGTGTCTGTCCGCCCCCAATCACGCATTCTACTGCAGCAAACTGCTCAATACTTTGGGCGGCCAGTTGTGGCCGCACGCTCACGGACCTCCTCGTGGTTACGATTGCTCACGCTTTATTAAAACACTTTTATTACCTTTTTTTTTTTTTTCTTCTGTTTTTTTTTTACTGCTCGTGAAAACACAGCTGCGTGCATCGCCCATCCCCAATATTGTATGACATGTCTTAAACGGCGACTTTGAGCCAATTTCCTGCATTCATCACTGTTTTATAGTTTGAATGAAGTGTAGTCTGCGCTGCCTTACAGCCCATTAGTATCTATGGTGGGGGGGTGTGTGGGAGGGGGGGGGGGGCAGTAGTCGTTGCAGACACACCTGGCGGAGATCTGCACTCTACTAAGTGCACCTTTCTAGTTACAGTTCTGTATTAACTAAAGTATGCACATCCAGGCCATAACCGCTAAGTGCTGGATAATGTTCCCTTGAACATTTAATCGATTAATATCTAATGTGCAGCCTCTGATGTGCATTTATTCTCAACGTTATATACTTCCACGGAGCTCAGGTTTGAAGCCTTAAAGCAGTCTATGTCTATAGTTCGTTGGCTGAATGGAGCGCGTGTGTGTCCATGAGAGACACCGGATTATTCACGACTCATCCGTAACCCCTTCTGAAAAGCATCTCATGGAGTTGTGACATCTGCAGGTTTAACTCTGGTTGTTTGACACCTCGTTGATCCATAATGTGAACGGCAGCGCTGCGTTCATTCAGGTTTCTTTCTCTTTTCTGATTCACTCATGATCCAACATGGAGGTCTGATCACACAGGTTATCAATTTAACTCATTTGGAAGACTAAACAAAAGCTCCTGTCATAATTATCTCCCGTCATCGCATTGAAAGCATCCTTTATAATTGATCTAAAAGCAACTTCCTGGTTCATCTTTGACCTTCTGCTTATGACTATTAACATTTATTAATAAATCTTCTCCAGATTAACTGATTAATAGTTTAGTCGGTGACATTTCAAAGAATAGTGACACAATGCTACTGTTATATTTTTTTGTCATCTCCCCTTTGGAGGAGGAAACATTTTCTTTACTTGTTTAGTAATTTGTGATTTGGGCTATCCAAATAAAATGTAATTTAGTGGTTAAATAACAAACCTGCAAACCAAAGTCAATTTTATATTTATTTTTTTTAAATGCCTGAAATAAGGTCTGTGGTTCACACAAGTGTAAGAGATTTTAATGTTTTTGTCCTACGATATAAAATACGTCAGTAAATACCCCTCTGGTGAATTTTGGAGCTTTTTACGTGTCTTTAAAAAGGCGGTTGCTATCAAGTGTCTAAATGAGACTACAAAACGTCATCACATGTCAGAACCCAGGTTATTAAATAATAAAATGTGTATGATTTCCCATCAAAACACACACACACACACACACACACCTACACACACACACTCTCACACACACACACACACACACACACACACACACAGACGAAGCACTGACTCAGTTGTTCCCGGCACAATTTGAGAACTACATTAAACAAGAAGAGGAAACTTGTGCTGTGACGCAGCTTTTAATATAATTGCAAATTACTGTAGGGATGCCACGCGAGCCCAGAGGTGGAGGATGACTCACTCACGTTGGTACTAGCGTGTTGCTATTAGCCTTCTGACCCTGCAGGTCCGCTGGGAGAATCGTCTTGTTCACACACACACACACACACACACACACACACACACACACACACATATTTTCTATTTATATATTCAACATTGCTTGTTTGTTTTCATGCGATGATGTTGCCCTGAAGGACTGATTGTCTGTTAGGAGCGCCTCTCCGCTCTGTGCCGTTACCACACACACACACACACACACACACACACACACACACACACACACACACACACACACACACACACACACACAACAGTTGTGCACACGTAAAAGTTTACACACCTACGCGAAATGATATGCGTGTGTGTATCCTCTAACATGTGTCAAACCTAATGACGGTTGGCCAAAAGTCTATAAATGTGCCAGAACTGTTATTTTTTCCAACGGGAATGAAAAGGATGAGGTCAATTTAAACACAAAGACACTTTGACACGACATCAAAATGAAGAGATTCTCTTTTTTATTTTATTCTAATTATAAGTATGGTTTAAATGAATGATATGTTAGTGCAAACACGGATTGACATCTCTGTTTTTTTTATGCAGCGTGAAAGACAGAAGGACACTGTTGTATCTTTATGCTGCCGCTGCTGCATAATTAAAGTCTAGCAGCGGCAGTAACACCCACAGTTGTGCTCCCTAAGCGCTGCCGGATTCATCATCCACCTCCGCTAAAGGTTAGCGAGATGCTCCCGGAACCTGCAGTCAAAGATTCTCGGATCCCTGTGATGAAACAGCATATGCAATAAATGCTCATAGGGACAGAAACTAGAGTTTCCATTTACTTTGTTTCACCGGAATAATCCACTCTCCTGGGTCCAAACTTTATATATATATATATATATATATATATATATATATTAAAAAAAACACAACAAAACAAAAGTGAGCAGTGACATTCTTCGCCATTTCAATTTTAAATCTGTTGGAAAATAAATTTTTAAATGTACAAGTTAAAATGACAAATATGCTTTTCAAACTACCAGGAATTTCTGTGAAAGATGGTCAATAGCAAGCAGCTGAATGGCAGACAACTGAAACCTTGTTATATAAAAGTTCAATGGAGGAGTTTGTTTATTAGAAGGAAAAGTGAGTTTTTATATGCAGATTGTGTACCAGGTATAATATTTACCATGTATACTGTTCTATTTTAGCATGTAAGCAGGCTAATATGGCTAATTACTGCTTAACACTGCTGGTGGCTATAGCTGATAAGTCAGAGGATTAGGAGTCATCTTCTGGGGACCATGAATGTGTGTACAACAGTTCATGGCCATCCATCTAATAGTCGAGATATTTCTGGACCAAAGAGGTGGACCGAACAACCGGCTGACTTCGTCCATCCGTCACTGGAAACACTTTGGAAAAGGACGGGCACTTTAAAAAGATTTTTGGCAGCTGATTAGACGCCTCAGCACGAACTCCTAAATAGTCCTTATTTAAATTCTTAGGTCCTACATTTTTTGGAAATGACAAATCCAGAGTGATTGTCCCACAGCCGTTTCGGAAGGTAATGAGCCCGAGACTGAGCGTCTGGGAGACAGGGTTAACGAAACACTTAACCACGCCCCTTTTTGCCTCAAGGGACTCTGATTGGTCCGAGTCATTGTGGTTGGGACACTAAGACGCTAGAAGATGAAAAATGCATTGAGCAGTCATGAAACAGTTGGCAGCTCTTGGTAATCTGATCATTAAAAGTGGGCATAACGCTCACTGGCTGCGCTGTGGGAGTGTTCGAGAGTTGGACACAAGTACTTTTTGTTGGCAGTGTCAGTTGGTTGTTATGGAAATGAAGTCTACAGAGCATCTATTCTTTTTTTAGATAAAACTCTTTTGAGGCTTCTACAAAACACTAATAATCTGAGGGAAGGCCATATTTCTCGTCTGTTTATTCATTCAGCGTCTTCATTTTGACTAATCTTGCAGCGTCTTCAGAATTACACTGATTGGCCCCGGAGACATGGCAGAGATGGAAAAGACTTCACCACGCTATGTTTAGGATGCAAAATCATTTTTTTGAACGCAGTTAAAAAAGCTGACTCAGACTCCCTCGCCCACACGATCTACGTCTGGAGCAGAACCTTGGCGGCCCGGCGCTGCAGAAAAGAGCCTCGGATGTTTGAGTCATCTGGTGGAAGGAGAAGCTGGGAGCAGGGCAAAGGCCGACAACGAGACGAGCGGCGGGAAGACGGCAGAAATAAGCGAGTTTGTGAATGAGAGACCGATTCTCTGATTGGACGACTGAGATGTGAAGGGAAACGGGTCCGGTGTGGCGTTCGTGTCTCAATTCCATGCGTGCAGAGGGACATTTTGGTTTGTTTGAGGAATTATCACAATGCAAACACACAACATATATAATTCACTCTCTTGTGGAGAATCTTTGGTCAAAAGGTCCCATTGTGCACTTGAAATTGAGACAAACATAACTCCGTAGACATGAAGACCATTTAGGAGCGAGGAGTGCCAGGTGTTTACAGATAGGCCCTTGAGAAACATATGTCAATTGTAAGGAGCAACATGTTCGCCATAGACAGTATATAAGAAGGGGACATAGTCGTCATGACGTCATCCAGTGGTTTGTGGACTAAAGTTTTGACGCCTTGAGTTTGGCAATTTGGCCGTCGAAATCTTGTTTTTTTTTGCCCGTCACCATCTTGTTCTTGGCAACCAGAAGTGAAACGAGAGGGTGGAGGTCAATAACAGTGAACGCTGAATAAGACATTTTAGGAGACCAAAATTAAACTTTCATGAAATGAAAACACACTGTGAAAGGGTTAAAGTTGTAAGACGAAATCACGGACAACTCACAGACCTGACAGTGCCGTGGTACCGACCTGTCAATCACCTTGTAGCCCCGCCCCTAAAGCATCTCCTGCTTTATGGTCTGTTTGACTCTAAATGGACCATAATTTACTAAATGAACATCATGCTGTATTGAAGAAGACTTGAAACTAGAGATTGAGACATAAACTCATGTTTACAATGTTTACTGAGGGAATCAAGAGAGAAGTAGAGTCATTTTCTATAGACTTCTATACAACCAGAGGAGTCGCCCCCTGGTGGTCAGGAGAGAGAATGCAGCTTTAACACATGAAGCTTTGACTTCTATACAACCAGAGGAGTCGCCCCCTGGTGGTCAGGAGAGAGAATGCAGCTTTAAGGAACTTCCACGTTGACTTTGCTTTTCAGAACTGTTGTTTGTCGCCTGCTTTGTACTGTATGTCCAAGCCAAACATAGCCAGTTAAATACAACATATAAATTACATGTATTCCAAACAAACCCTGCTATGACTTCTGCAGTGCAAATAGAGTTTAAAATAATGAAAATACATTATGTGGACATATGAATAGAATACATGCCGTTCCTTTAATAATTCCTGTTCTATATCTCCTCGGTATAACAACATTTCCTTACACTATATTGTCCTATACTGTCGTTGGGGTTTAATTATCAGGATATTGGCCATTACAGGTGGAAAATGAAAAGGAACATTGAAAGTTTCATTTTAACGAGGGTACTCTGTCCTTGGCTGTCACAATAAAGTAAACGTTTCTTTTTCCTTTCTCTCCAATTAGTCTGAAAGTGTTCATGGAGGACATGGAGGGATGTGTAACTCTCTATCTGTCACAGGTTGTTAATGGAGAACTGGTACACGGGTGGTGGTTGTGGGAAGAGGGTAAGTTTGTATTTATATATTTAATTTATGAGTAGTAGTGGATGTATGAATATATAGGTTAATTCACATGGTTAAAGGGTAGTTTTGACCACAGAAGCATCAACATAATCCAAATTTATGGACAAATGTGCATTATTGGCTTGCATCCATAATTGGAAATATGGTATCATGTCATATGCAAACCTTAAAAGTCCTAGTTTGGTAACTTTTAAACCAAGTACCTATAAAACATCACCTAAAAAAATGTATCACTCTTGAATTAAAGCTTTTAAAATGTGTTATGTCTTAGCCATTTTTTTGCTACATGTTTTCTCCATTTTAAAATAAGTCTTTATTGAATTTGGGGGAGATTAGGGTTTAGAAAAAAAAACATAACTATCTGCAAGATGAAATCAAGATGTATGCATTAAAGATAACCTATTTATTGAAACCAGTATTAATATCAGGTGAATGCAGGATTCGCGTCTGCAATTGTGAAATGTGTACACAGTAAGGGGCAGGGAACGGTCCAAAGGCAATACAGGTCCTCCTGGCTCAACGTAACATGCTCTGTATTTTTTTAAAGCGACACCCAAAGGAGCACCGGCTCACACCCCGGGGAATGCAGCTCATTAAAGGGTATATGAGAAGCCATTGTCACAGGCCTTATTAAAAAAACAAGTATAGCGTAACTCTTGTCGGCTAATTCTTTTTAATCATAAAACGTGAAGCCGGCGGAGAGAGCGCTGATTAGCCTACATGCACTAATTTAAAGTTCAGCGAGTGGGTAAAAAAAAATCCAGAAGACTGAGTCACAGGGGAAAATACCAAAGTGGAGTTAAAAACGCAATGGCGAGATGATTCACATCCTTTTTAAGGATGGTTTCACCGATCAACCCTCATTTGGAACTCTGATGAATTGTATATCAGTAAGAAATGGCCGTGGTTTAAGTCTTGCTGCATGTTTGGTACACTTCCACTAAGCATTGGTTCCACATCTGAGACGCTCCGTGTACGACTCTTTCCTTTCTAGTGGCCATCAGATTAGTTTGGTATGAGTTTCACGAATGCATTAAAAGATTTGGGTACCCCAGATATATTCTGGTGTGTACCCGACTGTAGTGCCCACCAGATTATTTTGGTTTGTACCAGGCGGCAACCTCCGGTTCTGACAAGTGAAGCCAACACGCTTTAAACTTGCATTCTTTCTAATGGCCATCAGGTTGCAAAAAAAATATCTGATTGTATAGAAGTCTATGAGAAAATGACCCTACTTCTATCTTGATATGTGTATATGGTCTCAGTCTCTAGTTTCAACTCTTCTTCAATACATCATGATGTTCATCTAGTAAATTCTGGTCCCATATAAAGTAGCCCATCAAGCAGAGTATGCTTTAGGGCGGGGCTTCCTTTTGATTGACAGGCCGCTACCAGAGTCGTATACAGCTTCACTCCTCCGCAGTCCAAATATGGTCACTTCCGTTTACGGGTTGCAAAAGAAACGAGATGGGGATGGCCAAAGTAGGCTTCTGAACGGAAGTCCACAAACCAACGGGTGTTGTTACGACAACTAAGTCCACTTCTTATATACGGTCTGTGGTTTGCACCAGATTCAGTTTCTACTGCGCACTTCATAGCTTTAACCCTCCTGCCGTGTTCGTTTCTCCCCCCTTACTTCAGTATTCCTGGGTCAAATTTGACCGGTCTGTTTTAACTGCTCTTACATTAACACTAAAACCATTAATCATCACCAAATTTTATTTAACACATTTTTAAGCTGTAAACAATGTCTCAGACTAAGGGTGTACATGAAAAACTGCTGTGAATATACAAAGAATAGACACTGAAAATGTATCGCTAAATTCGGTCCAGAGCCTCTACAGAAAATCGCTGTTATGTGCAATCAGATAGTACTTACTAGATTCTATACTTGTTTCTAATTCACACTAGATACTCATTGGTTCCACCATGCAGTACATAGACCATAGGTTTTAGTATGCACCAGTAAGGGCCACTGTGGCTTAGTGGTGAGCAGGGTCGTCCTTCAATCAGAATATCAGCGGTTCGATCCCCTGCTCCACTAGCCCATGTAATGTGTCCTTGGGCAAGACACTTAACCCCAAATTGCCCCTCTAGTTGTGCCTAGGGTGTCTGACCATGAAGTCACCATTTGGCATCCATTTCCCATCTATTTCTTCACTGTGCAGAGGAATGAGAGAGGTTGAAAGAATTCTAATTTCAGTGGAGCAAGTTCCACCTTGAACGATGCGAGACACCAAGTGCAATCAGTGAACCGGATCCTGTAGTACACTGTTCTGTGGCATCTCTGGCTCCCTCTTATATTTATGTCATTGACCAGCAGGGCAGCCTAATTTATCAGTCTGTCAAGTCACTGATTAGCCCCGTGTTGTGGCGCCAATGAAAGTGGCGTGTTTGAGGCCTCCTCATTGTGCATGCTGTGTGTATTTCTGTGAGTACCACACAGCGCCTGCAATGTGGAGGCTGAGACACGCAGAGACGCCTCGCACACACCTGCCACACGCCTGCTCTGGCTCTCAAGGACAAGCGGCACAAAGAAAGTGACAAGCTGTTTCGACACATGCTCTGCATGCACACACATTTCCAAGGTTTTTACAACATTCTGGTACATAATCACATCTTTTTTTTATATGTAGAAGTCTACAAACACCCACAGGAAATGCGATCAACTGCTTCACAGGACTTTCCCCACGGTGTCCCTTTCCACCCGTAATTCTATATACGAGTGGGTGGTCTCGGTGACAGAGCTGCTCCTCCGGGGCAACACAGGAAAGTGAAGCTTTCTGTGCTTATTATCTACTGCAGCACTGCAGCGGCGCCACGGAGCTCTGGCAGCATAATGACCCTTGTAAGATCCCAGTTTAGTGCTACAGAGACGACAAGCTATATGCAAAGGTTCTGCTGTGGTTAATGAACAAAAGAAAAAACACATTATCCTGTATAGCATAAACCCCTGAATGTTGCGACCAATTTGATGCCTAATCCCACTGGGTTGTTAATGCTAACCACCAAAAATCTGTTCTTTTTTTTTGGTCTTCCTTGTAAGAGATTCCCAAACATCTTGCTCAATGTTTCCTCTCCCAATTAGCGCTACGGCTAACGTAGCTTTTTTGTGTCACACGCCGCCCGGCTGCCATGCACGCCTCCCTTTCCACTATTTCTAATTTCACCTCTGCAGTACCTCCACGTCTGTCACTCTTAGTTCCACTTGCTCGGCCAGCCCTGCCCGTTCAATCAGGTGCATGCTAATAAGCTTAGAGTGGGGCCAGCCAATCCCGCGGGGAGGGCCGTTGGGTAATTAGCTCGTGGCTAATAGGCGTAGCAATGGCCCCGGTGGAGGCAGAGTGGAGACCTGCGGTCGGGTTCCTGACAGTTGTTTGTCTCTGGCGGGAGGCTCGCTGCGATGCGTATGCGAGAGGGTACATTAAAGATGGAGGAGACTAGAGGATAGTGCTGGAAGGAATGGGGAGAGTGGATGCGGGAATAGCAGATAAAAGGATGTTTAACGATCAACGATCTCTAGCTTGCTTGTTTGCCGAGTTCACTGTTTAAATACATTAATTAATTATACACGTATCATTTAGTCCAGCCCATTTACGTCAATGAGGCTGAATAATGCAATATAATTCAACAGCAGAGGAAACTACATCCTCCAAAATCATCAGTGAAATCGACACCATCCCTCAAACAAAGATGTGAAATTAAAAAACACTTCCTGAAGGACTGCCGCATTAGAGTGCGTTCGTTTTAGCTACGTACCTAATGAACTGACAGTTTAGTGGAAGAACATTTTACTGCAGGGATGCAACTAATAATGTACGTTGAAATGATCTCCAACAGTAGAGCGAGCACCGTGAGTTTAGAGGAAAAGTTATGTTTTATTTTCTTTTTATTTTCACATATCAAATAGTGCCGTGCTTCAGCGGGGCTTCTCAGAAACAGCGGGGCTTCCCTAAAAGCTTTACCTGCTGGGAGTTGCTGGCCGAAACTCTCAGAAAAAGAGGAACCTGACATGCTGGATGGGCATTCACAGTGGTTTCCAGCAGAATGACGTCATTGTCAGGAAACGACAACTCTCGCCCAAATGACTGCTCCCATCTGAGAAGGGTTAACTCCTCCGATGGATGAGCCAGCAGCGGATGCGAAACGCTTGTTTCGGAGGATTGCAAAGGGAACGTGGGAGGGAAAACGTATAGCTGCAGATAATAAGAGGACTGATAAAAAAAAAAATTAAAAAAAAAAGCCAGGAGTAGCTTGTAGGATGGTGGAGTGGGAAGCAGCTGTCTTTGAACAAGCCCATCTAGAGGAGAGGAACAGCTAACAAGGCAGCCGGGCTGATTCTGTATCTATCAAAAGCAAACCGAGGAAATGTATTCTGCACGGGGACTGATATATTGACGGATGACATCGAGAGAGAACGATGTTTTTACAGATGGGTTAGTCTCGTATCAGAAGTTGAAAACCATTTTGCATTTTTTTTTTTTATATATCCGGTATGTTCTTTGAACAGAAGGTTGATCTTTTCCGCTGGGCGCAGACACCAATACGAGCAGATTTAATCTACCAAGCATTTTATTTTTTATTCCGGTGGCACACAGTTTGATACGGAGCCTCATCCATTTCATCTTGTTTTGCCTGACACTTCTCAAATGCATTTTCATGTTTCTTCTTTGAGTACAGAGAGGGAGGAGATAAGGAGAGAGAGAGAGAGAGAGAGAGAGAGAGAGAGAGAGAGAGAGAGAGAGAGAGAGAGAGAGAGAGAGAGAGAGAGAGAGAGAGAGAGAGAACTGAAAACCTTCATTTCAGCTTTGGGCAAACTTGCCCTTGTGTACGGAGGACACACACACACACACACACACACACACACACACACACACACACACACACACACACACGGACGCATCCCTCAGCCAATACACGGATCAAACAAATAGATATGGAATCACACGTGCAAATATGCCTTTTGTTTTGCAACAGAAACACAATCACACGCTTTGCCAAATTATTCATTTATTCAGAGAAGGCTGACTCAGGTTGCGGAAATACTCCTGCACCGGCCCGGCCCACGCTCCATTTAACACATCTGAGTGAGTTACTGGGTAGTGTAAATGGACAGCGCAGTCACCTTTTAAACAGACTGTGGACAATGCTTCACAGCGGAGGATGCACTACATTACACACCAGTCCAAAAGCTATTAGACTTCATTAGCACCACATCCTGAGCGGGTCGCACATCTTGTCAGCTCTTGTTCCTCGACTGCGTATTTCAAATTATGGATGTTATTTTCAGGTGTCACTGCGCTTTAGCCCAAGTGCTTGTGGGACAGTCGAAACAGTCTCGGGATCTCCCACCAACACCCCCAGACACCCCCCACCCCCGCCCCCCCCCCCTCCCCCCCCACCCCAGCCCAGCCCTGCACATCTGTCTGCAATTTATGGAACTTTCCAAAAACTCATGTTTTCCCTCGTTTCGTATTCCCGCTTGAACCTTTCCCCTCACCGGTGTCGTCAGTGTTACTGAACGAAGGCCCACCAGGTTTAATTATTTCAACATTGTTTCACAGAAATCCTGATTTGTCAGTCTTTCATGGCGGATAGATCTAATCTATGTAATTGAAAAATTGTGGAGTAAAACTCAAATGTCCAATGGACCTGAGACTGTCAAATGTAATGCATTAAGTTAGGTTAACTTAAAGTGTTTATTTGCATTTTAAGTATATATATATATATCTATATATATATATAGATATATATATATCTATATATATATATTAAAAGTTAGGTTAGGTTAACTTAAAGTGTTTATTTGCACTTTTTAGTATACTAAAAAGTGCAAATAAACACTTTAAGGTAACATTTAAGGTTAAGTGATGAAAAAGTAAATGTATTTCTTTTCTTCATAGAAAGTAGGCCAATTAGGGAATAAAACATTTTATTGATTTCTAAGAGCACCTTTTTGTATTTCTATTGAACGCTTTCCTGTGATGTTGTGTTTTGAGTTAAAATACCTTCATTTGGGATCTTTTCCAAATAAATATTGATGTTTGTCATTATATCGGCATATATTTCTGCCACGGTACCACCCCTTAAGGTCTCCATGGCACCCTCATGCCACCCCAAGAATGTTTTTCTAGATCTGCCGCCGATGAACAGAAACAGGATTTTAAGCTTGGCAATCGGATGTTTGTCTTATTGTCAAAGAAGCAGATATTTTCGAACACAGCTGTTCATCTTTTGTATCGATTATTCAATCAAAAGAGCTTCATGACCATCCTGGGAGTCGTGTTACATTGTCTGTGAGCAAAATGACCCAATGCAACCCAAAGTGGCTCCTCCCACTTTTGAAATCGATTGACCAGGGTTAGAAGCTCACTTCTTTCCTGTAGCTTGTACTACTGTGTGTAAAACCATCAATGGAAAAGTGTTCGCCATTGTACCCATTTGTATGAATATCATGTATTTTCCCCCCACCTTCGAGTATGGCCATTATGAACAGCGATCAATACTTTTGCCTTTAGCAACTTATTGCTCAAGGGCACGTCAATCTGGTGATTGTTGAGAAAGAAGGAGGTGTTGATGTGTTGTGACCTTGCAGTTGTATACCAACTGAACTCTTTCCACTCCATCTGTTGAAAACTTGATTCTGTTTTCTAAATAAGAAGTAAAACCGTTGTATTTCTGCCAAAGAGTTGGATGTTTCCCATTGTCTTCCATTCACTTTTCTTACAGACGATGCTTTTTTTTTTATCATTCATCCATTTCACATTGGCAATAAATAAATAAATCTCAGCTCTCAGTAGCTTTTAGAAACAAAAAACGGACACACTTTTCCTCTAGTTGTCAACTCAATGCGACCAAATGCGGAATAGCTCTTCTCAAATTAGACTTTTCAGTTCATAGTATTACTTTATACTGTATGTTGTGTCGGTTTGTATTTTTCAGCTTAAAATACTGTGTTTTCTCTGTGGCCCTGCGGGGGAAATTAAAACCCAACCATGTCTGTGTGCGTGTTCATGTGTCGACCTCCTGTTCAAGGCTGCGAAGCCCAACAAAGACAGAACAGATTCCTTACTCTCACCCGAGGCCCGGTCTCTTGACCTCAATGTTTTGTTAGCCGAGGATGTGGAAGGGGAAATATAATGTTGGGTATGTGCGAGGAAGAGGGCAGGGTCTATCGATCGGGCTGTTTAGAAACTAAAGAGACGAGGGTGGTGGGAGGGGGGGGGGGGGGGGGGGAGAAGATTCCTAAATCCCTTTTTGTCCTCCCCGATTAAACCGGAGGTAATAAGGGGGTGTGGATCAGTCTTTTGCTTTGAATGTAATTCATTCGTCCTACCTTGTATCACACGCAGTTCCCTATGGGGAACCTGGGTTCAGTTGGCTCTGACCTGCTTGGGCTGGTTTCCCATAAACTGCTAAATCTATTTTGGGTCCAGATCCAAGCTGGTATTACCTGGATGTGTTAAGCTCTCAGTGTAACAAATCTCTCTAATCTTTCACCTCGTCTCTTTTTATTAGCGAAACACCAACGCATGAATCCCTCAGTCGTTTAGTCAAAGGTTGTCTACGGGACATTCAGAGCATTAATATGGCAGCAAACGACTATTATCTACGTAAAGGTCTACCTGAGCGTGTGTTATAATCGGAGCTGCTATTATCTCACGCTGTGCACTGTTCTCATATGGCAGTTACAGCTGACAGCGTCGTCACGGAAACATAGCGCCCATCCGCCGGTTCCCCCTCAGACAAACACTGTGAGCTCTATCAGCAGAATTTGGGCCGTTACAGAAAGTTGTATCTTGAAGTTCTTCCACATCGTTTATTTAAAATTGTATCGCTCATTAATTGGAAATAAATCGCTGTATGTCATCATATTCAAATTACACGTTCATGACTTGAAATCTCACAATGACTCAGCTCATTGAGTGGAACGATGAACGTGTGCATCGCTGATGTGTTCGAGTGGGTTTTCGGGCGTTATTGGAGCTCTGCGGCGCCAAGTGATGATTGCGACACCTCTGTTTTTTTTAATCTGACCCCGTGACCTCTGGCCTTCTCGCCTGTCTCCTGTCACCGGCAACAACGGAACACGGCAAGCCGCGGTCTCACGATGCATAACGTGTTTTTGTGAATGGATTCACCGTCATCATCTCTCTCTCTCTCACACACACACACACACACACACACACACACACACACACACACACACACACACACACACACACACACACACCTCGTGAAAGACCCCGCAGGGTAGATTAATTAGAGATGCTGTTTGGAGTCGTAGACAGTGCTGGAACAACGTGAAACTTCACCCGACTGCAACACACACACACACACACACACACACACACACACACACACACACACACACACACACACACACACACACACACACTCCCTGTGTTGAGTGTTAAATTGGTATGCAGGACCAGTAAGCCTGGCAGAGTTATTACGCCTCGGTCTATAAATGCATGTTATCTCTCGCGTTCTCTTTATTTTTTAATCATTTTTCTGTCTCGTCGTTCTGTTGTGGACATTTTCTGAATCCCCATCTTGAGTGTTTGCATATTTGCTTTAATCTCTCTGTGTGGCTTCTGTTTCGGTCCTCCTGTCTCCCCCTTGTCTCCCTCTTGTCTCTTCCTCTCATTAGATTTGAAAACCCTAATGAAAAACAAACAGGATGGAAAACACCTCCTCCGGCCCTCCATTTTCCCTTTCTCTCTTCTCTCTTCCCTCTCCACATCCTTTTATTTCCCTGCCTTCTTCCTCCGCCTCCTCTCATCTCCCTGTCTCCCTCCTACGCCCCTCTCACCTCTTCAGCTGCTCTGTCCTCTTTTCTCACAGCCAGAGCCACCATTTGGGGAAGAGGAGAGAGAGAGAGAGAGAGAGAGAGAGCGAGAGAGAGAAAAAGAAAGAAGAAAGACACAAAACAAAAAAAGAGAGTCTGCGGCACCTGCTCTTACAAAATGGCTGCAGACGTAACGATAAAAGCAGTCATTTCGGAAAGCGCAGGTGACATCGAACATCAGGATGTAAAACTGCTGCATTTGAGGAGACAGTTTGTCGGAGAGTGGAGACACCTGTTCATAACCTCTTAGCATAAACACCCTACTTTCTGTTTTGCTCATGAACTCTCCTCTCCTTTCTCTCGTGTCATCTTGCTGGGTCTTTTTCTCCTTTTGCATCTCATCGTTCCTTCCTTCCTTCCTTCCTTCCTTCCTTCCTTCCTTCCTTCCTTCCTCCCTCCTCTGACTACATCTCTTTCCCGTCTCTCCGTGGCAATGAATACCGGATCAGTCGGAGACAGACGGTGCGTGGGGTCTCCTCGGAGGAGGGAAGAAAAGCACTCACACAGCGCACACATGCACGGCGACATATGCCCGAGCAAGAAAAAAAAAAAAAAAAAAACTCTGCCTCCGAGCGTACGAACACACACACACACACACACACACACACACACACACACACACACACACACACACACACACACACACACACATATGCGCTGATAAATTCTGACAGTGTAATCTTCCTTATCGGTAATCTGCAGCCACCGAGTGAGACTCAAATAGCTTCTTCAAACATTAGTGAAGCCACGAAGGCGATAAATGGAAAAACACACACACACATGTTTGAGGAAAGTCACACACACATACGCACACACACACACACACACACACACACACACACACACACACACACGGATACTGTCACACACGCGGGAAGACACACACTTTTCAGGGGCAGTTGTGAAATTCAATGCATTTCTTTTTCATTCTACGTCTCTGCCTTTAATCATAGATTTTCTTTCAGTCGGAGCATCAAATACTACCAATAATATTTTTACATGACGTTGCGTCATGTAACGATTTTAGTTCCATGGCCTTCGTACTTATCTGAAGCCAAACCCGAACCAAGTAGTTTTGTTGCCTGAACCGACTGATTCACGACTTTAAACACGGAGCAACGATACTACACGAAAGGGTTCTGCCCAAAGAACTAGAATAGGACATCAAACTGTTTTCTGTGGTCATGTGACTTGTACGAAAGAAAATGGCGATCGTTGTTAGTTGTAATGCACAGACGTCAGTTGGGCCGTAAAGTGTTGTCACAGCTCGGCGGGTTGAGAGCGGACAGGGAGGTGGAGGCACCGCCGTCCACCAGCTCGATGTTCGGCTCATTCTCCGTCACCAGTGTCGCATTAAAGCGCGGTGGAATTAGCAAGCTAGCTAACTAGCCAGCTGCCCGCTAGTTAGTGAGCTATCTTGCTAATCCCACCATGCTTTAATCATCTGGCGATAGCAGCGTGCTTTCCTACGCTGTGACAAGAGGGTGTGGCTGAAGCACTGAGGGGTTACATCTTACTCTCTGCGCTTTGTGACGTTACTTTGTACCGTTTACATTTAAAACGTGACTACAAAACTTCACCTCAGTGACTTTGCCCGCTGCAACGGCCACATTTAAACAACGGTACACGGAAAAATGGCCGCCACTCTGACTCCTGTGCCGTTGATTTGAATGGGAATGTCCGTTTTACTCCTTTTCTATATCTATGATTCTGCTCAAGTGGCAAAATATATCGAGTAGGGATGAGATCAACTTGCTTTTGGATCTTTCTGTTATCCAGCAAACCGTGATAAGACTCCTCCTCTTCCTCTCTCTTCATGTGTCTTTCTCGATCTTTGTCTCCCTCCATGTGTCCTTTCACCTCTCATTGCTTCATGCTGAAAATCTTTTCCCCCTCTGTGGCTTCACTTTGATTTTGATTAACATTAACTCAACTCTGTGTGTCTGTTAGTGCGTAATCTCACGCGGAAGCCCCACGCCACCAGATTTAAAGTTTACACCTGGTAGAGATGCAGATACTGCCATTGCATAGCAATTAAGACATAAAAACACATGTACAGTTCTAATAGTGGAGCTATGGCAGGATGTCCTTTCTTCCTTTTGGTCCCTGTGAGGACATTTAGTCTTCATGAGGGTAAAATTACAAAGGTACACATAAACTGGGTCTAAAAGTCCACATTTGTAGGCGAAAGACATCATTAATATTCACAAGGTTTGTTTAATACATTTAAAAGCTCCAGGATCTTGTGGTGGAAGGGATTGTTTTTGTGTTGTCAAGGTCAAGAATAAACTTTCAATCCCAAAGTCCTGTTTCAAGGGTTGCTCGTAATTAAGTGGAGACACGCAGTCTTAAATTGCCTGAATTTGGAGGAAACTCATTAAACGTTTCCCAGTTGAGCACTGTTTTTTACGCTCCGTTGGCTCTTTGAGGGCAATATCCTGCTGATAAAATGAGAAATGTTTGACTTTAAAGGTTGGTGAGGAGAACCTGAACGCACCATGAGTCTGGATCTCTGTGCGGCTGAACAGTTTTATTTGTAGATACGGCGAATGTCGGACCTGACCGTGAGCTACTCTGAAGGACTCTCCTTCATGCAACGCGTCCTTTGATGGATTCACTTTCTGAACTCATTTGAAAATTCAAATTAAAAGGTATGGTGCATAAAAACTGAGCAGTGCTTCCTCCCGTTAGTTTTGGCTAAACTGGAGACCGAAAGCAAAACCTCTCATGTCCCAGAGGACATCTTGTTGTGTTTCCAGTTGGACATTTTAGTTGGTGTCTTCGTGTAAATGACCTTTCTTCTTCACCTTCGAAAGTCGCGCCAAAAAAAAGACAAAAACTCCACCGCTCATTCTCTGAATTCTCCAGATAACGAGAGGCTCTACTCACACATGGGCTCGGTCAGACTAGGGTAAAGTCTGTTTTCAATGTTCGGACATTTGCGTTCTCCCATACAGCTCCTCCGGGTTCATGTCGAGATAAGAGGGTTCAAGGTTCAGCGCATGTGTAAAAGGTGCTTTAGACAGCAGCTCATTATGCAGTCAGCTCCTGGACTGGTCTATGCCCGAATGCTTTCCTCCCCCGGTTGACCTAAACTGGAAGCCGCACACAGCCCTGACTGTTTATAGCAATTATAGAATTGCTGTATTTTTTTCCTCTAATCTGCCAATCCAATCTATATGCAAAATCCGGCTTTAATTTAATCACCAGAGCGAGCCTCATTGGTTTCATATAGACAACTCTGTGTGTCATTTTAGTTGTCAGGATTTTTTATCTCCATGCGGCATTCTGTTGATCATCTAGAATTAACAAAGGCGCCCAAATGGATCAGGTCAAAGAGATCCAAACAGACAGTTCAGATCAAATTTGTTCCTCACGAAATGTGCTTGATAACTGGAAACCAATCAGCCCCAGAGTGCAAAGTGTGAACCTTTCTCCGTCCATGCCAGCTTAGGTTTTAGCGCTTGGCAGATTGCCACGGCATTACTCATGCGAAACGATCAAAATTGTTCCTTCAGAGAAGGATGATGTTTGTGTCGAGGAGGACATGAAGTTGGACAAGCTCGCCAATGCAGGGAAACAAAGAGGCGATGCACCGCGGAGTGCACCCGACTTATTAGACCAAATCGAAGAGGCGCTGGTTCGCATGCACGTCTTTCTTACGAGGAACAATGTGTCGAGAAGAAATACGGCAGCGGCGAACTCTCTGAAATGAAACAACGTGATATGAGATTACTGCTGAGGCTGTGCACTGGTGATAAGATGAGACAGGGATGAGTCAGCACATAACCCCCCCCCCCCCCTCTCTTGAAATACACCTTTATGTGTATTATTTACTACGAGATTCTGATACGGTCTCACATGGCCACGAAAGAAGAACCGCAGCTTCGAGCACAACTGTTTGCTCGTTTTTGGGGGGGAAGCGGACAAGGTGACACGGGGGGAAGATGTGGTGATAAACACAAAGGGACAGGCAATGCGGCGGAGAAATAGGAGGTGGGGGGGGTGGGGTGGGTGGCGGTGGGATGGACCAAACACAGAGAGATTAAATGACAGTGAGGGATTAATGGCAGAGATGGGGCAGCGCCAGAAATTGGAATTGGGAGAATGAGAAGGAGGCGGTGGAGATTTAGAGGTGTCAAGTGTAAGAGAAAGAGACGCACTATTAATTAAGGGATTCATGGATGAAGGACTGTGCAGGAGGGGAGACGAGGGAAGGAAAAGATGGACTTCTTGCCCACCCTCGCACCCAAACTCTACCCAAAGCTCAGACAGAGGGAGCAAGGCAGTGAAGAGGAGGGACGAAATAGAGAAGGGACATGGAGATTTGACTGGTATCTTAGTACTGGTATATACTTGTATTATACAACCGTACAGAGAGAAAGGTCGATAACTAGAAGCTGGAATGGTTGAAGAAGCAATGGCGAGGAGAGGGAATTAATTCCCCTTTACAACACTTCAGGGAACAAAATGGAGCATGTGAAGTCGAGAAGGGTGAAATGCAAGAGGCCAAAACTAAAAAAGGAAAGAAGAGGAATTAATTAATCCTCTGGTGGAAGAGAAATGGAAAAAACTGAAACTCAAAAGTGGGAGTTGAAGGATCTCGCGGTCTGGACAAATGAATCACGAAAGTTTCACTTCATTTCCAAGACTCGTGTCTTTATTACCTGCATGACCTTTCTTTAATATCTTTCTCTCCGCGTCGTCTCGTTCTCTTTCACTCTTTAACACTGTCCCTCTGTTCCATCGCTGCTTTATTAGACACAGCACAATAGCAAGGCTTTGGTTAAGACGTGGACAATATGGCCGCTCTGAGGACCGTAAGTGAGTTTGGTTCAAGTTCCGTTTCTTTATATCACGGCACCGTTTCCGTGAAGACTACATTTGGCCCATAAGATGTAAAATGCTGCTCTGATAATATGAAAACAAGCTCACTACTGTCTGAAACAGATTCCTTGGCAGCAGCTGTGTGGGATGTCAATTTGTGGAACTGCTCCAACTGTACGAAAGTTGACAGGCACTTTGGAAATGCCCGAAATCCATCTGATCACCAACCAGCCAGACTGTTGATCATCGGGGCAGTTATTTAGGCGTAGCTTCCCTAAAGAGATCCTAAAACGAAGACCACCGTTGCAGGAAAAAGGTTGAGAACCCCTGATGTGGGTCTTCTTGCCTATCTGGAAAATCCAGACCCATAACTAGCACGGTAGTTGTTGGTTCTTTGCTGCATGTGGAGCTTTGCTGTGTTTGCATTTCTTTTTCTCTTTCATTCAAATCCGAGTGTTGTGCTTGGGCACAAAGTGATCATAATATATATTATTTATTTGTTACTTGTCACCTGCACACACCTGATCCTCATGTGGGAGACTCATTTCCTGAATCTCCTGGAGCAAGATTGAAACATTCATAAAACTGTATATTGAACTCTGTGTTTTACAGCAGCATTGACGCAGGACTGAAATATTGATCATCGTGACAAGGCTGCATATGGTCTTGTAAAAATCGGTATGTTTTCCCGGACTACATTGGCTTTTTGACGTATCACCAAATACCTTTAATCGAAGTCCCCGTACATAAGAAATCAGGATGGATGATGGATGGATGGGTTGATGGGTCAAACACGGGACTCACACCCAGGTGACCTGTGTTTGTGTCCCGTGTGAAACCCAGAAAGTGGAAGCATCTTAAAGCTGCATTCTCTCTCCTGACCACCAGGGGGCGACTCCTCTGGTTGTATAGAAGTCTATAGAAAATGACTCTACTTCTCTCTTGATTTATTCCCTCAGTAAACATTGTAAACATGAGTTTATGTCTCAATCTCTAGTTTCAAGTCTTCTTCAATACAGCATGATGTTCATTTAGTAAATTATGGTCCATTAATCCAAAAACCAATGGGTGTCGTCACGACGACTACATCCACTTCTTATAGACGGTCATTGGTGAAACCAAAAGTAACTTATTCTAATGCCACAAGCTCTAAAAACAATAAAGCATTGATCCACACATTTGCAGAAATGTTGATATAAAAACGTTCCAATGCCAACATTTAAATGTCTGTCCCCATCCAATACAACCTGTGACAGTCTTTTTCTTTGCATCCCGCTCAGGATAAACAGGACTCTGTAGCTACTGTATGTGTTCTGGATTTTTGAAGTCGCTCCTTTATGCTTCTCCTACTTTCTTTTTCATTCTTTCACACCCAATTTTCAACCCCAGCCTTTAGAAATCATATTCGGTGTTGTGCATGATTGTATGTGTTCGAGTCACTGAATCAATACATCAGCATCCACACAGCTGTGGACCTCCATGTCAAGCAAAGTGCCTCTCTCTCTCTCTCTCTCTCTCTCTCTCTCTCTATCCTCTCTCCCTCTCCCTCTCTCTCTCTCTCTCCCTCTCTCTTTTTTTTTTTCTCTCTCCCTCTCTCTTTGTCTCTCTCTCTCTCCCTCTCTCTCTCTCTCTCTCTCTCTCTCTCTCTCTCTCTCTCTCTCTCTCTCTCTCTCTCTCTCTCCCTCTCTCTCTCTCTCTCTCTCTATCTCTCTCTCCCTCTCTCTCTCTCTCTCTCTCTCTCTCTCTCTCTCTCTCTCTCTCTCTCTCCCTCGCTCTGTTTTGCATTTACAATCCTTTCCCCTACATGCAGTATGCTTGAATGCCCTCTCTTTGGTTACCAACTGACTCACACAGGCGCTTCGGACTTCACATTCACGGATGTTGTGTGGATGCAGTTTGAGCCACGCAATCAACAGCACACACACGGCCCGGGTTCAAAGGGTCCGAGAGGATATTATCTGCATCGGTTAAGGCTCCCGCAGATTGGTGCTCACGCTCTCACTCACAGATGCTGGTTAAAAGGGTGTAACTGGCAGCTCTGACAGAGAATAGTATCTGCTTTGGTCAAGGCCCGGTGGCTTGTCATGCAGACACACACACACACACACACACACACACACACACACACACACACACGGCGTCTCGCCACTAATGCAATGTGTTTTTTTCATTAGGACCCAGTCATTGGAGGCAATTACACGGGTCATCGTGGGTTTTAATGGAGGAATAATGGACTTGGAGGGAGGCCGGGAGAGATAGCGACAGTGAGGAGGGCAGAGAGAGAAAAGGTTGAGATAGGAGGAGGGGAAAGAAAGAGACTTTGATGAAGAGGAGCAGGGCGAGTAAGGAATGGGCTGATATGAGGTGTCTGTCACACTCGTGCTGCATGCCAATCTGGGGTTTAAAAAAAAGAGTGTGTGAATATGTGTTTCACAGCGGTTTAAATAGAAATCTGGTTCTCACTCAAAATGAACAGCTGCATGTCTTTGATATGTCGTTTGTGCCTGCGCTAGAAATTAAAAAAGATAAATGACTGCTCAGCTATTTGAAAGTACTGGAAATACAACCTCTCTGCTTTTGAGCGAAGCACAAAACTAACGTTACAACATTGTATTGATCTCGAGGAGGGAAATTAGTTTTGTCAGATAGAAAATAAAGGAAAATCCCACAATGCCTTCTGATCATTCCATCAAGTCGTTTCTCATGATACACGTATACATACACACACACACACACACACACAAATATATACTTTATATGGGAATTAAAGAGGTGAATGAAGAGGAATCTTCACTTGTTTCAGATCATTTTGAGGATTGCATTTTGGTTTGCATGTTAAACATTTTATCTTCAGTGTGTCCCGCAGTGTGGGGCTCACACTGCTCTGGTCTTGGTCTTGACTCGATCTCACCCTGCATTGGTCTCGACTTGGTCTAAATCCCTCAGTCTTAGTCTTGTCTCAGTCTCAGCCCTCAAAGTCTTGGACTTGAATCAGTCTTGCCCTGCTTTGGTCTTGGTCTTGGTCTTGACTTGGTCTTGCCCAGCCTTGGTCTTGGTCTTGACTTGGTCTTGCCCAGCCTTGGTCTTGGTCTTGGTCTTGACTTGGTCTCAATCCCTTTAATTCATGGTCTTCACTTGCTCTCGTGCTGCCTTTGTCTTGTTCTGGACTTGGTCTCAATCCCTCAAAGTCTTGGTCTGGCTTTGGTTTTAACCCCTCACCTCAAAGCCATAGTCTGGACTTGGTCTCCACCCCTCCCCTCAAAGTCTTGGTCTTGACTCAGTCTGGCCATGCTTTGGTCTTGGTCTTGACTTGGTCTCAATCCCTCTAAGTCTTGGTCTTGACTCATTCTCGTGACGATGAGACTTGGTCTCAACCCCTCTAAGTCTTGTTCATGACTTGGTCTTAACCACTTAAAGTCTTGATTTGGGGTCAAACCCTCTAAGTCTTCGTCCTCTCTCAGTCTCGATACACTCTGGTCTTGGTCATGACTTGGTCTTGCTTTAGGTGGTCTTGACTTCAACGGTGTTTCGGTGTATATTAAGAGTATGGCCTCTATACAATTCTTTGAAGCCAAGCCAGACTCGTTAAGTATTACCAATATGATGAATAGGTTAACTGATGTCTTTATGGACCCCACATGCGCATTTAAACGATGGATCTTCTGGAAGGCAACCTGATACACAAGATACCGAGGGAATAGCCCCAGTAGTTTGTTTGGTTATAAAAATGAGCTGACCTTTTGAAATTTAATACACTTTTCTTTATCTCCCATACATAGTGAGCCGTTGTTGTTTTTCCAAGAGCTTCGTGGTTACATTTGTTTCTGTTACTTTATCAGCTGACTGGGAAGCGCAACAACTACAGTAGATGTACATGGTTGTGACATGGACTTAAGTTTTTTAGTTCTGTAAATTAAAATGATGCATTAAGTTAAATGTATACTTGATGTCATATGTATATAAAGCTTTGTTACATGTATATAAATCTTAGTATCCTCAGATTTAATGAAATTTCGAATTTAGCAACCTAAAATTTAACACTGATTTCAACAAAATTATTGCAGAAAAGCTGATTTAAAAAAATACAATTTGTGGTACAGGCACTATGCTGTTGTTTTTATGAAGTTATTAGTAATATGTTGTTATTCATCATTTCACGAGTTAGACAAGCAGCTGCCTTTTATCTAGTTTTCTCTCCACTCCCTTTTAAGAGTTGCAGCGATCCGTGCTGAAAATATGGCATATTTACTGTGAATCAATGCTTAACTTAATACATATTATTGTTACAATCCAGGCAGATAGAATCATTCCCATGTAAAAAACAAAAAGTGAGTGAAAAAGAATAGGCAGTGGATGTTTCCACCAACTGTTACTCGCCAAGCTACCAGGATGTCCGCTCAACTGATTCTTGACTGTGTTATGGATCCAAGCGGTTTCTCACACAAACGGGACCTTATTCACGAAATAAGCAGATTTCCTGAAGTGCTTGATATTTAAGCGGTTGTAAAACCGGAGTCACCTTTTCCCCAAAGCTGTTTAAATCGTGACTTCGCATCTCAGTGATCGCTCAAGCGGCTTGAGGCGCTCGGTGAAATGGATTTGTTTTGGTGAATCTAGTGGAATGACTTCACTTCCACATCTGATCCGGTAGAAGTTTTAAATCACGACTAAGCATTTTGATTCAAACTAGAGCTTATAAAGTGGATGTCCTCTGCTGAATTTATGGTATTAAGCAGGTTTCAATTTGCCTGCCACTGGATGTGATCATGAATGCTGCGTCTGAGCTTCTCATCAGGGAACACGGATCTTCTGGGCTAACTGGGACGTCAGTATTGATTGCCAATAAAGCAGAGGATATTCCCTGTCTCTCTCTGTGTGTGTGTGTGTGTGTGTGTGTGTGTGCGCGTGTGTGTGTGTGTGTGTGTGTGTGTGTGTGCGTTGCTCTTGTGAATGGAGATAGTATTGATTGTGCATTAATGACTTCAACTGTATATTTAGAGGGAAGCGATCCCTGAGGAGAGAGCGTGCAATCAGCAGAAAGCTACTTGAGCGGAATCGGAATAAAGTGTTTGCATGAGTGCTGTGTGTGTGTGTGTGTGTGTGTGTGTGTGTGTGTGTGTGTGTGTGTGTGTGTGTGTGTGTGTGTGTGTGTGTGTGTGTGTGTGTGTGTGTATTTTTGTATTTGATACTGTGCCTTTGTAAATCAAAAAAAAGGAGAAGCTGTCCCTTTGATCCACGTGGATGTTCACTGAAAAAGTATTCCTATTTCCTATGTGTGTGTAGTAAGTAGCACACAAGTAGCATTGTGTGTGTGTGTGTGTGTGTGTGTGTGTGTGTGTGTGTGTGTGTGTGTGTGTGTCCCATCTGTTTTTCAGCCTCTCCATCTCCTCCAGTCTATCTGCTCTTGGCTATAATCTATCTTCCTTCCCATCTGATGCTGCATATCATTACAAAATCTACCGAACAGCATTTCTTTCCTGTGTTTCCGTCCTTCTCACGTCTTCTTCCTCCGCTTTGTCCACCGCAACGCTACAATCTGTGTCGTATATTCTTTTTTTTTTTGTTTCTCTTTTAAATGCACGCGGCATCCAACGTTTGTCAGATGCACTCCAACTGCTATCGGCACTTCTGTTGCTCACATTGTGAGCGGCGTGGCTGCATACCGCACGACGTGACCGCATTGTTGCTTTAATTGCTTCTGCTGTCAGAGAGGTGTTACCTAGAGATGTAATTATGCACAAACATTCCCCCGTGACGCACGGATGGTTTAATATCTCTCGCAATCTGTTCTGTGTCGTCTCTAACACGACCGGCGTGGCTTCAGAACTCCAGGTGCACAGCGGCGTCAGTCTGTTGGTTGGTTCTCACAGACTGAAGTGTCTGGACAAAGTGCTGGATGGATCGTCGTAAAAACTACGTTGTGCGGATGTCTCGTGGTTTCCAAGAGGATGAATCCCAATGACTCCTATGGTCCCGCGACTGTTACGTGACTGAAATTTGTGATTTTGAGTGAAATGTCTCAACAAGCATTGGATGGATTGCCATGAAATTTGGTGCACGCGTTCATGTTTCCTCCTGGTCAACTATCGTCAGAGATGGCGCGGTTTTCCGGCGGTTCTCCGGCGGTTCTCCGGCGGTTCTCCGGCGGTTCTCCGGCGGTTTTCCGGCGGTTTTCCAGTGGTTTTCCAGCGGTTTTCCTTCCTTATACAGCTGCAGAATGGAACACCGTCACATTTGTCTCTGTAAGGCCACATTGAACCAACTTTTGTTATTGTTATGTTTTTTCTTTTTACTTTTTCACTGTTTTGTCTTATATCACTGCCTTCGTGACCAAGACCACTTTTTAAGAGATAAATAAAATCTCAATGGGGTTGTCCTGACTAAATAAAGTAAAAAAAATATATATATAATAATAATTATATATATATATAAATATATATTTAGAAAGAGCTGGAATTCTTCAGAGGCTGAGCTGGTAACAAGCGTACACACACAGGCAACACCAGTAACATTGGTAGATTGTGTTGATGGATGGAGCGTTCACTGATGTACTGATCAAGTCAAGTGACAGATAGCCAACACATATCTTGAAGCCCATCGGGTATGCTCATGGACTGAACGGGGTTAAAATTGGATCAGCTATCCGTAAGTGTTAAAGAATGAATATTTGATCGGATTGGATGGACGAAAAAAAAAACATTTAAAATGTGTCGCCTTATCACATCTACTCCTCTCTCCTCAGAGTTGTTAAATAATTAATTCTACCCGTTAATGCTCTCAGGCCTACTTTATTGAAATGGGAACTTGAATTTGACTTAAATTTAGTCCATTTACTGTGTAGAGAATATTTGTCCCAGACTGATGCGGGATTCGGGATGCGGCGCGCGGCTGCTGCTGATGTCGGGAAATGTAGACGGCGTGTAGAAGACGCAAGATTAAAACACTACGTTACGAGGGCTCGTGAACGCACCACACTGACAGACGTCTCAATTCAGTCACCGCCGCCATCTGCGTCACCTCCCCGAGATAACCTTGAGGGAAAAGCAATTTGAATGTTCTTCGAGACAAGTTTTAAGTTGATTTTGTATTGAAAAAGGAAGAAAAAGGGGAAGCCAACAGGGGCTGATGATGGTGTGCCGAAAGTATACAGTACGGACATTATGAAAGATGCATAAACACCAGCATGTTCCTTTAATTTCCTGAAAGCCGAACGCAGCACTAAAGTTATCCATTATGCATCTAATGCGACCTCAACCCGAACTCCTGTTTCTATAATTAAATAACGCGATGCATTAGATTAACTTTTATTTTCCTTCCCAGTGTTTACTCCGCTGCGGCGAGTGTTTAATTTTGACTTCAGACTAATTACAGCTCAAAAATATGCATAACGGTAGTTAGATAATTCCACCGTTGGAGCCGTGACATCGGTGTTGCTTTTGGAGATTCTTATGTAACAACTCTGAGGGCGTTTTAGAGACGGAGGGAAAGCCAGCGGAGAGCACAGTGTTGACTGTTTGTTATCGTTTCAACTGAGCTTTGTGATCGGTTCGAGGCACACTCCATTCCCAGAAAGCACAGCGGTGCCAACTCTCGCGGTGACAGGGGATCTAATTAGCCAACTTTAATGGTCTTCTTTTCTTTTTTTCTCTTTTTTTTTTTTATGCATTTCGACTAAACTTTTCTGTAGCCAGGCGTTTTACTGTGTGAATGCTAAGCAGGGTGTTTCCCCAGATAAACATCTATACCGACGACTATATATTTTATATTTTATGTTTGTCTCCGCCGCTGTGGCTTTGACCCGTGTGCTTCTCTTTGTAGCCGCCGGCGCCGGCGGCGTCCTGTGATGTCGGTGCAGGGCCGAGGTGGCTGCCCTCGGGGAGCTCAGCTGGACTCAGTTTCAGAGTTCAACTACTATCTGGAGAATAAAAAAGAGCCGAGGCAGGGGGAAGGGAAGGGAATCAATATATGTTGTTTTGTAGAAGTCAATACAAGAATGGTTTTTTTTTTTCGTCAGCTATATGGAACACACGTGAACGCACAAACTCCCAAATAGGACCAACTCAGCTTTAGGTTTTCTTTACTTTTGTTTTCTTTGAATAATGAATCGCTTATCTTTTGTCTATTACAGCCTTCGTCCCGACAGGCATGAGTGTGTGTGTGTGTGTGTGTGTGTGTGTGTGTGTGTGTGTGTGTGAGGTAGATTTTGGAACAATATGAAACGCTATAGCACGCTAAAATCAGAGTGCCAACTCATAAAATGCAGATGTCAACAAAGACTGGGCCTTCAATGCCATAAAAAGCAAAGTTTCCACCACAGAATTTGTCCCACTATTTCAGAAGAGTCTGATAGTTATTTTTTTTATTTACTCTGGCAAAAGGTCAAATTCGTCCATTACCCACAATCACAATCAATTCAACATACAGTATATATACAATATATACGTTTTCATATCCCCCTTAATCCCTCTGAAAGGATCGCGATGTGTAAATGCATCGTTAATATTCAGACGTGTCTCCTTCAAAGACACAAACGTTACGATGCCAAACCCTCGGTTGAAACCAACCGCTGACTGGACTAACGGTGGCGCTGTGTACGAAGAGGCAATAAAGTTTGTGAGGCGACATGTTTGGGATGGATTGTTTTCCTCTCAGACCGTTTAATTACCGCGAGTGTCGACCGTAAGTGGCGTGTGGGACAACAAGCACGCTCATAAGGAGAGGGGAAAAAAAAAAAAAAGAAAAAGTTCAACCCAGGAATAACGAAGCAGCGCTTTCGACGAAAAACAAACGACGGCTTCGGGTCGACCGCGATGGATGGTGTGTGTGGCGGCTGTTTATTGTTCTGAACAAGAATGGATGGCTGCGAATGGATTCTTCTGAAGGGAGGGAAACGAGTTGCGAATGTGAAGGAGGGTGCAGTGCACACTGTTGAAACAGGAGGACACCAACCACAGGCCCGACCCGGTCCGAGGGGCAGAACCTTGGTTAGGTTGAAGAAAAGATTGTGGTTTTACATTTTTTTGTGAACCCAATTGACGCGCTTGGCGTTGGCTAATGGGAGACAGACTCAAACAAAAACATCGTTATGGCCGGTTTTGAGATTTTGGGCTATTTTGCTCAAACTAGTTTGGGGAAAAAAAAAAACGTTGAAAATGCACATTTAAGTGTTTATTTTAGTACTTTGTCCATTTGCGTCCGTAGATTCCTCCCTACAAATTCACCAAAAGTTGGCACTGGATATTGCCTGATTTGCATATTTAAACACAACATTTCAGAAAATGATTGACTTCATGTAAGTAATAATCAACTGGGGAAAAAATATATTTATTAAAATGTTTTACCCTATTCTCCTAGGCAAGGCAAGTTTATTTGTAGAGCACATTTCAACAACAAGGCAATTCAAAGTGCTTCACATAAAACCATTAAAAGCATCAAAACATAATGCAAAAGAAAAATGTATACAAATTTGAGGTTCATTCCTTTTTGTAGGTATAAGTACAAACAGCCTGTAGATGTGAAGTGTGCTTGTGACTTAACAATACTGGACACTAAGCGTTAGCCACAGCAGCTCTGGGTACACATCACATCAAACTCAAGAAGCTGTTTCTTTCTGTTTCTTTCTGTTTCAGGCGGTAAAAGTCAGACGTCGAGCGCCTCGAGTCTTGAAGGCGGCGCTCACGTGAACGAGGCGGCTCTTCCAAGGAGGCCTTTTTACCACATGAAGATACAGTCAGCAGGGTGAGGAGGCTCAGTGGTGTGCAAGTAAACTGTGTTCTAAGACACACACACACACACACACACACACACACACACACACACACACACACACACACAAAGACGAGGAGCGTCAGCATTCAGCGTTGTGCGGCACTGACTGTCCCCGAGCAGGAGAACTGAACGTACACACACATGGAGGGTGAGAGAAACACACCCAGGCAGACGTACAGTATGTACAACTCACTCTCATGCCCCCCCCCCCCCACCCCCACTCACACACACACACACACACACACACACACACACACACACACACACACACACACTCAGATTTCCTAATTATCCCCCTCCAGAGGACGCTTTATTTCTCCTCTCTTCCGCCGTCTTTTTCACCTCTGTCTCCTCTCGGCCTCCCACTGTATCCAGTGGTGTCTATTTAAGGGGATTGCCCCACACACACACACACACACACACACACACACACACACACACACACACACACTCTTACCGTACTTTCTCTCGCCCATTGATTTGTGGACTACGGTTTGAAGCCTTGAGTTTGGTATTATGTCTCTGGTGTTGACCTGTCAATCAGCTTGTAGCCCCGCCCCTAAAGCATCCCCTGCTTTATGGTCTGTTTGACTCTACATGGACCATAATTTACTAAATGAACATCATGCTGTATTGAAGAAGACTTGAAACTAGAGATTGAGACATAAACTCATGTTTACAATGTTTACTGAGGGAATAAATCAAGAGAAAAGTAGAGTTATTTTCCCATAGACTTCTATACAACCGGACTTCTTGCCATGTTTCTCGCCCAGAACGGACCAAACTCTGGTTCTTCACTAGCAGACATCTGACTTCCGTTGCACCTTGTGTTATTATGCCGTGGATGTCCCTTTAAACCACGTCTGCACGTCCTAATTCTGCAGGTCTGGAGCCTTAAATTGCTCCTCACACACAGACGCAGATATATTCACAGACGCAGATATATTCACAGACGCAGATATATTCACAGACGCAGATATATTCACAGACGTGTGTTTGAGGAGGCGTTTAAGGGTTCACGTTTGAAACGGTATTCTGGGAATTCTCTCTTCCCATTCCTCTCTGCCTCTCGCTCGCTGGCTTTCCCGCGATGATGAGACATGATGTACCGGGTCCATCTGGCTGGGATGACTATGCCCTTGTATTGATTAAACACACACACACACACACACACACACACACACACACACACACACACACACACACACACACACACACACACACACACGTTCTCTCCCAGGGAGAAGGAGAGAAAGGTCATGTCTCTCGAGTTAATTAGTCTCTGTAGCCTTCAGGTCTGGAGGAGCTTTCCATCCCACTTCTTGCCTCATGTCTTCCTGTCTCTCTCTCTCTCTCTCTCTCTCTCTCTCTCTCTCTCTCTCTCTCTCTCTCTCTCTCTCTCCAGTTTGCCACCAGCGCGTGAAGGTCAGATAACTTCTCTTTACGTTTCTTTCTTGTGCATGTGTTTATCTCCTTCCTGAGTTTTCCAAACCCTGCATACATGCGTACATGAACACACACTCGAAGACACACACTTTTGTGTATTCACGATATCTTTGATCCTGAAGCCAGAATCAATTTGTTTTGTTGGTGCGGTGGAGTTACTAAGTTTAATTACTTTCTTCACTGTAGCTGACGGGGCAAAATGTGTGTGTTTGGCCGGAGGGTTCAGCCATAATGAAGTGTAAATCCATCTGATAATAAAAAAGCCTGTGAGTCAGTAAACTCCCCTTAAGGGACTAACACACCACTTTGACACAGATCACCTTCGTTTGAGTTCATTTCATATTAATTACACGAGGGCTGAAATTGGATTCTTTGAATATCTCAACATATTAAGGGTTAGTTGGCTGTTTTATTTAAATGGAGCTTTTGCACATGTCCTGTCACCCCTCCAGACATCTGCAGCTTATGAACGTTACACAATTTAGCTCCTGCCTCAGAGGATAATCTGAGGAATCTACTTTACCTCAATTTAGTACCAGATTATTTACTATTTTTCTTTTTTGGAAAACTACAATGGAATTACAGCGAACTAATGGGCCTATTTAAAGCAGTTTGTTTCCCCCAATGTAAAGGTCTGAATTCCCTTTCAAAGCTTTTTTCCATGCTGCCACGAATAGCATTGCAATGGAGTGATACCCAATCATTTTTATAAATAATTTATTTAGTCACATTCGGAGTCTAAAACTACGCCCAGAACCCGTCTCACAGAGTGAGTATGTATGTAATTGCACAAAGAGGATGCTTAACCCTACGGCACTCACAGCAGTTTCTCACTGCGGCCTTGTTTTTCACTTGCAGCATATACGTCCTGATACGGAGGGGAAATAGCCCAATCATGGCGAAAAATTGGGAAAAAGTGGTGTCATTTTAGAGAATCATGCCTTTCAGACCTTTACTGGATTGTGGGATTCTCTGAAAACGTCTTTAAAGTACCGAGAACGAGACCTCCGTGTCCCCAAAGGTAGATGCGGTCGTGATGTCGTGGAGTAATACATGTGTGTATGTTTGAAACTCCTCCCCGAGCGGCATCATAACCGTAAACATACCGAAGAGAACTATCGATTTGTGGTCGAGGCAAATGTAACATCTTCAGTTTTGAAATGACCTTTGGGTGCTTCACAATGTACCGATGCACCTAAAGGGGAAAAGGTCTGACACACCAGTGCAAACAATATAGAAAATATGCATTTTTGTGCCTCTGTGCTGGCTGGAGGCAAAGGTCAAGGTCACTGAAACCTTGGGTCCGTCCCATTGTGGTGCACGGCATATCTCAGGAACACCTTGAAGGGAAATGTCTTCAAATTTAGCACCAACGTCCACTTGGACTCGATGGTGAACTGATTCGATTTTGGAGGTCAAAGGTCAAGGTCATTGTGACTTCACGGCCGCCCCCTGGGGACATCTCGGGAACGCCTTTCGCAAACTACTTCATACAACCGGTGTACAACCTTGCGCAGTAATTCTAGATTATTATTATTTCAGATCTGCTGTCATGGCTAGTGTTGCGCAATCATTCCACAAAGAAAATAAATGGTTCCATCACATCTTGAGCGTACAGTATTTCACCACTAACCCCCCAGAGGTCTCCCTTTTAGATGGCAAACCGAAAGGCAGCTGAAACACTATGGGGGAAGATTAAGAAGGAGACTTTTTCTTTCTTCTTACAGTTTCCTCTCTCTCCTCCTGTGTCGGTACATCGACATGTACACCGTTCCTCTTTGAAGTCGATGGGAAAACTTCAAGGCCTCGGTGGAGTGCTTGTGACATCTGAAGATACGATGTAGCAGCCATCTTTATGTGCGGAGTGTGTGTTCTCGAGACAATTTAAACTGAATTCGGGGGGGTGTGTGTTTTTACTTAACGGCATGTATCTGGTAGCAGAAGCAGAAGTGTATGTTTGTAATGCATTTCACACGTTATTATCTGAGACCATCAAAGCCTCAGGCTTTGGTTGTCAGTGTCACCTCGCGATCTTGACCACGATGCACCTCACTTTCCTGTTGCCAGGTAACGGAGAAAAACTTTTCAGCTATAACTCAAATATGAATGAAGTTATTTTTATCCTCCCCGTATAGTACTCTTATTTGTGCTCTGTCTCTCTCTCTCTCTCTCTCTCTCTCTCTCTCTCTACGCTGCCAGAGCGACAGCTTCACGGTCATAAAGAAGCCAATTCAATCAGTCAGCCAAGAGACACTTCAATCCTCTTCACTCACTCAGTTTAATTATTGTTTTCAGCACTTGAGATAGTTATTTTTTATAAATTGTACCGACTTAGAGCGGCATCTGAATCATAATGACTGAGCCAGGACTCGTCCGTTACAAATGGCAAATACCTTTTGCTGGCTTTAATATAGCCCCAGAATTAGCTATATATATATATATATATATATATATATATATATATGGTGCTAACATTGCCGTATGAATGAGCCCGTCCCAATAATTAAATACTTCCACTTCGAGAGGAATATTTCTGGCAACTGCCACAAATGCAAATTAAGATTGCGAGCATGTGGAGGTTTGTTCGAGGTCACTGGGACGTGCTTGATTACTGGAGACATCCTGTTGCATGCACATATGGCTTAATTAAGCTGAGATTGTATAATGAGCACGTAAGTATGATCTACCACACAACCATAGAGGGGACAGTCACGTCACATAAAAAAAAAAAAAAGAAGTGCATTTTAGAGCTGTGAGGAGTTATACAATTGACCCTCTGCTACTAAAGCTGTCACAGCTACTTTGGAGCCCTCGCTGTCACTAACGACACCCACTGAATAAATATGATCTAATTTCGTTTCAACGAAAATGAGATTTGAGGGAGAAGCAGACAGGAGGCTCTACGATATGTGTTTGAGGGATGAACTGATTCCGCAATCTCTTTTATTTTATTTTATTTTTTTACCTCACGTACAGCTAATGGTCAGTGCTATATATCCAGGTTGGGTTAAAGACGGCGGTAGTTGCAGAACCATTGAACTATTGTCATTGTTCGCTATGACGCTCTCCATGGAGCTGATGTAGTCATTGGAACCAGGTGTATTTGCAAAATGTTGGTGAGAAAGCTAATTACCGTTGTTCCAGTATCTGCCTGAATTTCCAGCCTCGCAGTAATACAATCGTACTTTTTTGCATTGGCTGAATTTCTAAGTAAAGATAGCGCGGCAGCAATTATTTGCCTATTATTCCAGGAAAAAGTTCCCCATCTACACCTTTACATGGCTGCACCAAAACTGCTCTCGTTCCAATTCATTTCGGTGAGTGGAACACGACATTAGCGTACTCGCTCCTGACAGGGCAGCAGAACCAACGGACGTTTCAATTCTTGGATTTTGAAACTTTTTTTTTTTTTTTTCCCCCCTTTTGCTAATGATGCCTGAAGAAGAACGCCACCTAAATTAGGAAAGTTCGAGGAAAGGTCTTAGAAAGTTCAATCAAATATTTGTGGAAACAAGCTAATCTCTTTGAAAGCGTTGAAGCAGAGAAGGAAGTGTCAAACTTCTGGAGCTGCTCCATAAACAATGAATGAATGGGAGACAGATTTAGTTATTTATTTATTTCTTTTCTCAGTGGTGAAACAGAAAATGTGCCCATGTACTCAAAACATTCACCTGGGTGCTTTCAGTGTCGTCTATAACATCTTACCCAATTTTAGAGTTTCAGCACTTTAGTTTGGGGATTTGTCAGAGTTTATATTTTTGGACTGTCGAAGACCGTGTGACATGTATGAATTTTTTGAAAATGGGCGTACTTCCCCTTTAAATTGGGCAACCACGTATTCATTAGCAGCGACAATGATCACTCCTCTGGCTTCTGACTGATAGAAATAAAGGTAAATCAACCCAAAATGGGATTTTGGACATTTTGGACACACATTGGACAAGCAGTCGTCACGACCACGCCGGGCGCGTGAACCCCAATCAGCTCCTCCCACCCTCTACGTGTCTACGTGTCTACGTCTGCCATCCTATTTTTAGGCAGACGGCAGACATGTGTCAGAAAACAGAGCCCACTGTGATTTCAAAATTCTCCGTTCTCTTGGCAAAGAGAGAGAAGGTCACCAGTGTAGTTAAAATCTGATTGGAGGGGCAAAAACCCAGCGTTCTGCACACAGATTATAAAAGCAGTCAACGTGCCCTTGGCCACCAAACCTCCCTCGTAATGAACTGAACGAATGAGGATCGCAGGACGTCGGAGGAGAGAGCCGCCCGAAAAGAACACGATACCGTTAAAGATAAAAAAATTTTTTTAAAAAAGTGCCTCCGTAGATGCTCACACCTTCATCCTGTACATGTAGTAAACACAAAATAATAGCTGTCTGCATCACACGCACGTATACGCACACAAAGCAATCACTCGCCTCCGGGCTGTCTATCAAACGCCGTCTGGCTTCATAATGACATGCTAATAAGGCACTAACAACGGAGGGGAGAAAAATGAAAAAAAAAAGAAAAAAGGCTAACAAGCTTTGCAATTAAAATGACCGAAAAAAATTCCTCTCCTCCTCTTCACTCCTGCCTCTGCACCGCTCCTCCCCAGGGGGGCCCCGAGTGTTTTGTCAGCCTCACTTGGCTTGAGTAGTTTTCATAATGGAGGCAGGCACAATCGAGAAAGTGTCAGTTAGGAAACGTGTCTTATTTTTTTGTTTTTTTTTTAAATTTTTTTTTTTTAAACTCCAATAATGTTCCTAATGTGGAGGGCTATGTCAGACTGTTGAGTAAAAGTCTCTCAAGGGCTTTCCACACACACACACACACACACACACACACACACACACACACACACACACACACTTTAGTACATCGATCAAAACAGCGATCTACACACGGAAAAATGAAGGTGCCACCTGGAACCGAAAATGGTTCTTCAACTGATGCCATAGAAGAACCATTTCTGGTTCCACAAAGAACCATTTCCTTAAATAGTTCTTCAAAGAACCTATAAAGGTGCCTCAAAGAACCTTCAAAAAATGGTTCTTTAAGGCACCATTTATGGTGCTTTGAAGAACCTAAAGAACCCTTTTCAAATGGTTCTTCAGCTAAAAAATGGTTCTTCCAAGGAATACATGTTTCTTTGAGTAACCAATTTATGGAAAACATGATTTTTTTTTTTTTTTTTACTCTTAAACAGCATAACTATTGAATCAGGGTTCCCACTCTTTTCTCGAGATCATTTTCCAGGATCTTTTCCGTGATGATCCAGAAAATCATCATTTTTTTAAGCGCATCGCTTAAAAAGAAAAACACACTTTAAAGAGTCATTATCATTAACAGTTGAATTCAATTTTGAGACGGAGAAAAACAGCCGAGGCCGATGGACGAGTGATGGCAGCACGAGCATGACGAGGCCTTTTTTTATTTGCCCGTACGAAGCTGCGATGTCTGTATACAAGAATATTTCAGATTTTTGGTTCGTTGAGCTTCGGCGGAGGAAGAGAAGCAGAGCAAAGTTGTCAGGAGGAGATTTACGGTCTCGCAAACTCTCCGCTCTGACCTCTCCTCTTTGACAGTTATTCATAAGAATCACATTCGAGGGCGGGTTTTTTTTTCATCACCTTTTTAAGGTCTCCAAAGCTGTATCCTGAAAAATTGTGTTTGTGCAAAGTTTCCAAGCTCAAGGAAAATCTCTGCCCGGCAAGAAATTATGTCCTCGATTATATGGGGTTGTACATTTAGTGGTAACCTTCAAAAAGTAATCTGAGCTCCTGCAGTAATCTGAGCTCCTGTAGTAATCTGAGCTCCTGCAACTATTCATTATCTTGACATACATTTTATAGTTTTTCCACAATAATTCATATTCTTCACCAGGATTTGTAATATAAATATTTTACCATTTGGTGGCTGTATACATCCCAAATGTGCTGCGTAACCTCAGCTGTAAATGCAACCGTTTACCTGTTGCACTCCACCGTGAATGTGGCCCTCAAACCCAAATAACTAAGTGAAAAAGTGCATTTGAACATCAGCTAATATTCAACAATCATCAAGACTTCAGTGTTATTGGTCTCTGACCTTCATTCCATAATGTGAACACAGATTCAGATTTGACTCTACAGGGTTCATTGCTGCTGTTTTTTTACTGGCAGCAAAGCTGCGTGTGACCACAGGGATGTATCTCTCCGCCGCGGGTCAAAGAATTGCAATGACCGCAAAAGAAAGGACGGAATTATAGAACATTTTGCTTAAATATGAGGAACAAGAGCACTAAAAATAGGTGTTTCTTTTACCAAAAGGTTTTTTTTTCTGTTTGCATTCACACCACCAAAAAAGAACGCTGAAGCGACGTTAGCCGGCTGACGTTAGCCGAGTGGAGTTTTGTGCGAGCGACGAGTTTTCTACGTTCCAAAGGCTCTCTTAGCTTTTTAAATAAATAAATAACTCTGTTACATGCCACAATAATAGTAAAAAAAAAACTCACAAAAGTACCTTTTGCTGTTCCAGTTCAAATCATCTCTAGTCTGTGAAAAGGTTACTAGCCTTTGTGCTACTGGGTTAACCTTTATGCTAACGCTACTGGGTTAGCTCTCACTCGTTCTTTGGCTCAGTCGTGAACGAGTTCACTTCTGGATCCACTGTCGGCCCATTTTTAAATGTTTTCTACCTTTTTTTTCTTCATTACAAGCTGTTGTGAAATGTTTACACCTCCTACGGGTTTTTAAAAATGGCGGTTGCCCATGCTGCATTGGCTCATGTGTTTGACCAATCACCAGACAGGAGAGTACCCACTTAAAATGGCATTCTGAGAATTGTGCTGGTTCCTTGTTCTTGGGATGCGGACGCAATAAAAACAGGGCTCTTAGAACAACATTTCTTTTTCTTTCTGCTTTTCAGCCACTTCTTTTTTTTAGGAGCATCATTAGGCAGCAAGGTCGCAAAGTTATTCATCTTTGCTTTCCTGTCCTCCTCTGTCTCCGTCTCTCCTCCTCCTCTCATTATCGCCTCACTCGGACATGCATGTGAGGTCAATTTAAGCAAAGGGGAAGTGAGGAGGAGGTGGAAGGGGGATGAGGAGTCGTATCTTTATTTCCTAAATACTGAATATTAGCAGAGATTAAAAAGTAGCATTGCTTCTCCTGCTTTACAAACTGTCACACAAAACACATAAAATACCTAATACGTAATAAGCAAGAAAACTAGTCTAGCTGTAAAGACAAGGTCGGTAACAATGACATTTTTTAAACATTCACAAGTAATTTCTTACAGTTTCTGTACGAACCAAACATAAAACCATCATCATTGACTGACCGTGAATAGACATTTTTTTCCTCCACTTAGTTAAACTGCTCTCACTATTCAAACTATTCGTACTGTGAACGTGTTTTTGTTATTGTATTTTTCATCTACTTCATATGGTATGTTTCTTGATTTTTGCAATGCTTGCCTATATTTTGAATTTAATTTTCTCAAACTATGTTTATGTCATGCACCAATACACCAAAGCAAATGCCTTGTTCAGTCTGTGGAAACCTACTTGGCAATAAACCAGACTCTGATGCTCTTCTTAGAATTGTTTAATATGTTCTTTGTAAATTGTCCTTGGATTTGACAACAACAACCTTGAATTATCCAGCTTGTCGTAGCAGTGAAGACCATATTAGGAACAATGGCATCAAAAAAAGGACAATGCTAGTCCTTCAAGTGAACAAAGCCTTCAGGCATTGTTCATTGTTTGGAGATGAACACATTTGAAGTTTGAAAGAGTTCCAGTGATTCTCCTTCTGAAGTTTGTTGTGATGGAAAGGCTTTTTGTATGAAAGAGAAGAAAAAAAAGAACTAGGACAGCGCTCCAATTTGGGCACGACGCTCCTTCTTCAGCGTTTATTTCGGCGTTTTCTTTCTCAATCAATATACACAGGTGGGGTTGATTATAGGTGGACGCAACCCGCACGACAAGTAAACCCCAACAGGGAGAGCCGGGATGTAGAATACTCAAATATCTGCTCAGGATGCCTCCAGGCAGCTTCCACTTATGCGGTTTTCCGGGCACGTCCAACTGACACGAGGCCCTGGGGTAGACCAGCAACACGTTGGAGGGATTATATATGTCCTCTGGCCTGGGAACGCCTCGGGGGTCCCAAAGCAAGAGATGGAAAACGTCGCCGGGGAGAGGGACGTCTGGAATACCCTCCTCATCCTCCTGCCCTCTCGATAAGTGGTGGAATATGAATGGATGGATGGATGGATGGATGGATGGATGGAATTGGCAAGCTAGCCAATGTGCCAGCTGTTCTCTAGTTAGCTAACGCGCTAATTCCACCGTGCTTTACTGCTACACTGGTTACATAACAGTTGCCACTCATCTGGCGACAGCGAGGTGCTTTCCCCACGCTGTGACAAGAGTGCGTTACCCCTCCACGGATCGTCTTAGAAGTTACTTGCCGTGAGTCGGTTTAGTTTACATGGAAGCTAGTCACAATGGCAACGGTACACTTGAAAATGGCCGCCGCTCGGGCCGTCCTGACGCGTTGATCCGAATGGGGGAACAGTCTGTTTTTAAACCTAAGACATGCAAATGTGGATCCATAACGATGGATGAGGGCCGAAGGAGGCTGCTGCTGTGTGACAGGAGGAAGACCCTGATGAAGGCCACAAGTTCAAAACACGCGAGTCTGACGATGACGTCGTTCCATATTCTAAAAGCGTTGCTGGAGTTCTGACCTCTAACGAAAAGCTGCTCTGCGATGAAGGTTTTCATTACGCCTGCGTGACTGTTGGAGACATCGGGCTGGTCATCTCCTCATCCGTCTCTTTTGTTTCTCCGTTTCCTCCTTCTGCATGGAGGGGTCACCTCTATCTTCTTTTTGTGTGTGTGTGTGTGTGTGTGTGTGTGTGTGTGTGTGTGTGTGTGTGTGTGTGTGTGTGTGTGTGTGTGTGTGTGTGTGTGTGTGTGTGTGTGTGTAACTCACGTCTGACTCTGTGACACATTCTTGGCTGCAGAGACACGTTTGTGGATATCGAAGTTGATGGCACCACGGTAGAATGGTTATCGCGTGTGTGTGTTTGTGTGTGTGTGTGTGTGTGTGTGTGTGTGTGGATGAGAGGGGGCAGCAATTTGTACCGTTCTTGTTTGCCAACCATAAATCGTTTGCACTCTATAATAGCGTTTGCAGGAATTTATCTATGCACGCTCTCCCACGAAACATCTGTTGTGTTTGTGTGTGTACACGTGGGAGTGTTTGTGTGCGCGTGGAATCACTCACGCGTACTTTGTTTGATGCGGTCAGCCTGCTTATGGTTTCACAGATAATGCCTTTCTGTTTTAAAGTTCATTCCCGTTATGAACAAAGATGTGCACCAAACCCTGTCCTCTGGAACAATTATGTTTCTTTTGTTTGCAGCTATTAAAAACAGCACAAATTATATGTTAGTGGGGAAAGAAACAAATTAAAATGCATGCACTAGTTCTTCACCTTAATAGAATTAATAGAATAGAGTAATGTATTCTTGGCCTGCTTGTTTGAGAAAGTCTGCCAATAAGACCATTTATTAAAATATCATCTTCTAACAGAGCATCATGGGCGTCTTAATAAAATGATCCATCAATTAGATGCTTGTTGTCGTCGTATTTAGATATTTTGATAAGATAGATAGATAGATAGATAGATAGATAGATAGATGGATAGATAGATACTTTTTTAATCCCGCAAGGGGAAATTTTTCCGCTACAGCAGCATTTTTACATACACGTAAGAACAATATATATAAAAAAATAGAATAGAATAATAAGAAGAAAATAAGAAAAATGCACAATATATACAACAAATAGAATAGAATAATAATATTAAATTAAATTAACTAACAAAACGAAACAGTAGTGCAAAGATGTAGCCAACAAACAAAGGTGCGATAATGATTTGAATATTAATTTCATCAGTTAGTTTCAATTTTGGTTTCAAAGATTTTATCATATATTCTTTTGCATATTTGGGTTTTTCATCTGTGGGTCACGTTGGAAACACTTTGATATGAGCTCGTTTTCAATGTGCTCCAAAATCAGTTATCACAGCAGAAAGACGTCATTGTATTAGTAATATTACGCTACTAGCATTGGCTAACAGGGGAAAACACAAACATAATATTAGTACTGCTGAGCTACTTGCTATCTAATATCAGCTAGCTTAGCACAACGCTAACACAACGTCTGGTTTAGCGACATTAAACAACATTAAACAGGACAAGCAGGTAAAAGACCAAAACTGGCTCATAAATATGCTTAATAAATAATTTTTAAGTTTCCCATTATCCCAATAGAAGTTACTCCACAAAGAATGGAGACACATGAATATATACTATTCATTAAATGATCTTGATTTCACCCATAACAGTTGATCCATTCCAATAGTGCACGCGTGTGTTTGTGTATCTCACTCAGGAGGAATTATGCAAAGACATGCGAGTGACAATGATCAATTACACACAAATTGCTGTTGACTTACCTCAGGCGCATAATCACAACTGCCATAATTGATTTATTTACATTCTCTAATCATCATTGCAGCTTTAATGAATATATTTTTAAGCGGGTCTCCCTATGTCTGAGTATTAATCAGGCGGGTCACCTTAACAATTCCCCAGTCGTGAGACAATCTCTTCAAAAGCTAATGTCGAGAATTTTTATTTAAAAGGCTCATCTACAATTCTGTATCTTTGCCCCTCTCACAAAACTGCTCTTTGCTTCTCATCCTGCATATTAGTAATGGACAGTTAAAATGTGCTCGCTTTTTTTTGGGGGGGATTCTGTCGACCTTCCTCGCTCCCTTTATCCCATCTCCCCCCCCCCCTCCACAACCCTCAGGGCTTCTGAATAAAAGCCGAAACATGAGGAGGAGGGAATTCTTTAAATAGTCGTGTTGACTTTCTCAGACTCTCAACTGACCGTGAACTTAAATGTACCAAAAAAAAAAAAAAACGGTAGCATGAACACACTCGTAATGTAGACCGCTGCAGAATACACAAATATACACAGAGAAGACTGATGTTTGAACAGTAAACACACACACACACACACACACACACACACACACACACTTCTTCTTCTTGTTGGAGTGACAGCGCTCTGACTGATTGGAAGGCCTTCACCAAAACCTTGCTGCGTATTTCATTTCATGCTGCATTACCCCCCACCTCTCTCTCTCTGTGTGTGTGTGTGTGTGTGTGTGTGTGTGTGTGTGTGTGCGTGTTTGCGTGTGTGCGTGTGTGCGTGTGTGTGTGTGTGCGTGTGTGTGTGTGTGCGCCAGCGTATCCTCGCTTCGAATGCAAACCTCCGTCCTCGTGTTTCCTCGTACGTCTTCCGCTCGCGATGAAGGTGAATTAAGACACAACAACAGGAGCTCGGGCCTCTGATGTGGATCTCTGCTGGTGGTGTTGGCCTCGCCTCGCCTCGCCCCGCCTCGCCTCGCCTCGCCCCGCCTCGCCTCGCCCCGCCCCGCCTCGCCCCGCCTCGCCTCGCCCCGCCTCGCCTCGCCCGCCTCGCCTCGCCCCGCCCCGCCTCGCCTCGCCCCGCCTCGCCTCGCCTCGCCTCGCCCCGCCTCGCCTCGCCCCGCCTCGCCTCGCCTCGCCTCGCCCCGCCTCGCCTCGCCCCGCCTCGCCTCGCCCCGCGCTCTGTTGTCTGGATCGCGTCTTGTTGTGTGTCTTCGTGCCAATAAAGGCCAATTAAACTGAGTCTGCCAAGACGCAGATAGACGGCGATAAGGCGGAGCGAAGGCGGGCAGACAAAGCAATCACTGGGAGACAGAAAGACGAAATCCATGAGAAAAAAATAAAAAAAATACTAGCAAACAGAGGAAGGGTAAAAAAAGAAGAGAGTGATAAGAGAGAGTAGTGACAGCTGTCGGTTTCCATTATTGTGGGATTTTGGAGTTGTTGTCAAACTCACCTTTCTTCTTTTTTTTGGGGTCTTTGTTTACTTGTTTCGCATTCAGTGGGCTTTTATTCTGAAACTCTTCCTCAGGGAGGAACAAAAGATAGATTATTAAGTCTCGTAAGAGGGATATCTAAAGGAATATAACAATAACAAGCATTATTCATATGAAAGGTCACTTTTCACGGTGACAAAGCAATAAAAAAAAAAAAAAATTAAAAAAAACTTCATAATCATGAAAAACAAACCTGGATCAAACAGCAGGTGTCCACAAAGTTTTGGCCGATAATAAACCTGTAAGGGGAACACGTGTGAAACCCGTCACCGTCGCTCCCTCGTCTCTCTCAAGCTCCGCCTACATCCGGTCGCCTCTCCTCCTTTATTCTTTTCATCTCTCCTTCCTCCTTTCCTTCCTAACGTCTCCTCTCCACTCGCTGGCTCTCCATCACCGCTGATTACAGCTTGCGACCTGATTTCCACCCACCTGTGTGTGTGTGTGTGTGTGTGTGTGTGTGTGTGTGTGTGTCAGTCTGCTCATTTAATTATGTTTGTTCGTATCTGTCCTTTCCTTCATTTTGTGTGTGTAAATCCACATTGTGTGTGTGTGTGTGTGTGTGTGTGGGTGTGTGTGTGTATACATGTAAGCATTTAAGGCCCTCAGCCAAACTTAATAACACTCAGCATGAGGACCCTTCAGTGCCGTCGGCCTGCTTTTCTTGCCGCCTGATTAGTGGGAGTTGGAGCTGCAGAGCGACTTTAGGTCGAGCACAGCGAGGGCAATCAGAGGGGTCTTAATGGTCCAAGACCTCCGGGGCGCCAATTAGAGGGAGGGAGGATACACAGAGGCGAAGGAGGGGGGGGGGGGGCAAAAGAGGATGAGATTAGGAGAAGGCGGGAACGGAGGAAATTAAGAAGAGGAGAGGAAGGATGGACAGATGGAGGGAGAGACGCAGAGAGGGACAGGAAGATTCAACGCTGGGAGGAGGCACGGAGCAGGAAGGACAGAACTGAGGATGAAGGGATGTAAACAAGGAGGAAAGGAAGTGACGGGTGGAAGAGAAGTCCTCACCAACGTGTGCCGAGACAGGGAGGAAGGAAACAAGACGATACGAGCCGACTGTGGGGCTTCATGGGGAAAACAGCTAAATGCAAACAATTGGTCTTGGCATTACCAAGGTGTTAAACACACAAAAAAGTGATACAGTTCATAATTTCCTCTCTAATATTGATTCTATATTGCTGTGAAAACATCTTCACACAACTGTATTTCGTTTTTTTTTTTTTGCCAAAAACAACATAAAGTTGAGCCATTTCTTTATGTCCTCGACTTCCTCGTCCATAATTGGTCGAGGCTTCTTTGGTGGCATTTCGCTTGGTTCTTCTGATGTATTGGTGTCGCAACAAAGAAAACAACTAAACCCACCGTGATATATTTCATAAAGGATCACCAAAATGATTAGGATTCAGCTTCTGGGGACAAACAAACCCGACATTGCCTTCCCTTGAAGCCGTGGCTAAAAAAAAAAAAAAAAAAATACAGAGGAAACGATGAAGAGAATTAAGGCAGAGTTGGAAAGGAAAGATGTGAGAGAAGAGGGAGGGGGGGGGGGAGGGGGGATGAGGAATATTAGGGATAAAGGAAGGTGGCAGATGAAATGAAGCACACGGACAGGAAGAGAAAAGGTGGGAATGAAGACAAAGGACAAAAAGAACTAAAGTGGAGAAAAAAAAGGAGATGGCTAGGTGAAAAGGCCAATTAGATACAGACGCCGAGGCTTTGAGAATGAATAATAAAGAAAAAAACAGAAGACACTTGAACTGTAAAACCTGACACAACAGTGAGTAATGATAGCGGGAGAATATTAAATCGGCCTGCAGGCAATAAGGAGGAGGTTACAGGGCTAGGATTTAGCGGAGGAAAGGAAACGAGTCGGATAAAGAGTGGAGGCAACGAGAGGGAGAAGGAATAAGCGAAGGGTTTCGGAGTTATGGCCGAATGGAGGTTAAATGCGTCCGTGCACTTGCAGCTATCACCATTTCCTTCACCTATTAACGTCAGCATCCATCAGCGGAGACCCGACCTCCATACCGACGAGCTTAGATATACAGTACCTGTGTGTGTGTGTGTGTGTGTGTACATCAATCACACTCTCCTTCAGTATAGGAAGTCCTTGTGAAGAATAGTCCTTTTGCACTTGAAGATGAAAGCCTCCGCGATGTACCTGATTCATTTTAATGAAACTGAATATCCCCAATATCATCGCAGCCATTACGGGGCAATATTCTCCTTTTTCGCTTTTCTGTTTTTTTTCATGAAAATAATGACAGCGGTTTATTTTATCTATTGGAGTGACCAGCAGTTGTGAACGCGCTCGATAGACGCAGCACGTCCTGCTCTCGGAAAAACATCATCCAAAACCAATTAGCAGTACAGGAGGAGATAGTGTTACAACATACGTGACCGGGTTCACTTGGCTTGTTAATTAACCTTTCACTACCCGGCGTTGACGCAGGCAGCGTTTCGACCCACTTTCTCCCTGGTTTGGTTGCTCCAGGCTTCCATAACTCACTCCTGTCTGTAGCTGTATTTTTGGCAATAAAGAATATAGAGAAGTAATTGCCTTTTTTTTGTTTTTCTTTCCCTGGAATCCTTTTTTCCGGGTTTTATCCTCCTGCTTTCTTAGCTTCCCCTCAATATGCGTTCACTTTGTTTCATTCTGTTCTTTAAACGCCCCAAAAGGCAGTCAATGGCGTCATAAAACCGGCAATGGTGAGAGGTCCGTGGGCATGCAGCCAGCAAGTGGCCGCCCAAAATATTACGCGGTCCGCCGCGAGATTAGCCGTGGATGGACACAGAGGTGCACACTCACCCACGCCGAACAATCGCATGATTCTCTTGGCGGAGATAATCGCTCTTTCATCAACCGTCAGTAAGGACTTTTTTAAAAAAAAAATTAAAAAAATGGGTTAAAACGCTAACATTGTGTTTATTGAATGTTTTAATACTGCATATCTTTGATATTCAGTTTGTTATGAGTTCATAAATACTATATACTTTGTTGTGCTCCTTGTTGCTTGTAAAATACAGCCTTTAATGTGTGTAGTATAGCGTATATTATTATTATTAGGAGTATATGACTATAAGACAGTAGTTTCACATACCCAAATATTAAATATAGTATGATAAGAAAAACTCTCTTTTAGCCAAACAAATTTCAAAAAATCAGATTTGTGCTTATAGGCAGGTTGGAGAACTGATTATTTGTGTGATTATTAACACAATCTTACTGTAAGTTATAAAGAACCATGTCTTAAACACGTGTGTAAACCAAATTCTGGTCTTAAAACATCTCTTTTGAGAGTGAACTTACCGAAGTGGGCGGAGTAAGACAAAAGACATCAGGAAGTAAACAGATGGGGCAAGTTGTGCTTCCACCCTTGTTCCATCAAACTGTACAAATGCACATTCTGACCTCTCATGACAGGATAGAAGACTTTTTAGAGACAAGTCGGAGGTGCCAAAGTTCAACATTTACCCCCCAAGACGCCTCTCGTGTTCTCACATCTTCTAAACAACGTACATACGAGGCAGGTGGAGGGCAAACAGGATGGAAGTGAGTGAGGTTGGAGAGAAAGAGGGGAGTGGGGGCAGGATATATAAATATCTGAAGCAAGAGGCAGCAAGATGTGTCACTCCCCCTCAAGTGTCTGCTTCTCAGTTCCTCCACTACAAATTTACTGGGAGGCATGGGGAGAGATGGAAGGATGGATGGACGGATGGAGAGAGGGAGGAAGCAGGAGAGATGGAGGAGTGTGTCGCTGCCCACTCAAGGGCAAAGACCACCTTGACAGCCTTTCTTGCAGAAAGACAAGTCTCTTCTTCATCTGTGTCCTTCCTCTCTCTCGTTTACAATTTCATTTCCTGTCAATTTATTTCTTCCTTTATCCCTGGGAGCTCCTCTTCCTTCTCATATGCATTTATTTATTTATATCTATATAGATATCTATATAGATATCTCTCTCTCAATATATATATATATATATATAAATATATATATATATATATATATACATATATATATATATACATATATATATATAGAGAGAGATATATATCTCTCTATATATATATAGATATAGATATATCTATCTATATCTATATCTATATCTATATCTATAGATATAGATATAGATATATCTATATATATAAAAAAGAAAAATATATATATAAATAAATATATATATATATATATAAATATATATATATAAAAAAGAAGAAAAGAAATATATATAAATATATATTTATATGAATATATATAAATAATATACATATATAAATAAATATATATATATATATAAATATATATAAATAAATATACATGAATAAATATATATATATATATATATATATATAAATAAATATATAAATATAGATATAGATATATATATATATATCTATATCTATATATATATAGAGAGAGAGAGAGAGATATAAAAATATATATACATATATATAAATAAATAGGTTCGGTGATCTTTCTTGACCTTGGAAAGGAAAACATCCCATAATGAAAAGAAAATATGAATGAACAGAGAAAATAACTCCTTGAAGTGCTCAGAATTATTTATATATATGATAAATCCTTTAAATCTGTAGGCTCTTAGGAATGCTTGCAAACCTCTGCTGAACATTCGAACAGAGTGACGGTGCAGAAAAGACACGAGTACCTCAGACAAAGGGGAAACTAAATGAAGGATATAAATACATAAAACGATATAAATTACAAAGACATAAACAATTATTTGCATTTCTTAGCTACACATGAACACACACATTAGTGCAGGCACTTGTTAATGCACACACACACACGAGCAGAAAAGTGTAATCCATCTTAATACCTCGGGGTGTGAGTTAAGGGATAAAGAAGGATAACAGATCATCTTATAGCTCAACATAATCACAGCGGATGTTACAAAAGACTGTCATTAGACATTAACTGTGTACACACACACACACACACACACACACACACACACACACACACACACACACACACACACTAACATTGAATCAATCCTCTGCCTGCAAATACCTTGAAAAACCTTTAACCTGGCAACTTGTATGTGAGCAGATCAGCTTTCTCGGCACAATCTGCATGACACACACTCGCACACACACTCGCACACCCACTCGCACACACACTCGCACACACACTCGCACACACACTCGCTCGGCTGCACACACGGCCGTCTTATGAAAGTCTTTAAGTCGTAGAGCTTTTATCCTCGCGGTGTTGTTTGGGCAGAAGAAAAGCTCTCTTTGGGCTCGGAACAAATTGTACAGAACACAAGCTCACACACACACACACACACACACACACACACACACACGTTCGCTTCATTTCACTCGCTCACTGTTGATTACGTTATCAGTGAATAAAAGCCAAGGACTTCACCTCGTGCTGAATCGAAGGTTGCGTAAGCCGAGGCGTCCGTAGACGCTGCTGACCTGTGTAACTTCAGCTGCGTCAGCGATCTGTCCAACTTGATTCCGCCGCGTGCTCACGGGATCGGTGCGGTTGTATTTACCGTAGCGCGATCATCATTTCTATCAGCAGCACGTTGCTCACCGACGCGAGATTGCGCAATCAGTCAAACGGGTTTCAGAGAACAGCAACTTTTGTTTTTTCAGGTGATTGCTAAAACGATCCTATTGCTGAAGCGATACATGGAGCGTATCTGAAGAAGAAACTCAGATTCATGAGGTCTGTAGATGGGTTAGTCATTCATTGCATTTGCATTGCGGCAAAGAATGCACGGCTATACTTAAATGTGTGTGTATATGCATTTACCAGCGTGTGATTACCGTCTTTGCCTCGTCTCTAAAGTCTTTACGTGATGTTTCATTAGCATTGAAACCTATTAAACCCCTAACAGATGCAGGAGCCGTCGCCCCGTTACAGTAATGTTTACCTGCGACGTGTAGGAGGATGGGAAGGACAGAAATTAATGTATGGATGGTTAGAAAAGTCAATTTTAGAAGATTTAGATTTGTTTCAGCTATTTACACTTTACAAAGACACCCGCTGTGTGATTTAATTCAGTCTGGTTGGTTTTCCAGCAGAAGTGTTCAATATTTCATTTGGCTTTCAGTGCCTCATTCTGTGTTATTAGACTGTTTCTGCTGCCCGCAAGGTTTAATCTCAACTCCTGTTTATGTGATTGGATCAGCATTCGAGCTGCGACACCATGAGTATGTACTTTACAGTCAAGTCACAGATCCTAAGATTATGGCCAAAGTATCGACTAGAGTATTATCTAGAAATTCCAGCACAATCAAATATGTACATTGGGGCTTTAGAGGCTTCGTGAGATCCAAACAAGAATCCAAACTTTATGTTCTGGGTTGTTTGAATTCCTTTCCGTTGGCTACCAGTGAAGGAAGACATATTTATACATTTAGTCACCATCAGCGAGTTGTAGCATTTATCCAGACATAGCATTTGGTCTCTGCCGCGGCTTGTCGCCACAGCAACCACAGCTGAGTAACCTGCATCCACCTCGTGATGGTCGCGGTTCAACAAACTGCCATTTCCTGTTAGTACAATGCAGAAACGTACAGGGATTCTTCAATAATAACTGCACCGCTAACGGTTTGAAAGAAGGGGAGAGAGGACGGGGTGTAGAGGGCAAGAGGATTTATGGTGTGAATGAAAGACTCATTGGAATAAAACCACCTCTGACACTTTAAGCTATAAAGTATAAGCCAGTGAAAGAATTTTGGGGGGCGGTCACATACATATAAAAGGCAGAAAATACCGACAATCCGAAGAAAAAACTGTTAAAACAAATAAAAGCAGGGAAAAAAACCCATTAAAAAACTGTTATGAAACTCCGTTAACTAGCTCCCTGATTATAAGGGCTTACAGGGCAGCCAATAACATGCAACTAGCCGCGCATTAAGGGCATTAGCAGCACATCTGGGACGTGTGTTTGACCAATCAGATTGCTCCAATGAAAACCCCCCATTGTGTAAGCAACCAGACTGGAGTTCACACACACACACACACACACACATTACGTATGTATGGTAGTAAGCCACAACTGGACACCATCTGGCGTGCTGTACAAAGTCCCAGAGCAAAAAGTACTGTATTTACATTCTGGGATGGAAAGCTGTGCTTTTTATGGGAATTGTGGGAACAGCTGACGCATATCTCAGACAAAACCATGTTATTTTGAGCTTGGTTTTGTTTTACTCAGTATTGTTAAGTATTCTCAGCTGTAGCTTTTTTATGAAATAGCTAAATATAATTTTGGAAAAACTTGTGGGCATTTTCGAACAACATATGGCAAAACTTAAACTTTACTCCGACGATGAACTGCTTGAATCTAATAAAATACTCCATGTGGCTTTTTCGAGAATAAAATATTTTCTTTATAAGCTTTAAGCAACAAATACGGACTAAAGTCTCACTTGCATGTTGCAAGAGGGCTGAAATATGATTCCAACAGATTTCCAAAAAGTTACACACATCTAGAACTCTCAGCAGGTGGTGATCAGAAGTACATCAAAGAAAGATTCCCATAGACGGAATGTAAAAATTGGACTGTAGTGGATTACAGTTTTGAAGCCTCAAATTTGGCATTTTAGCATCTTGGTTTTTGGTCACCGCCATCTTGGTTTTTGGTCACCGCCATCTTGGTTTTTGGTCACCGCCATCTTGGTTTTTGGTCACCGTCCTCAGGCTTCTTCAAACTGCTTGTGTGGGCCCATCTGTCTGTTTTACTGACCACCACAGAAATTTCATTGACGACCACAACAAGCCAAGATGGCTCGAAGGAGAGTTGTAGTATCCCCGATCCTCACTGAGCATGCAAGCACCAATAAAAGTTCTCACGGACACCGGCCCTCAAGCCCCATTCAACTTGTATTGCCTGGCGCATGAAGTGACTCATGAAAGGCTATCTATTCAAACTGAATCTAATTTAATATCACTACATTTTAGAAACTGTAAAACCTGCATATGCATGTTTTCCCCAATGAGTTTAATTCCAATTGTCAACCACCAGGAGTTGACATCTTGTTGACAGACATGCTACAAAAAGCAGGTATCACAATTCACGCTGCAGTAATAGTGCTATTCACTGGATTCATCAAACACACACCTACACACACTATTTCTTTTTTTCTATTTGCACATGTTCCCCGGTGTGAAATCAACTCATTCAACAGTGTCTTTCATTTTCCACAGTGTTACTCACAATAAAGTTCCCACAAAGGAGCCGCTGCCTTTATTACTTTCTCTGTACAGAACAGGAAACGTCCTGATTGCTTTGGGGAAACTTAGTTGGGGAGTTGCGTTCTATGCGATGAATTTGATAAAATACCGCAGTTGGAAAAAAGCCACCCTATATAAATTAATTTGAAGATTTAAAGGCACTGTGCACAGTCCTGAGAAGACACTTAATCAGAACAGCACTTGCGTGGGTGTGCTATGAGCCTCCGGGGGCTTTATATCTTCATATTGTTTAAATAACTTTCGGTGATACTGAATATATTGAACTGCTTGATCTAAGGAGGCTGATTGGATTTCCAATCTCATGGTTGAATATCGGGGTGTTGATTTTCTGATTTTACATAGATTTATAACTAAAAATGGAAAGAAAATATTATATTATCATGAATACATAGCCTATTGCGGATTAATTTCAGCCTATTAATAATACTGTTAATACAAAATAACTCATGTGCTGCTGTTTCAAACTTCACAGTAGAAAACAGAGCACCAACATAAGAACGTAACATTATCAGAGCGCTTGCTTTGTTTTGAATTCATGAACAAATCACCTCGGGGAGGCGCGTAGAAACAGCTGTTTGCAGCTGGCAACTCACGCTCTCTTAGTCAATCACCTCTAATTACAACGTGTAAAATGAAACTCCAAAACTTCATAAAAAATGTTGTTACAGTGGAAAAAGCTTCAATCACAATATTGACGTGTTATTACCTAGAGAGCATTTGAGCAAAGAGTTGCCTGTTTACAAGTCCAGTATCACTCCTTACAGCTCGGGTTTGGGCTCCACAAACTCCTGTAGAACATATCTGGCTTTTTAACCAACATATTCTAAAGTCCAACTTGTCAAATACCGACGCCGGTTAATTGGCCCTACTTTTCGCACTGTGACGCTCTAGGTTCCCCCGTACCGTCAGTGTGGGGACGGGTCACCTTCCACTCGTTAAATGCTTAGAGTCTTTTCAAAATAAACTCACGTCTTCACAGGAAGTTAGGTTTACGCAACAGAACCACTTCAGTTAGGTTTGAGAAAAGAGGATGGTTGACTTTAACTAACTGACTGAAGACTCATGTCGTTACCAAGTTTGTTTTAATTACTCACATAAGTAGCGAGTGACAAATGAGTCACGTCTTCATGCATTCAGGCGGGTATGCATCTGTTAAGACTTTCTGTGCCTATATGTAGGGAATTATATAGTGAATTAAGATCTGTTGATTCTCGTACTCATACTATATGAGGTACAGTAAAGTCTGATTGTGCAACAGCTTTCTAACGAAGGATTTATCTGATTTTTCGAATTTTTCTTTGAGAAGCCTCAAGCAACCACAAATACAGTATATAACAACCTGCCCTAAGTTTGGTGGACCAACAACACCAATATGCTCTTACAAGCAACTTACGGCTCTTGCTTCCTTCAGGACTCTGTAGTTAAGAGGAGCGATGGCCGAGCACAACATAAATCAAGGGGGAAAACCCATTTATAAAACCAATTTCTTTAGAGGCTAAAAGTTCCCTCAGATTGACTGTATTCTGCTCACAGCTCAGAGCACCGATCGTTGCTGTGCTTATGGTGGTGCTGTTGACACATCAACTGTGCTTTAATGGAAATTTTGACAGCGGCACAAAGGGGAACACACAAGTAAATACACACACAACAAAAAGTTTTCCGCGCACACTTTCTCCACTTGGGACTCGTCCTCCCTTTCCCTTTGTCCCATCAGCGCTGTGTCATCACTTTTAATCAAAAGAAAAATAAGAGTCAGTATGTGTTGTTTTGTTAGATAAGATGGGGAGAGAGAGTGACAGAGACAGATACAGCCAACATGTGCACAAACTAACAGATTTAAAATGCGGATAAAGTACAGCACATCATCCGTCAACACTTGTAGAGGAGCCGGCGTACACCCTTTCTTTCAGCTGCAGGAACTGAAGGAAACACAAAGTGTGGCCATTGTCAGGGTTTTCATTTAGTTTCCTCGGCTCTCCGTCTGCTTTGGGGACAAACACCGTCAACAACATTTGGATATTGCTCAGGTGTGAAAAATGCCAAAAGAAAAGCACAGGGAAATAATTAAAAAGATGAAACAAGACCATAAGAATGTTGGGAATCCCAATGGGCCTGCTTGGCGCCAGTTTGGGCCATCAACCGGCTTTTGCGAGCCCCAGCTGTGCCGCTGATCAAGTACTGCCAAGAAAAACAACAAAAGCCATCAACGGCACCACTTGACTGTTCGTTCCTCAACCTCTTACTTTGCTTGCCGATAACAAACACTGCATAGAAGTGCTATGAATTATACTCGTGATATAGTAACGTTGAGCCCACTAAAACCTTTTTAATGACTATTTATCGCCGTTAAATGAATCGTTGTCAATGTAGACGCACGGCAGCGTGCTCAAAAGCAAGGGGATAAAAAAAAATGTCATGTGACGTGGAACAACCAATCTCAGCCCGGCAGATTTCTTTCCTTTCCTCCGTGAATATCAGTTAACGGTAAATATAGCGAGACGTTATTAATTTTAATGGCTACCCAGAGCTTTTACAAAGTGTCCCACAGACTGGTCTCACTTGCTTTGCCCTTTCTGTCCAACGTCCAGTTGAAAGGCCATTTATCTTTGTCTTGTTTCGTCGTTTATGGCCGACTGCTAAATGACTGCTCCTTCACAGTCATCTCAGTGGGTTTTGGCTGCAACCTCCCGAACACTTTGAATAAAAGGCTAAAAGCGGCACGGCTGGTGTTTTACACATGTTTTTAGAAGCAGCGTGTGAACGGCCCCCATATATCTGAAATGTCCCAGTTTGTTATATAGATAAGAAACACAAGGAAGAACCTGATATGTTCCTAGACATCCCAGTTTATAGGTTAAGTACCTGCAGTGAAACAAAGGCGAACATAAAGATAGGATATACTTTACAATGAATAGTGCCGCGGACAGATACTACACTGGGGAGAGTCATTACTCGCCCAATCGCAGGATGCAATGAATCCAATTTCATCATATACATAGTAGCCTATTTCTGTTGTTTATTGCAAAATTACTTCCACCAACAGGGCTTCAATCTGTATTTGGTGTGTGACTCACGATAATGATTCAAATTATAAACAAAAAAAAAGAAGCTGGGTTGAAAAAATTCGGTCCAATTTCCTCAAACACTGCAAAATACAGCATTTACATCCATTCAAAGCGGAACTTGTTTTGGCCAATGAATAAATTATACGATAAATGTAGATGGAAGTGCAACTGTTCAATAAATTATGATGATGGCCCGGAGCATGAATGGATCAGACTAACTGTATAACAATTTAAAAATGGCTGATTTTCCTTCTGAAATGTTTTTCCATGCACCACAAACTCCAGAAATGTTGTACCTGCTGCTGCATGCGTATTTCACGCCAGCTTTTAAAGTAGCAGATTACCATACGGCCGAGTGCATCGCTACCTTTTCGTCTCTCAGAACCGATACGTCAGCTGACCTTTGAGCTCTGGAAAACGTAAAGTTATGATAACCGCTTATTCAAATTTACCTTTTTTCTTCAGTAAGTCTGTTTTGATTGCAGCTCGTGGAGGCGGCAGGGCCTGATTTGCATTTTCTTTCTTGACATTTCGAAAGTTCAGGTGTAATCCCTCTTCTGTCCCTTTCTGTTTGCGACTTAATTAATCTCTTTCGACAGGAAGGTGCCTCTCAGATTCCTGTTTCATGTTCACTTAATACCTCCTCCCTTTGTGTTTCATTCTTTACTGTATGTAGCTCATGCTCGCTCTCGGTTGATTGATACTAGCTGATAAATGTACGGGGGGTTCTGCTTCTGATTAATAGCCAAGAGGCCTTTCAGGAAACATAATGAGTTTCTCCTGCTGAAGAGTGTGTGTGTGTGTGTGTGTGTGTGTGTGTGTGTGTGTGTGTGTGTGTGTGTGTGTGTGTGTGTGTGTGATGCATGGTTCAGTGTTTGTACATTCCTGTTTACGAGTGTGTATTAATTCCGTTTTCATTACCTCACTTATTGACTCTGAATGATTATTTTCCCCATTTCTCCCCTAATCACATCTTCACCTACTTATTTACTTTCCTTCTCACTCCATCCTTTCTTTACTTCCCCGTTGTGTTAAGAATACAAATTGCACAGTGGGACTTACAGGCACTAATTAAATAACAGTATGTCTTTGTCAAATTAACTGGGAGTCCACAGTTGAGGTGTCTTACTGCAGTGGTAATGTAAATGGATTTTAAGGTGTATTTCCCGACCCAAATTGTTGGCGTTGTACATTTCTGTAAACCTCGGAATACCTCGAATGTCAACATACCTGAACCAAACATGAAAACATTTCATAAATATGTTTCATTTCAGCCTCGTATCACATCGTATGCACAACATTGTGAAATGTTTGTTAGGTTTTGGCAACAAAACTGCCTGGTTAAAGTTAAACAAACACACCATGGTGTGTGCTAAAATAATAAAATAACAAAATAACTCAACAATGTAACGTAACAAAGTAAGAATGTAATGTAACAATGTAACATAACAATGTAACAATGTAACATAACAATGTAATGTGACGTAAGGTAACTTAACGATGTAACATAAAGACGTCGCTTGGGTCAGCGGCGCAACGTAATGACGTAACATTACAAAAATGTAGTGCAACAGCAACGTATTGTAGCAACAACTTAATGTAACTTAACGTAAGGTAACAACGTGACGTAACATTA
>JACSYO010000536.1:390000-400000 GCA_016806645.1 Ophiodon elongatus
TATTTATTTAATCATTTTCAAGAAGTTCACTGGAAATAACCAAAGTCATTTGCTGACGATTAAACGGAAATGTGAGACAATGTTAAAATTTGCAAACTCATAATTAGTCAATCCTAAATTGAGTTTCAGCCCCGGTTGATGGGGCAACACCCGTGGTTACCGGGGTAACAGCAAGGGCAGTTTAATACTACGGCCAACACGCTCCAGTAAATATATACAGAGGAGCGACTGATGTGTGTGTTTACAGTGCAGCCACGAAAAAATATGAATCCAGGCCGGGTATGGCGGACCCCGCCACTGTATATAAATTACATTATTGCAGAATGTAAATACATTGAATGGCTTATGCAGTAAAAAAAAAAAAAAAAAAAAAGAATAGCAAATCGTGTCAAGCATGGGGGTTTCATTTTTATGACTTTATAACTTTAATTCAGAAAAATATGTAATGTGTCTAACGTACCATTTATAAGAGGAATAACATTTCTAATTATCCAGAAACAATAAATGTATATTTATTCAGTTTTAAATGTGTAATTTTCATTCAATTAGTAGCACATTCTTTCCAGGATAGAAGTGATGTTACCGCAATAAAAAATAATTATCCAATTTTCATACAAAAAAAAATTCAGTACTTTTTTTGTTTCTATGGTTTAGTTCAGAGATTACTGCTCACTGTTATTCATATTTTTCTTTGTTACATATTCCACAAAACATAAGCTCAACATCTCATCTTTATACTCTGCTAATGGATGCAGGTTTTCCCTCCCATGTCCTGTTTTTTTCTTTCTACTACGAATAGAGATAATTTATTTAATCCGTGTTCATTCAAAGTCAGTGTGCTTGTGTTGGCTGAAAGAACCGAAGATTAATGGTACATTCACTTGTGTTGTGGTTGTTGTTGTTGTTGTTGTTGCTGTTGTTGTTCCCGGTGTGTGGGAGGGTGTAGGAGCCACTGTGGTTTCAGGGGGCTTTAGTTTTGACCTGAAATGTTTGACAAAAGTCTCTTTATTTCCTCTCTCTCTCTCTCTCTCTCTCTCTCTCTCTCTCTCTCTCCCTCCCTCCCCTCTTCCTCTGTAGGCAGATGGATGATGCCGATCCCTCGCTCCGGAGGTGTGGAGTGACAGATGACAGAGGGATTGATTCGGCGGGAGAGCGAGAGAGCGAGAGAGGTAACGTGGGAAAGGGTCGCCGCCGCCGGTAATGGGAAACAGCTGCAAAGGTCAGACGCATCGATCGGGGAGGCGAGAAGAAGTAAGTGACCAGATTTACTGATACTGGGACGACAGTGTCTCTCTCTCTCTCTCTCTCTCTCTCTCTCTCTATCTCTCTCTCTCTATCTCTCTCTCTCTCTCTCTTTCTGTTTCTCTTTGTAAAACACTCACACGTCGTACAGTGTGCAACACCTCCAGGGATCAAAGTGCTCAATGTTTCCGACTAAAGGAGCTTCTGAGTCTCACTTCCAATGCAGCACAGCAACTTCAGGCTTCATGTGCCATTCCTCGCGGTATTGTTGTCTTGGCTTTAAACCTGTGTGGCTGACAGAAGACGTGCCTCTGCGGTACAGCGCCGCACCACAACAGCGACTGAACACATTCATTCAGCTTTTCTCTTGTTTTTAAATTCTTCTCATGCGTCGGCTCTTTGGAGGAAGCAGCCTCTCCTTTCGCCTCGAGTGACGCGTTGTACTTTCCACGCAGGCGGGCGACAGCGGTTTGTTTGGAACAGAATGAAAATGGGCTTTTTACTAGCGAGCGCGAGCCAAAACCCCAGAATCCGATGTTATGATTTTGTCAGTGCCGTCACCCGCAAGCTTACGGCTCACTTAAGGATGGCGACTGAGAGAAAGGCATCAGTAGGCTTCTTTTCCGTCGCCTTGTTAGCTGGCCAGGCTAGTACTGAAGCTAATCAGTGGTCAAACCTGCAGCAAGAAAAATGCTCAAGTTCAGTTTGTAAATCAAGCTGCCGAGTTTTCTGTTTGGGCGGAACCTTCTCTCTCTGATGTGGATTCAATCAAGCTAAACCTTTAACTGCACAAACCAGCAGAGAAGAGCTTCAGCCTGTTGCATTTTACTGTTCCTTACTTGGTTTTAGTCACTGCATCTCCCGACAGGCTTAACGGTTGAATGTAGGCCTGCATGATAATCAAGCTAATATTGATAGCCAGAGCAGCGAGTTAGCGGACGGCTACGTGTTCAAAATGCCGTCTCTTTGTGCAAAGCAACAGATAAATGAAATGCTACTCAGCTACAATGATGTTAACGAACAAACTGATAACCCTCACACAGCACGCAGGATGATACAGCTCGATTACCAACAAAATTAGTAGTTAAAGCATCGGTAATTAGGCAAACCGGTAAGAAGTGATTCAATTTAGTGGGGTGCAGATCTCCGCCAGGTTTGTCTGCAGAGTAGCGGCCGGAGGTCGGCGTTGCACTCAGCTGTGTGACTCTACAGGCTGGGGGCCGGTGATTAAAGAGTAGTGAGTGAGGAGTCAGCGTGCAGCCAGTGGCATGTATAAAACCAGAAATAAAAGATGATTTGAGAAAGTGAGAGTCACCGCAAAACACCAGAGTTCCTTTGAGCGTGCCGCCGTCACCGGCCACCCAAAATATTATTCAGTTTGCTGCAGCAGAATGCGAGATTATCCGTGGACGGACACAGAGGAGCACTCACTCACTCACTCACTCACTCACTCACTCACTCACTCACTCACTCACTCACTGACGGAAGTGCGTGCTCCTCCAGGCGGAGATAATAATTAAAGTTTGAAAACAAAATAAGCATGGAGTAGAGAAATTAACAAAATTATACAAATTGAAGTTCACAGAAGTTTTTTTTTTTTATATATTTTTACCAACATTCACAGCTGGCGGTGTTTCATGAATATGAAATACAAACCCTTGAATGTTAAGCTGAAAAGCACACACACACTCACACACACTCACACACACACACACACACACACACACACACACACACACACTATTTCACCCGCCACCCGGCACTGTTTTATCTGGCGCAGCAGAGATGGCTTAAACAAACATGCGCGGCAGCAATTTGTCCCCGCGGTGGAACCTCGGAGCCTCGGCTGGGCTTCGGCTCAGCGATCCCCCTCTTCCGGCTCTCCGGCCGCATCCGTGTAACTCTCTCTCAGAAGTGTTCGACAGTCGCAGCTCCAATTATGATCCAGGCGACGATGTGACGCGCAGACGCCCCGCGGGCCGGCTCTGTAATCTTTGCTTTCGAGCACAAAGAACCGTGTGTTTTCATGCCAAGGGGTTTAAAAAACTCTCGTGATTAAAAAGGAGGAAAAAACAGAAAAGATAATTATTGTTGAAATGACGATGTGGAAAGGCCACATCTCTTTCTCTCTCTCTCTCTCTCTCTCTCCTTCAGTCTGTTTCCTCCCCTCCTCAATCCCACCCCCTCCCCTCTGCCCCCCCCCCTTTCTGTGATGTACTGCTGCTTTATCAGACCGTTAAATGGCTCGCCTGCAGTGCTGTTTAGTTTCCTGTGAACTCTGCTGATACTCTTCCCTTAGAAGAGAAGACAGGAAGCAGATTATCAATTACACGCCGAGCGTTGCAGAGGTGATAAACACACATTCCTATATGTGCACACACACACACACACGCACACACACGCACACATCCTCATTGTCTGTTCTTATTTCAAAGCTGTTTTCTTATTTTTCGAGCCATTGTTTAGAATGATGCATACAACAACCTCATTAATGGCTTTATGTTCAAACAAATCCACAAAGTCCTTTTTTTTATTTATTTTTTCTCCCGGCGTAGACACGGCCAAGACAAATAGTCACAGAGCGCGCGGTGCAAAGTCATCGACGCTGAGCTTCCTGTTTTCTAAAAGGATTCACCCTCTCCCCACTGGACCGAGCTGGAGCTCCGTGAGAGGCCGAGAGTAAACCCTTAAAGTAAACGGTGAAGTTGCGTTATCTAAACACAAGTTAAATATGGAGCTATGCTCAGAGCTTCCCGCGGCCGTCTTCAGCACGTGGACCTTCCTCGGGTGTCGTCACGTGACCTGCATTACTTCGCAGGATTTTGTGGCGGCTGTCTCCTCACGGCAGGAGGGGCCAGGGTTCGGTTCCCGGGCTAGACGGGCTCTTCTGTGTGGAGTGTGCGTGTTCTCCCCGTGGCAGCGTGGCTTTCTCCCAAAGCCCAAAGACATGCAGCTTCGGTTAATCGATGTCTCCGTAGGTCAGCCATGCGATAGGTCTGCTCAAATAGCTATATTTGGGTTTACGAGTAGACTTGAGGATAATGATTGTTGTTATCCTCTTACTGTGCTATTCAAGCTTTTTCATTGAAAGATTAGGGTGGATTGTTGGATGTAAGACAATTAGTTCACATAACATCACAGTGTTGGTTTATGACCGAAACACATCTCCAATCCTAACCAAGTGGTTTCATTTACCCAAACTTTAAACTTTACCGAACATTGAAGCATATTTGTATGCAATTAATTCACATATATCAGTGTGTTTTTTGTCGTGACTACTTTCACACAGAACCCGAATCCTATGCGCCAATTTTTTCAGAGCTTTCACAGCGTGAATCAAGTCATTAAGTCGTCAATCATTGTTGAGTGAAACAGACATTAAAAACCTCTCTATTAAAATCTTTTAATCGACCTTGACAAAGGCAGCGCAGACCTGATCCACCCCTTCCATTCTTACCTTTCACAATAAAAGCCCGAGACATATACACGGTAACTGTTTACCAGAGGGAAGTTAAATTCACTCGGAGCATTTCTCTCAAAGGAAACTCAATAAAACAGCTTACAGCGTCTTAGGCTGTAAAATAATTTACCTCAGACCGACTGTCAGACGCTGCTTTGGTCAATAGGATCCTGGTAGTTGGTCCTCTGCCTGCACAAATATGTTCAAACCTTTTATTGAAAAAACATGACTCTCACAAATTCACATCTCTGCCGGAGTCAATATTTTTGATTGAGAAATATTCGCAGCCGAGGATTTCGAATTTTCATGTTTATTTACCGTGTAAGCTGACTAATTAAAAAATGTCATATCTTTGTTCGTTTTGATAACATAAAAGAGAAAAGTAAAAAAATTACAATATGTGGTTTTACGGGGAGTTATGTGTACTTTTTTTCTCGTCTCTTTTATTATATTAATTTGACATGCTAGAATGTTACTAGGAATAAAGGTTTTGAATGATTCCGTTGAATAATATTTCACACTGCGTTTGCTTCCCTGAAGGAGAAGTTTTAACTCCTTGGAGTTGGTGTTGTAGTCCTACACGGTTTGAATAATGCTCTGACGTCTGTTGTGTTCACGAATGAGCAGATGGCAGAGGAATGCTGCCCTTTTTTTTACGTCTTCGTACGTGATTATTAATATAATAAAGTGAAGAACTTGAAGAGAACAAGATGAACTGCAGATGGCCGCAATGCGTGCCGTAACTGATTCTTCACAAACAACAGCTGGACACGGTGACTTCCCATCGTCTTGACATCACAGTGAGATTGTAAATAGTATAAAATATTCCTTTAAGAGATCGTCGGTCAGAAAACAGTCACGTGACTCATTTTGTTAGAGGTTTTATGGGTCGTTTTGGAAAAGGGCTGAAAAACAACGTTTGTTTTGTTGTCCTCTAGGTATGGTGACTCACAATTTATCTGCCCACACACACATGAATAATCTGAAATACTTAATATGTTTGCACACAATCACACCGAGACAATGAATGTATGCAGGCATTTACTCAAGCAGAGACCACACACGTGGATATACAATAGACTCCCATTAAACAAAACAAATGTTAACAAGCAGACAGAAAAAAAATGCGAAGCAGGTGTTTTGTTTTTTTATTATTGTGCTTATAGCGATGAGTAAAACATGCACACACACACACACACACACACACACACACACACACACACACACACACACACACACACACACACACACACGCACACACACACACACACACACACACACACACACACACACACTCAGAGTGCCTATTGTGCTCTGCTTGATATTATTGTAGACTCACCGCCCACTAAACTATCTCAGCTTGAGGCCCGGGTCCGTCTGGAGATGTGCTGGCGTTTTATCTCGAATGCACACACACACACACAGACACACACACACAGACACACACACACACACACACGGACCTGGAGGAGAAAGAAAACGCATTCCCTTTTTTTCATTCTTAAACATATGCCCACACATTCTTAAAAACAGTCTCATTGATTTTTACAGACTTTCACGCTCTGTCTCACTGTTTGGTACATGCAAAGACATACAGTATGTGCGCACACACACACACACACACACACTCACTCACACACACACACACACACACACACACACACACACACACACACACACACACACACACACACACACACACACACACAGTTTACTCAAGCCCCTCCACATATCCTTGTAGACATTTATGAGGTGCTAAATCACTAACCCGCTGAGAGGTAAGGGTAAATAGAGAGGACAGCCAGTCCTTTTGCACACACACACACACACACACACACACACACACACACACACACGCACACACACACACTGCGAAGTGAAGGAAGCTTCCATTTAATTTTTATCACCTTCAGTTTGTTTTAAATTACATCATTCTCTCTCCCTAACTTTTATTCGGAGTGCAGACAATATCATAAATTAGACTAGTAAAGTAAGTACCACTGTGTGGAGGAAGGAAACAAAGAAGGATAGAAGGATAGAGCAAGAATTGAGTGCCTGGGTGGCTGGAGGGGGAGGCGAGGTAGGAAGGGAAGAAGCAAAAACAGAGGTTAGGGAGTCAGATTAAAGCAATAGAAAACACAATAAACATGTGAAAAAATCCCAAAAAGGAAGAATGGAAAAATGTAAGGAATGATGGACTAATGCACACTCTAACAAATACAGGTGAACCTTTTAGAAAGATTGCACCTGGAAGTCTTTCAAAGGGTTCTATCTAGAACCTAACATAAAGGGATATACTTAAAACTATCTGTGAAAGGTTCCACCCAGAAGGTAAGAGAACTATTCTATGGTGTAATGGTTGGTCCCAGAACCCTCTCAGGTTCACTTGTTGCTAACAAGAATCAACTGAGAGGGTTCTATTGAGAATAATTTACAGAACAAGGGTTTCATTGAAAACACACCAATGGGGTTCTTTTGAGAACCTTTTTATATTCCAGGGGTTTCATCAAGAACAAACTTGGGGGTTCTACCGGGAACCCCTTTATAGCCCAATGCTTTCATCTCGGCTTTCTACTGAAAACCCTTTTTATATTCCAAGAGTTTCATATAGAGCCCATTAAGGGTTCATCATGAGGCTCCTAAAGGACCGAGGCTGATGTGGTGCAGCTCTGGGAGGATACTTTAACAAAGAACCCTTGGGAAAACATTTGTTCAAAACAGGGGTTCTTCAGAAGCAAATGGTTCTGGGTAGAACCTCAGCCCTTCTGGAAGAACCCGTTTGGAACCCTTATTTCCATTTACCTTATTTGGTAAATGGAACGAAGAAAGGTTTGAAAAGACAGACCAACGAATGTGAAAACAGTGAGGAAGAAGTGAAAGATTTGATTTAATCAAAGGTCATTTCTTTTGTTGGTTCCTTCACAGATCAACCTGATCATCAAGTCTGACCTGAAAGAAGAAACTTGCAACGCCTTGGACGTAATCGACCACAGCAGAAAGATTTACAGCTGAATGCATCAAAACTGATCGCAGACAGCAGCTATGGATATGTGTAAACCAATGTTCTGCTCCAAATTAGAAGCCCTCAAACTCTCAGTTCCATCAAGAGGTGGATGTGACTGATCCACGGCAAAGCAAGACGGGACATTTTGGCTCGGCGAACACCTTGAGAGCTCCTTGCGAATGATTTATGGGCAAGAAATGGGAGATTCAAAGCTCAGGGAACAATTTGAGGCTGTTTGCAGCTAGCGAGACTTCATTGGAATACAATATTAAAAAAAAAACACTTGTAGCTAGGATCTTCCAATCCCCTCTCCCCTCTTCCCCGTCACTCCCCATCCCCAAAGTTGCTTCCTTCCTTATCTTTCCCCATTCCCCAGATCCTTATTAATGGTGTAATGTTGTTATTGACAATCTATTTTGGAAGACCTTCCTCAAAACTCTTCAAATAAGTTTTAATCAATGCTGACCGCGTTTCTCTCTCCACCATCCTCTTCCCTCTGCTGGTGAGGAAGGTAAATAAAATCCAGGGGAGGCCTTCCCCTTTTAAACTTCTAATAGGGTAAGGGTCTCTCTTTGGGATGGGCGGCCCAGAGAGGGCTCTTCTTGGCGGGTTCAGCACCACCACTTCTTCCCTGGAGGTTAGTGGTCGCATGGCTTGGTCGAGCATAAACCCCCTGGACCTCAACCAAACCCTGCCATCGGGGATGGGGTTTGGAGGCAGCGGTGGAGGTGCGGCAGCCATGAGTGCTGGTCTGGACAATTTCACCCAGGAGTCTGTCACCAGGGCGGCGATAAAGGAGAAAAACTGGCCGGCGCTGCTCATACTCGTCATCATCGCGCTGACGATCGGTGGCAACATCCTGGTGATCCTGGCGGTGTCGCTGGAGAAGAAGCTCCAAAACGCCACCAACTTCTTCCTGAGGTCGCTGGCCGTGGCGGACATGCTCGTAGGCATCCTGGTCATGCCCATCTCCCTCATCAACATCCTCTACGGTGAGTTTTTACTACACACAGAGTTATCTCATTGGCTAACAGACGCTCCAACCTGCTCTTAACTGCTTTTTAAGTATTGATTTTGTTCTTTACGGCATCTTACTGTAATCATACGGTTTCTTACTGTCATCATAAATGCTTATAAATCCCCATTAGTTAAACATTCTTCTGCAGGTTTCTACCCCTGATCTCGGGCACCCAACCACTCACCAGCTGTTGCCACCTCACTGTGACATGCGTCCTGTCATTATTTCCCAAAAACAATTTCAGTGCAATTGTTGAAATGATTATTACTTCTCCGAGACATTGCTCGCTGTTATATTGCGAGTGAGCCGAAGGATGCCAACTTGATAATTGCAATATCATACCAGCGATCAACTGCTGTTCCTGCTTACAATATCCCTGCCAGGATTCAGCATGAACGCCCACATTAGCGCAATAGGATGACGGGTAGGCTATTTATTGAATTTCTTTTCCAATGTTGAGTAAAAATATTTGATTAAAGAAAGGCTGTCTTCATGTAACATTCCAGCCAAGGTCGCTGCAATAACCCCAGAGCAGAGAGGTACATTTCTTACTGTGTACCTGTAAATGTCACCATCACTGAGGAGCTGATAGTAAATGGGAAAATCTTTGGCAGAGCCATAGATTAACTCAAGCTGGCCTTCTGCAGTGTTCAGTGGCCACGTGGTCAATGCCCACATTTTAGCAGATAAAAAGTACTTTTGAATGTTTGCATTAAAGTTTCAAGTTGAATCCAGTAGTTCAAGTCTCACAACATCCAGGCCTTTGATTTTGTGAATTAAAGCTATATTAGATCTTTTTGGGGGGGTTGTTTTCGGACACTTTTGAGCAGCTGATAACATCTGCCATATCATCACCTCATAAAGTTGTTATGGCAAACCTGTTAGCGAACAGAGATGCTCTGACCCGTGTGATGTGCCTTTTTACACATCCAACAACATTTTGAGTCATGTTTCTGGCCTCCTGATCCAGTCCAATATTCACTTTCCTTTTAGCTCTGGTTGGGTCTCCACCATCTCCTGAAGGAAAGTTCTTTAGCTGCTAGATGCTCCGACGTATCGTGTGATGGGTTGACGCTCCAGCTACTTTGTCTCTCCGCTGTTAGGTCTCGGGCAGATTGTGTAGAGTGAGTGCAACGGAAAACAACGTTAATGAGAGCCTTGAGAGTGAATCAAAACACTACAAACAAAGAGCCAAGAAGGGTTTCAAAGCTGAGCTGCAGAGTCAGGTGACAATTCTCTGTGGGGTTGTCACGAAACACTCACATTTCACATAGTA
>JACSYO010000536.1:405000-502500 GCA_016806645.1 Ophiodon elongatus
CTTTCCTCAAACTTGCAGTAGTTATTTACTTATATTGTACTGTTGTCTGAGTAGAAAAGAGGTCAAAAATGAAATGGCTAATTCTTATTAAAAAAAAATGCTCATTTGTAGGCCTCTAAACTTGATCTATCGAGCTCTTCTGCTCTGGGTTTCAGCACCTTGGACAGCGCTGCACCGCACAGTTGTGTTTGAGAGAGAAATAATAGACAAATTAGTCAACGCCCAGACCGGACAACGCCGTGGTAGTGACCTGTCAATCACAGTAAGCCCCGCCCCTAAAGCATCCCCTGCTTTATGGTCTGTTTGACTCTAAATGGACCATAATTTACTAAATGAACATCATGCTGTATTGAAGAAGACTTGAAACTAGAGATTGAGACATAAACTCATGTTTACAATGTTTACTGAGGGAATAAATCAAGAGAGAAGTAGAGTCATTTTCTATAGACTTCTATACAACCAGAGGAGTCGCCCCCTGGTGGTCAGGAGAGAGAATGCAGCTTTAACACATGAAGCTTTGACTTCTATACAACCAGAGGAGTCGCCCCCTGGTGGTCAGGAGAGAGAATGCTGACTTCACTTTTCAGAACCAGATGGTTTTTTATGTAACATGAAAAGTCAATCCACTGATATTTAACACATTTAAGAGTAAAAAGGTTAGACGCATATTTGTTTGCTTACATTCCTCCACAGATGAAATACAAAAACACGGACGTAATAAATGTAAAAAATAAATAAATACAGGGACATTCTACTTCTTAAAAATGTGCCATTAGCAGGTATCCAGTTTAACTAATAGGCTTAAATATACATTGATAAACATAAATCCTCACATCAAATCCTCCTTGACTAATTAAATGATTTGTTTGTATCATAATATTCCACAACTTACATACTCGTCCTGTTGACAACACGTCTTGACCTCGAAATTCTGCTCTTTACTCGAGAGTTTGAAGTATCTTACAAACAAAAGTGTTTTTATCTGTCGCGGTGGACTCCAGTCCCTCAGCGTACAGTATTTACCAGAAAATCCAACGCACCCGCGAGCCGGCTGAGTAACACCTCGTGTGTGCATGAGTGTGTGTCATGTAGTGCCCCCAATAAGTGTTTGACCTCTGGAAAGTTACGCAAGCTGCCTCCCACTCGGTCACCACACACACACACACACGCACACACACACACACACACACACACACACACAGTCGATCCTTGATTTCCTCTCTTATTCGTGGGACAGGCTGCACATATGTAATGCATGTGGAGTGAATCATTCGCTTGTTTATTTTGTGTGTGTGTGTGTGTGTGTGTGTGTGTGTGTGTGTGTGTGTGTGTGTGTGTGTGTGTGTGTGTGTGTGTGTGTGTGTGTGTGTGTGTGTGTGTGTGTGTGTGTGTGTGTGCGTACGCAGCCGCGGGTCTTGTCCTCTGTGAAGTCTCTTGGCATAAATAGCTCCGGGTGCGGAAAGACACAGAGAGACTTCTTCAGAGAGCTGACACAGCAGCAAAAATAAAATAAATACATATTATATATATATATAAATCGCTTCAACACCCCCTGATGTTTTTTTTTTTCAGCTTCACATTACATTTTCATTTTGTTATTAATCCGGACAGGATAACCGTCGGGACGCATCTCTCGGAAACAAAAGAAAAGATGCGGTGCAGAAAACGTTGAGTCATCTTTAGAGCGTTTGAAAATCAGCCACCTGCGATTTGATTACATTTAAAGGAGAGCGAGAGAAAATATAATTAAATAGATAAATATATAAAGTTCATGAGCTTGAGTCCAGCCTGAGACACTCACTACAGATGCATTTCTTTGGGGCTTTTTTTTTTTTTTTTTTTTTTCCAGGATATCTTCAACAGACACATGTTCTCTTTCTTTCCTGCTGGTGGGTAAAATATTGGCCGGATATCATTTTAGCCAGCTCGCCATTCAAGCTAATTAATTTACCCCAGCAAAGGTTAACCCGTTCATCTACTCCTCTTACAAAACGCTCCCCGCTGTATTTCTGCTCGTTACATCAGCTGCTGTTGCATCGTGCGGCTGACTTTATTCCCAAGCCGTTCTCCCTCTCCAGAGCTGGTGGCGAGCCGGGACGCCGACTCGCCACCAGCTCTGCAGGGTATCACGCTGTCAGCGGCGGTGACCTTTGACCTCCCTGTGGAGGGGGGGGGGTAGAGGGGGGAAGAGAAGGATCGCACCCTCGGGTATCAACAAAGCATCACCGGAAGAAAAAAAAAAAAGAAAAAAGGAGGAAACGGTGGAGTTTATCTGACGTTGGCCTCGGTGTCCTGTTAGATAACCATTATACTCACAGCTGATGAACAAGTGTAACGAGGCAACAGATTTAAATTTAATACGATTAACCGGACTTACGCGACCTTTTTCTAAATAACTCCGATAAATACACGCAGACGATGAGCAGGTGCGACGTTGCCCGGAGACTTCCACGAGAATGCAGCGTGATAAACGCGAGACTTTTTTAAATTACACATTAAGTCCTCGGTTGACAGTTGAAAAAAAACGTTTACTGACTCGGTTCCACATTTAACACAATTTGAATGATAATGAATGACTCATTTCCCCAGTGTGGGCGCAGTGTTGTGAAAACAAACCTGTCAGATCGATCTTTATCTCCATAATCAGCCTTTGTTGTATCCAGACCTCCACATAACCATAATCATATCTATAATCTAGAAACATATCGATCATCTCTAAACCAGCAGCTCACCTCCCTGCCGGCCACATTCGTACACGAACTAATTGTCTCGTTTCTCCGGCGGTGGAATAACCCAAACATATTTATCTGCTGATCTTAATCGTGATAATCAAGAGCAAGACTTGTAAATGCTGCAATCAAACCGTTGCGTTCCTCCTGATTCCCCCCGGGAGGCGGGGCATGCGGGGCATGGAGAGCGTGCTGTGCTTTGATGCTCTCTAATTATCGAGGGTTCAGTCGAGCTGCCGCGTGTATTATCAGCAATGTAACGTCACCCTCGTTTCTTCAACCCTCTTCCTCTTCCTCTTCCTCTTCCTCTTCCTCCTCCCTCCTCCCTCCTCCAGACTACGCCTGGCCTCTCCCCAGCGCCCTGTGTCCGATCTGGATCTACCTGGACGTGCTGTTCTCCACCGCCTCCATCATGCACCTGTGCGCCATCTCCCTGGACCGATACGTGGCCATCCGCAACCCCATCGAGCACAGCCGCTTCAACTCCAGAACCAAAGCCATGATGAAGATCGCCGCCGTGTGGACCATCTCTATAGGTGAGAACGCAGATTTCAGCGTTTTTTTTGAGTCACAATGGAGTAGATTAGCTGAGTCACAATCCAAAGAAATGGAATGACAGTGAAGCATAATGACCTGGATAAAGGTCTGTGTGAATGCTGCCAAGCGGAAGAAGCTCGTTGAGTTTGAGGATGAGTTTTCCTCCTGAAGTGCGATACGTTCACTAATATTTTCTTTACATATGGTCATTTATAAAAAAAAAAAAAAAAAACATCAACTGATTGAAAGAGACAAACGCTTGATTTTTGCTCTACATGAGACACAGTGGACGCTTAAAGGGCCAGTTCACCTCCCATCACAGTCTTTCTATGACCTCTTTTGGTATCTTTTGGTATCCAGCCGTGCAGATAGTGTTGCTTTAAACCTGTTGGCCACCTCGTCTCCTAAAGCGATGATGCTTCCCTCGTGCTGCAGACTTCACTCCTGACCTTTGTGAACACCAGTTTCCATAATGATCTCGACTTTCGGTCTTTGGAAACAGATGAGGGGAAAACAAAAGTTACTTCACTGTAATTTCCTCCTGTTTCCAAAATCCCTTCTCACTTGGTGCCCCCCCCTGCCCCCCGCCCCCAACCCCCTCTCACCCCCCCCCCCTCCCTTGTTAGAGCCATCTTTTCATCTGCATTATAGCCTGCAGTGATCAGTTTGTCGTGTGTGAGTGTGTGTGTCTGTGTGTGTGTGTGTGTGTGTGTGTGTGTGTGTCTGTGTGTGTGTGTGTGTGTGTGTGTCCTGGGGGGAGAGTGGTGCGTTCTTCAGGGATCAGATGACATTTTAAACTTTCCTCTCAGACCTCCCTCTGTCTCTCTGACCTCCGGCTCCCGTTGATGTTGTTTCGTGCCCTTTTAGACACGGGAGGGCTTCCATGTCTTGACACGTCCTACAACACACACACACACACACACACACACACACACACACACACACACACACATTGTCTGAGCATATCATGAGTCTGAGGTCCTCTGACCGTACACTAAATACTCTATGTTAAGTCACTGCATTACCACATAACCCCCCGGGATACAGTAGAATGTCCCTACATGTAAAGCCGCAATCCAAATGTTCTTCCACAGCAAATCCTATGTTTAGGATCCCGACTGGATGTGGGATTTAATACAAGTGAACTCACTCCCTGAAGGTTTACATGTGGGAAATATGTCGTTATGACCTATTTAAAAAAAATAAAAAATAAAAAAATAAAAAACAGAATTGCTTTTCTTTTTCGAAAAGGGGAAATTATTAAAATGACATTTTTCTGAATGGTGCCTTTAATCCAGGACAAAAGTGAATTCTCATTTGTGTTGATTGAGAGAAAACTATCCAAAAGTCCAGTCATATCCCTTTTAATTATCAAAATATGAATTTAAATTAATATTAATGTATTTAAATATGACGCTTGTTGTATCAGCTTAGCCACAGCTCTTGTGTCGAGATGCTTGAATACTTTGTTTTAAGGTGAGGTGGATCATGTGACTATGCACACTTCAAAAGAAAGGAGTAGAGAATGTATACTTACAAAAAGACAGTTTGAATACTAATAGTATGAGTTTTATTCATCAGATTAATTCAGTGACGGGTCAATAGGTCAAGCTGATAGTAAATTGTACCGCCCTCTGCTGGACAATAACACAAACTGCTTCAAATTTGTCTTTTAGACTTATAGACTGGACATTTTCAATCGGAGCGGGTCATCACAGCATTCATGTTTCCGCCCACAATATGACCATTGTTACATCAGCTACTCACCATTTGTTACTTTACATTCCGACGCATTAAGTTTGGGAAGTGCCGATCAGACGACTGGATGGACGAGACCTCGCCGTGTGAGAGTCGCGTTTCCATATCGTTTGGAGGAAGCGGCCTCCGTTTCATCGCTGGAATGTTACCGGTTATTGTGACGGTTAAATGTTCGGAAAATCCGCATAACACCCCGTAAGCTGTGCTACTCCGAAAGCTCTCCAGGTACCCGCCGGGGTACAATTATAATTGGAAATGTGCAGCGTTTCCTTCCTGCTACACAAGTGCACCGTGAGCTCTGAGATATGTTTCCCATTTACTCCATCTGGCGTTGAGAGACTACTTCTTGAAGGCAGCAGTTGACAGAAGGGAGATGATTGACACTCGCTCACCGGCGGCTGCTTTTGAGTCGTAGGAAATCTCCGATATGTTTCCTGTTCCCCGCTTTTCCTTGACCCCCCTCGATACCGCGATGGAGGTCTGAGAGGGCTCACGGGCGATCGATGCTGAGGGATTAGCCGGGAATCGTTCCAAACAGAAGATGTGCTGTGCAGTGTTAATACACCGTGAAGAGATGTGCTGCCTCTTCTTTCTTTTTTTACCTCTGTAGCGTCTCGCTTCCCTCCCGTTTCCTCCTCAGGCCGCTTGAAACGGATGCATCTGCTTTCAACTGAAGCGGCAATCTAAACGCAACAGGTTTCCTCTTTTGGGAGACATTTAAAATTGTGTGTGTGTGTGTGTGTGTGTGTGTGTGTGTGTGAAAGTCGATTCAGCCATAAATCAGTAATAAAGGTTGTGGGTTGATTTTCGGCGTTTAGAGTGTAGAAGGGCCTAAATTTAACAATTTTTTTTTTAAGCCCTCGACAACGAAATACCACGTTAAGACACTTAATGGAGCTTGAGGAACACAATAGAAAAAAGTATTGCGGCCATTTGGTATCGAAAACCTTTGACATGTGGAGATTTCTGAAAGAAGTTATTTCTGCGACTGGACGGATCAGAAACCTCCCGACTGTCAGTTTTCCCTTTGAAAGCAACCGGTTCTCCGAAGGCCCTGGGTCTCCAGTTTTTTTTAAAGTTACATAATCATAAGCTTATTCTAGAGGGCATAGCAGGTCATTTTATACAGTGGTGTCACGTTTCACTTAAAAAAAACCTTAGCTTAATTGAAATAGACCCTCCCCTGCATTGTTAGTATTTTATTTGACTCTTAAAGGGCCAGTGTGTAATACACAGATTGCAAGCAACTGAAACTACGGTGGCCGAAACAAATAAGAAACATGGCGGTGCAGTTTCTTATTTTTCAGGTGATTATTCACTAAAGAAAACATTCACTAATATTTTGTTCCATTTCTGGCAACAGAGCCCCCTAAATTGCTGCACACTGGCCTTTTTTAGGAAAAAACAACAACTATCTCCCCTCAAGATGCCATTCTCTCCGTCGACCACGTTTTAATAAGTCTACAGCGACGCGTCTTTGCTGTACAGGTTGATTGACACATCCAGAAACCAGGAAGAGTTTCACATCCTTCCTTCTCCCTCTGCGGTCCTTCACAACCAGCTGCTTTTGAATTATAAGAAATCCCCTGTTTTCCCGTTTGCCGTTTCCTTGACCCCTCCAAAGGTTGTGCACGCTGTGATTGAGGTCCGAGAGGGCCGAGAGGGCTTACGGAGATCAATGCTGAAGGATTAGCAGCGAAACAGAAGATCCTCTTTGTTTGTCTTCCGTACATTATGTAACATTCTGTACATTATAAAACATTATATACCCCCTGGTCTCTGGGCCCTGATCGTGGAGATCTTTTAAAACGTGGTCGACGGAGTAAATGGGATCTCGAGGGGAGATAGTTGTTGTTTTTTTCCTTAAAAGGCCAGTGTGCAGCAATTTAGGTGGCTCTGTTGGCATATATATATGCCATTACCTCGTATTTACCTAATGATTATATTCACGTTTTTGCCCCATTACTATATAATATAATTTCATTCTTTTTCAAAAGACGAGTTATCATCAAAATAATAAAAATGACCAACATTTATTCCCTTCGCCCACTTGCTCTCCCTCCAGGCGTGTCGATGCCGATCCCCGTGATCGGCCTCCACAACGAGGACAAGGTCTTCGTCAACGGCAGCTGCGTCCTCAACGAGGAGCGCTTCATGCTGATTGGCTCGTTCGTGGCCTTCTTCATCCCGCTGGTCATCATGGTGGTGTCGTACTGCCTCACCATTCAGGTAGTCGTGTCAGCGTGTTCCCTCCTCTTCACGACCCCCCCCACCCCCCCGTTTTTTCTTCATCCTCCTTCTCTCCCCTCTCCTCTCCAGGTGCTCCAGAGGCAGGCCACCGTCTTCCTGTGCGAGGCCAAGACTTCGTCCCAGCAGCCTTTGCACACACCAGCAATGACGCACACATTGCAGCCTCCACCCAGCACCTTCCACGTTCCTCAGATCACCACTCTTGCTCCTTCAGACTCACAAGGTAGGGAGGTGGGGGGGGGGGGAGCGGGCTTTTTCAGCAGCTGAAGTTTTTTTTATTTTTAGAGAAAGAAATCATACATTACAATATTTTTAATAAGGGAATTATGTGATTTAATTCAAAGTCCTAACCTTCGGCAATATTATTTATTATTCTTGAATGATGAAACACCTGTTGATTGTAGTTTTTATAACTCTGATGTGCCATATGTTGGTATTTTTATCTTGTTTTCCCTTAGTGGAGATTTTAATCACACCACAAGCCTTAAAAATCCCCAAATTAAAGTTTGTGTTTTTTGACTACAGCATATAATGAAAGATGGTTTCCACCACAGCCCGTCACCAACAGAATGCCCTGTAAATAGATCATGTCAGCTAATTCACCAGCTCTGTGTTATGCATATATATATATATAAGAGTAGAACGGACATTGAGCTGTTTTCCGTGGTCATTTGTTAGTTAGCTAGTTGTCATGGTGACAACACACGCCAGTAGGGCCGTAAAGTGTTGTTGCAGCTCTCCATAGACGGATGGCTGGCTAGTTAGCTCGGTATGCTAGCGCTAGTTTGTAACCATTTTCAGTAACCAGTGTAGCACTAGAGCATGGTGGGATCGGCTAATCGCTGCTAACCGGCCCGCTGTTTGCTAGTTAGCTTGTTCCACCGTGCTTCACTGCAAATGAGCCGAACAAAGTTCACTCTCATCTGGTGATAGCGTTGTTATTTTTTCGCGGTGACAAGTGTGAATGAAGCATTAAGTTGTTTAAATTTGACTCGTTTCCTCCGGCTCGCTACGCTTTCTAGCGTCACCACACCACGTCTTGTTTCAGTCGTTCGCTCAAAACTTCCCTTCAGTGATTCTTTGACTCGCCGTAAGTCTGTTTAGTTTTACGGAAAGTTAGCCCGCTAATGGCTGCCGCTCGGGCCGTCCTGCTCCGTTGAATTGAATGGGAATGCCATTTATTTCTAGGATGTCATGGTTGTGGTGCTGAGCAGACAGCAGCACAATGGACGTCTGGTTCCTGATTCCCGAGCCGAGCCTTAGCTTCTCATTCTCCGACTCGTCCTCCGGCATCCCGAACAGAGAGAAAAAGTGTGAATGAAACATCCTCCTCATGTTTAACCTTTTCATTCGTCCTCCTCCTTCACAAAATGCCAGCAGCCTTGTTAACACAAAATCTGGCATGCTTTCACTGGTTTGTTGTCCGGGGTGAGATCTGCAGCAGTTTTCATGGTAACTAAGTTGAAAGGAGTCACGGTGATAACCAGAGGTGGAATCTAACTATGTACATTTACTAAAGTACTGTCCGGGGAAAACCATGCATATCGTACTTTTCTCCATTTTTGACTTTGAAGATTTCTAATAAATGTTCCTGTATGTGTTGAGAAAGTTGCCTTACTACTTTTTTCTTTCTTTTTCTTGGATCAGCTGGAAAATGCACACAGTTGAAAACAGGGTTTATAGAATATTATGCATTGTAGATTAATCGATCCAACAATATAGAAAGGAGTTAAAAAAAAAAGTTTCACCAGTAAAATGCAACATACACATTAATGCAGCAGTAATCCAGAAACATCATATCATATATAATATAATTAAAACACTAACATGACATATTTTATTGCAGAATGAGTACTTTTACATTGATACTTTAAGTACGTTTTGCTGATTGTACTTACTTACTATTACTTAAGTACAGTTTTGAACGCATGATTTTAACTTTTAGTGGAGTTGCATTGCTGCTCTTATTTAAGTAAAGTGTCTGAATACTTCTTCTGGTGATGACAGATAACTCCCATCATTCAGTGTTGCAGCTGACAAACTTTAGACTAAAGCAAAACTGTGCATTTACAAAAAAGATTTCCCCCACCATGTTAGTGAATATAGTTTTTTTATTATCCACAAACCACTCTTTTGGTGACGTACCTTCCTGACCTCTCTTGCCCCCCCTCCTCCTACAGAGTTAAAGCCCCCGCCGTCCCACAGCAGACGAAACACCTTGAGCTGTCTGAAAGGAGCGGAGCCCGTCATACTGCTCAGCACATCGACGCCAGACCGCATCAGCATCATTCCCAGCTCGGAGGTGACGTCTCAGCTCAGCTCGCCGGCCGCGGGGCCGGGGCGGAGCGACACGTCGGGTTGCCATGGGCGACGGGGCATGATGCAGGCCATAAAGAACGAGCGGCGGGCCTCCAAGGTGAGAACAGAGGGTGGAGCTGAGTGCATGTCTGGTGATTTAAGGTGCTCTTGTTTCAGATATGTAATGTAAAAGCAGGGAGGTAATCACATTAAAGCTCTATATGAATATTGGGGGTTTTTTTAGACAAGAGGGCCTCCCTGGCCTTCCCCTGCAAAATGTAACTCAAAAAGACACATACCAGCCATAAACGTTATGCAAAAGGACAACAAAGAAACATAAAATGACTAGAAAGACATAAAAAAAAGACCTCAAATACACAAAAACAAACAGACACGCAAAACAACGACAAAATGACAACAAAGAGCCAAAAGACGACAAAGAGACACAAAATTATCAAAAAAGGGAAACAAACCCATTGCAGAGAGACATGAAAAATACCACAGAGAGAAATGAAAATACCTCAAAGAGACAAAAAAGACCACAAACAGACAAAATGACAACAAAGGGGGAAAAAAGACAACAAAGACACATAAAACAACTACAAAGAGACACAAAAAGATCAAGAAGGCACGCAAAACCATTGCAAAGAGACATAAAAATACCACAGAGAGATATAAAAATGCCTTAAAGAGACATAAAATGACTACGAAGAGATAAAAAAATTACTTTAAAGAGACAAAATGACTACAAGGAGACATAAAAAAGACCACAGAGTAAGACAATATATATATATATATATATATATACATATATATGTATATATATATATATATATATATATGTATATGTCTTTTGAGCCCCTATTTACATAAAAAAAGTAATGCTGGTTTAAAAATATGTTTCTAGCTTGCAATGTACAGGTGCCTGATATATGAAAACAAGCCAATCATAGTCCTCAAAAAGGAGTCACCTTTACTTCCTGACACCTAGGTATTCTGTGATCTCCTACGTCCTAACGTTAACACTGAAGCACCAACACCTAAAGCTCCGTGTGCAGCGTTGTTCACCACTAAACGTGTGTGTCCGGAGACCGAGTGACCGAGGGTTTCACATGTCTCCTCTGAAGAGCTCACGTTATCAATTCAGAGTCACGCTGGATGGAGACCAAAGCGCTCGCGCACCTGAACTCCCACCAGAGGTGGCAGCAATGACACCCGTCTATGTATGAAGCATGCTTTTGATTAGAGAGCATTCAAGAAGCTTTAAAAAAAAAAGAAGAAATAAGGCATTTAAAGTTTTTCTAAACGGAGGAAGATCTTTTCCTGTATTAGTCTTTTTTTCTCTCTTATTTTTACTTTTTATTTTGCATTTTCAACACAACAGAACAATCCTTGACATTTAAATAAACATAATAAAATTAAAATAAATAGTAAATAATCAAAACAGTAATATTAGTATCAATAGTTTAGCTTATAGTGAGTATAAATGCTAACCTTTACATACATGCACATCTACACCGACAAATGCTTATACATATGCAGCTACATCCTCATATACATATGCAGCTACATATACATGTGCATCTACATATACATAAGCATCTACTTATACATATGCATCTACATATACATATGCATCTACATATACACATGCATCTACTTATACATATACATATGCATCTACTTATACATATACATATGCATCTACATATACATATACATATGCATCTACATATACATATGTATCTAGATATACATAAGCATCTACTTATACATATGCATCTACATATACATATGCATCTACATATACACATGCATCTACATATGCATATGCATCTACATATACATATGCATCTACTTATACATATACATATGCATCTACTTATACATATACATATGCATCTACATATACATATACATATGCATCTACATATACATATGTATCTAGATATACATAAGCATCTACTTATACATATGCATCTACATATACATATGCATCTACATATACACATGCATCTACATATGCATATGCATCTACATATACATATGCATCTACTTATACATATACATATGCATCTACTTATACATATACATATGCATCTACATATACATATACATATGCATCTACATATACATATGTATCTAGATATACATATGCATCTACATATACATCTACACATGCATCTACATATACACATGTATCTACATATACATATGCATCTACATATACATATGTATCTACATATACATCTACACATGCATCTACATATACACATGTATCTACATATACATATGCATCTACATATACATATGCATATACATATGTATCTACATATGCATGTACATCTACATCCACATATACATATGCATCTACATATACATATGCATCTACTTATACATATGCATCTACATATACATATGTATCTAGATATACATATGCATCTACATCCACATATACATATGCATCTACATATACATATGCATCTACTTATACATATGCATATACATATACATATGCATCTACATCCTCATATACATATGCATCTACATATATATATGTATCTAGATATACACATGCATCTACATATACATATGTATCTAGATATACATATACATATGCATCTACATATACATACGCATATGCATCTACATATGCATCTACATATACATATACATATGTATCTAGATATACATATGCATCTACATCTACATATACATATGCATCTACATATACACAACCATCTACATCCACATACATACCCGCTAGCATCCCCATACATACCTTCCCACATGTATATACTTTTACACATGCACTCCACAAGGAGGTTTGAAGGGGGAGGGAGGGGAGGACCGAATAGCTAAATTAAGTACAATTAAATGATATACGCAGTAAATATATAAAATTAAATAAATAACTAACGTAAAATAAAAGCTACCGAAATGAAAGGAAACTGATAGCAGAAGGTTGACATTCATATCAAAGCAGGATTCACAAGTTGGCTTATTAATGGTATTTTTAATTCATTTCTTTTCTGCTGTTCCTCTCTCGCTCCTCAGGTCCTGGGAATCGTCTTCTTCCTCTTCCTCATCATGTGGTGTCCCTTCTTCATCACCAACGTCACCTTCGTCCTGTGCCGGGGCTCCTGCAACGAGTCGCTGCTCAACGACCTCCTGAACGTGTTCGTGTGGGTGGGCTACATCTCCTCGGGGGTCAACCCTCTGGTCTACACCCTCTTCAATAAGACCTACCGGAGGGCCTTCTCCAGCTACATCCGGTGCCGGTACAAAGTCGGGGCCAACGCGGCCGGACAGAGTTGCAAAACCCTCCTGGTCCCGCCTCCGTGCTCGTCGCACGCCGTGACCCCTCTGCTGATGGGCGGCCACGGGAAGGCGGGCGTGGACCGCAATAGCAACTGTCGCAACGGCGGGAGGGGGGACAACGGGAGGCTGGCGGTGGACCCGGAGGACGTGACGGACGACGAGACACAAATCGGAATAGTGTCGCAGAGCCTCTCCGACTGCCTCGGCGCCGGCGCGCTTTCGGAGACGGAGCTGGAGACGGAGGCGGAGCAGGAGCTGTCGCTCATCAGCTACAGCCCCGCCTCCAGAGAACACACCAGCAGCGTGTGAACGCGTGCTTTATTTTGTTGTTGATGTTGTTGTTTGACGTCTCCCTTTTTTCTCTTTTTTTTTTTTTTTTTTTGTAAACCTGCAGATGCCGGGCCGAGCAACGTTTTATTTATTTTTATATATATTTTTATCGATGAGCTGGGATTCTGGAAGCGAACCTGCGGTGGGTGCTTTTATTGTGAAAGGACTAGTTTCGGTTGAGCAGCCTTATCCCCAAACTGAAGTGCTTACACGCAAAGAAATCAGATTAAAAGTTAACCTCTGAGGTGTAAAAGATCAGGAATGGAAGCCAACATTTCCGACGTGTTTTTGTTTTCTATTTGCCGTCGGAATGCCGGTTGGTTGTCGGGGGTGAAAGCGTTTGTTAAAATGTGGTGAACTTCACGGGGGACGAAGGTCCCAGCTGAGACAAAGACAAAGTGGACATGAGAAGCAGCAGTAAGTGAAGAGCCGACTCTCTTTGTCGGACCGGGCGTGAAGTCGAGCGGCCCCTCGACGTTCCCGCCGATGCAGGTCACAGAGTCGAGCGCCGATCCCGCTGAAGGTCAACGGGGTCAAGCTGCGACTCCAAGCCTTCGCAGCAGAGTCCAAATCCAGTCCGAGCTCCGGTTTCACGTGGATTCTCTCCGCACCAAACCAAAAACTAAACCAAATCTATTTTTGTGCCGGGTCAAGCTTGACAGCAAACAGTCATAGAATATATATATATGAATGAACCTTTGCAGCATGTATAATCAAACTATTCAGCCAACAGAAGTGTGTGTGGGGGAGTGTGGGGGGGTGTGGGGTTGGGGGCGGGGGGGGGCGGGGTTCTCCAAAGGAAGCTTCTCTCAAGGCTGCAGTCGAAGTTTGTCTGCCAGGACCAAGATGAAGGAATGTACATCGACCGCCGGTCTCCGGTGGACTCACAGTGCCATCTGGTGGTCGCACCACACAGAAACCGTCACCTCCCTCTGAACAAGGGGCTAAAAGAGCTAAAACAAAAAACAAAAAAAACAAAGAAGAAGAAGAAAAACATAAAAACAATGGTGCAGGCCTTCGGTCCAACACGGCTGTCAGGCTCTGGCTTCTGTTGACCAATACAAGCCCTTTGTAAAGAATCCAAGGCCCAACTTCTAAAAGGTTTTTACTGACAATAATGATAATATAAAACAGAGCAATTTAAAAGTAGAAGAAATGTGAAACTGTGAAGTTTTTAAGATAAAAGGTGCACAAAGCTTCCTCAGATGTCATTCTATAAAAGGAACAAAATAATGAAGATTTTACGACATCAGCCTCAGCTCGCCATCATCACGTTCATCCGACCCTCATCCAACGATGTAAAACTCACCCTCCAAGATCTTCCTCAGCTTCGATCCAATCACCTTTATTTTTCCAGAATGGTGCGATTTTGCGGATCAGCAACCACACGAATTAAAGAAATCGATCGATATATATATATATATATTTCCCACATCTAAAGATACACATTGAGCAACATGCGTCTCTAAAGATCCAACAATCCGCCGCCTGCTTACGATACATATCACATAATCAGAGTACATGTCAGAGTATTCCCGTCACATGGGCTGTTCCCCAGAGGGTAAACACTCGTGAATGAATAAGAACGTCTCCGTCATTTACTTTCAAGGTCGGCCTCAAGGTCAGATCTTAGTCAGAAAAACCTCTCAGCCAAAATGTGCTAAAGCGTTCCAGTGACAGCCAAAGAGGAATAAGATGTTGGTTTGAACGAGCTCCATCAGAGCCCCGGTGTTATGTGCATGCTCTGACGATCTTTCTTTTTTCTTTTTTTTTTTTTTTTAGGATGAAAAGCCCAACTCGATGGTCACAAGCTGGTTTTTCAACCCAAGTCACCAGAGTGTGACTCAAGTAGCGTTATAAAACGGGACAGGAAGTCGATACACTAAGAGACAGACCCCTCCCCCCCTCCCCCTCCCACATAGTGTCAACATCTGCCGGGCGGCGCGATTCCTCCACCCTGCATCTCCATCAGCTGAAATATCTGCACTGTACTGCCGTCGGACAATTACTCGATATTGTGTGGATTTTTAAAGGTGCCAAATTTAGATTTCTTAGCAACAAGAGATACTAGAGGAGATGTAAACCTGTAACTCGTGTGCTTAAAGTTCAATAGAGCTAAATGGTTTGTGTTGTAAAGGAACTCCATTGAGAAAAAGTAAAGTTTTGAAGAGATCACTTAAAGGGGCGCTCCACCAGTTTTACACATCGGGTTCAGTTTATTTATCTCGTGTCCTCTGTGTCTCTGGAGGAGCTTTCCAAAATTAGCTCTGTTGATGTCCTTCACTCTTACAAATAAAGGTACTAACTAGAACCATATAGGGTTCTTCAGCTTGTCCTCATAGGAGTTCCTGGTAAACCCTTTTGTAAAGGTTCCACCAGAAACGCTTTCAGAAGGATTCTACCGAGACATCGACATAAAGAGTTCTACAGAGAACCATTTGTGAAAGGTGCTACCCAGAACCCCATGTGAGAGGTTCTACAGAGAACCCTTTTATGGTGTAATGGTTTCACCCGAAACTTTTCCACCTTCTAAGGGTGCTTACAGGAAACCACACGGAGTTCTACCGAGACCCCCTTTTTATCCCACGGGTTTCGTCTACAACACAACCAGGGGGTTCTACTGGGAACCCTTTCTATATTTCAAGTGTTTAATCTAGAACCCACTTCAAGGGGTTCTACCGAGGCCCTTCTTATATTCCAAGAGTTTCATCTCAAACCCATCCAGGGGGTTCTAAAGAAAACCCTTTTATGGTGCAATGGTTCCACACAAAACTTTCCACCTTCTAAGGGTGCCAACAAGAACCCACACAAAGTTCTACGACACCCCTTTTTAGGGTTTCATCTGCAACCCAATCAGGGGGTTCTACTGTGAACCCTTTTTATATTCCAAGGGTTTAATTGAGAACTCTTAAGGGGGTGTGTGGACGTTCCCTTTCAACACCCATGCTGTCAACAAACCTTGAAGAACTCTTATAAAAAGGGTTCTTTGGATGAAAAGGGTTCTTAATGGAACCCACAGTCTGAAAAAGACATCACATGGTTCTGGGTAGAACAACGGTACTGCAGGAACAACCTGTTTGGAACCATTATTTCTAAGTGTGTGATGTCATCTGGGTTATATCAGCTTGGGTTTGAGAATAATTGTTTTCACAGAAAGGCTTTTTTTAAATCTGGAGATCTGAGGTTGGATCGATGTGAGCATTTAGGAGGCAGAAGGGGGGGTCTAGTTAAAGATGCTTTTGCATTGCATTGTGGGAATTGTAGTGTTTTGGAGATTGAGACTCAAAGTCCGGATATATCAGCCTCAGCTGCTTCAATTTGGACCAATCTTTGTTTAATTTGTCTCATTTTAGTCTCTTAACCTTGTGAAAGTGTAACTTAAAACCTGGAGTGCCCCTTTAAATGCAAAAAGCTTCCGATTGACACAGTTAAGTTCTCCTTCCAGCCGAGCTATCACCTTATCAAAGTAGATGTCACTTCCCCCAGTGATCAGTATTTCCTTCTGGTAAAACTCCCTTCAGCCATAGGACAGCCAAAACTAACACCTGAATGTAAACCCCCTTTTTTTACCCATAATCCCCCGCCTCTTCATGGTCAAAGAGCAAAGGTCAAAGCCTACAGTGGACCGATTGAATCCAGAGGTTTTTTTTGCAGTCACCTCTGCATACAATTAGAATGAAACTTCCTTCTAATTCTGTGCGTCTCTGTACGATTAGTCCACTCAGACTCCCGCGGTGGTCGTCCGCACCACCTCCCTCTCCACCAGGAGAGGTCTACATGAGCTAATGTTGGCGAGCCGGCAGCCGAGGTTTCGGCCTGCAAGTATCGTGCATGTTTGAAGTGATGTTCAAAAGGTCCTCTCTGCCTCACTCAAAGTTAGTTTTTTGTTTTCGTTCTCTCTTTGATACTGAAACAGCGCAGGAAGGGGAGAAAGAAACAAAAGAGCAATCGACAAAAATGCACATTTAAAATGGAGAAGAGGGGACTCTCTGAACTGAGATGAGGGGGTCCGGTTTGATCCATCCAGGTGTGAGCGAGCAAAGAGCTTCAGCCAGGCCAGCCCACTCGGTACGTCCCAATGTGATACCGACATGTTCCCCGTGTACCTGTGTTTGTACCAGGCCCGGCTCAAATTGCTTTCTGAGATTTGATTCAGTCACATTTGTTGGGGGGGATTGAATCGAGGTCGTCGCTGCAGATGCCAATATCCCTGTCCGGGTCGCGGTCCGAGACAGGCGAAAGCAAAAGAAGTCTCCGGAGGGATTTCAGCTACCGGGTTCTGGTGTGTTTAGAAATAGTTGGAGCCGTTTATTGACAGAGTTTCGTATCAATGCGTTTGAGGAGCGCTGATTTGAGCTTTTATTCCCCTCTTCAGGACTTTTTCGTTGTTGTTTCCAGGCAGCGATGCTTTGTGAAAGAGCTGCTTCATTAAATTATATAGTTTATTTAAAATGCGGTCGAACTCTATGAGTGAGATGTTTCGCGCACAAGCTTAAAGGGAAGAAATCCAACCAGAAATAATGAGGAGAATAATAAACTTTATTTAAACAGAGGGGAGTAGCTCAGAGTGCTTTAGAACAGAGTGGAGAAACAAGAAAGTGAATAAAAAGAGATTAAAACCAAGCAATAAAAGAAAGGGAGCCATAAGAACAATAAAAGGTGTAAAAGATTCAAACAAAGGAAGAGGGGCAGTTAGTTAAAGGCAATGCTGAGTAAATAACTTTTCAGTTGTCGTTTGAAAAGCTTGCATTTCTTAAAGCCTTAGGTAGGACACTTCATAGTTAAAAAGCTGCGGAATTTCTTATTTATGTGATAGTTTGTATTTAAAAGAAAACAGCAGAAGAGGATCTAAGAGGCCGTGAGGAATTATAAAAAAAGACAACAAATGAGTTGTGCAGGCCGGTCCGAAACCATAAAGAGCCGTGTGAACAAGTAAAATGTGTCAGCCCGATATTGAAAAACAGAATATCGGAGGTTTGTTTGAGTCTGGAGCCAACCGACAGTTAGCCTAGCTTAGCATTACCCCTGGAAGCAGGGGGAGCAGCTAGCCCGGCTGTTTCCAAAGTTAAACCGAAACTTAATTTGTTTCTTGTTTGTTTTCGTCGGCACAAACACTGACAAGTTGTGTTTTTTTATGCTGGAACTATTTCTTGGCTGGGGAGCAAAAAAAAGGTCACGTCACGCACCAGTCGTTCATAGAGACGTCAAAAGAACTCAATCTGACCGTTTTCTAATCTGAACGTAAGAATACCTCAATATGCTGACTGTCCTGCCAGCTGGTGGGACCTAAACACACGACCCTCCGTACGGCCTTTGAACCCTGCAGCTGTGCCACCGACACCCCAACGGAAACGCCAAACTCTGTCACTACACGGCTCCGAGAATTCGTTGTTCTCCGAGCCGGTTGTTGTTCTCCGTCTCGACCCCCGGAGGCGTCGGCCTCGACGCGTGGCCCGGTGGTTCTGGTCCGTCTCGCCCTCGCGCGACGCGGCGCTCGTGGGTTTGCTGTCGTTTCACGCGTTGAACCCTCTTCTGTTACGCAGTGGCTGTTTGTTTGTTTGTTTGTTTGTTTGTTTGTTTTTATACCATTTTAATTGTGAACGTTTGTCTACGACACATTTTGAGTTTATACAACGATTATGCCGTCATCCACACAATGTATTTTTTTTTTTTCTGTGTGATGCTGCTATTTATTTATTAAAATATTATTCTAATGTGTGGACAACTGTCTTATTTGTACATTAACAACACAGGTATTTTTTGTTGTTGTTGCCATAAACCTTTCCTTGCTGCAGTCTTCAAACTCTTCTTATGAATATCACTATAATAAAACAACAAACTGAGCATTTTCCCACAAAGCAGCAGCACAACGACCCTCCTGGTTGGAGATACTAACCTCCTCTCTTAACAGCTACACGCCAAGCTGGGAAGATTTGGGTAATTTAATAATAACGGCGCGGCCTCCGGCTCCCCGGTGTCCACTCTGGTGTTATGTTCTTATATTCTGCCAATCAGTGGGAGCTTTCATCCAAAGTGCTGCCAAGAAAAAAAGAGCTGACCCTGAAGCGCATTGAAGCCAGGCGGTGGTGTCGGTGCCGTGTTTTACACGTGGAACCGAGCAGGAGAGCCTCGTGATGAGGAACCCGCCCAGACCAGCTGCTCAGGGGGACCGGCCGAGTTTAACGGCACAGAATAGCCTGAGGCCTGAGCAGGGTTACTGTGGGGAGCTTCTAGCTGGTCCTGAAGCAGTCTCAGTGTAGTCCTGGTCCTCTAGAGACCTCTGTTTAGTCCCGGTCCTCTATAGACCTCCACCGGTAAACGAGACCACCAGAGAGAAGATGGTCTGGTTCTAGAGAGTTCTTCTTAAAGCTCCTCATCGGAGCCACCGGGTGGGATTCTGGTGAAACCAGATGACGTCATGCAGGTTCACCAGAACCTCCTTCAGCTCAGACTATAGCAGAGACCAGTCCACCGTGGACAGACCCAGATCCAGCTTCACCTGCAGCCTTGGACCTGCAGTCGGAGCTCCGGAGGGAGGTCAGCTCCTGGCAGCAGCAGCGTCTCCTCCTCTTCCTCCTCCTCCTCTTCCTCCTCCTCTTCCTCCTCCTCCTCCTCTTCCTCCTCCTCCTCCTCCTCTTCCTCCTCCCCCTCCTCCTCCTCCTCCTCCTCCTCCTCCTCCTCCAGGAGCAGAGCTTCTCCTCTCTGGGAGCCGACACCGACACCACGCTGCTGGAGACCCAGGACCTTTGCTGGACCTGCTGGAGGGAAGCGGGGCACGCGAGAACCAGAACCAGGACTGAGAGGAGCAGACTGTCAGACCCTGCTGCAGGAAAATGAGGTTTTCTAAACGGAGTCTGGTGCTCAGAAACACTCCCACTTTAGTCCACAGGGGGCGCCAAAATAAACAGAAAATGAAAGTTCCTTGTAGAAACAAGGATTTAAATCCCCAGCTTTTCAAAGACTAATGAATAAAAGGCCTTCGCGCCCAAAAGGTGACTATTAAATGTACTGCTGTTACTTATTTTTGTGTCATGACAAACAGTTAAGAGATATCTCTTTGATCTGTGCTGTGATGTAGCACGTGCTCTGGTATCTAATACTCAATGTGGCACCACAACAAACAAAAAGCATCCACTCAGAATCAGCTGTAAACTACCCCACTGCATCCTGGGAAGTTTTTTTTTTAGCCTTTCTATTTCAGCCGTAGGTTTTAAAAGCAAAAGTGTTTCTTTCCAAGTCTCTGGCCCAATCTCCATCTCCACCCTCACGGACTCACGGACTCTGAGGCGCGCGCGCGCTCCCGCGAAGTCCGTGAGGGTTTAGTTCTGTCCCGTTGTCACATCGTTGAGTGCTCGAGGCTCTCCGGGAGACATGTTGAGTCCTTTATGAACCCTTACCGCCAGTCAGCATGATATGCCGACCCTGCCCACGGGAATTACCCACAATTCATAGCTAAACACGCCGTTACCAATGGAAGCGTGGAGCCGTAAAAAAAAAAAAGGTAAACAAAGAGGAGGGCACGTGGGTGTTCAGCCCCTAAATTACATTTACAACAACATTAAAGATTAAATATGGGACATGAAAACACGTGACGTCAGAGGAATGCAAGCAGAGATTATATATGTTAAAAATATTTATTCATCAAACATTTCGTTTTGTTATTGAAGCTGTTTTGACAAAAACGAGTAAATATATTATTTTAATGACGTCTCATATTGTGAGGAAAATAACCTGGAAGACGTTCAAATCAGGGAGTAAAAAGCATAAAATAAATACCCGCAGTTGTACACGGTATTTTTTTGACGTTGTCATGGTAACGTGGTCTGTTGCAGCAAAGTGCCGTCCCATTCCTATTTACACCATGTCCAGCCCTCACAGGCCTCTCACACTCAACCACTTAACCGGTGACGTCAGTGAGTCCCCGAGGGTTCAGGGTTTCAGGGTTTAGGGTGGAGATTGAGATTGGGCCTCTGTGTGCAGCGGCCTGACTCACATCAGCACCACGGACAGCGACCGGGGAGCACGAGGAGAGTTCACGAGGCAACAGCGCCGCCGGGTGGTGGACCTGAAAACAGCAGGACTCTGTGAGGTAAACTATGGCGTCTGCACTGGTCTTACTAAAATAATAATAATAATAATAATAATAATGTTTATAGACTATCATTTTGTAATATGTTGTGGGGTTAGGGTTGGGCAAATAGGTGAAAGATGGGCCTCGATCCAAGTCAATAAGTACTGTATTTACTATAAACCACAGTCCACGGAACAGACTTTCTTCAAATTAGAGATGCATGGTGCTGATGGAAAATATGATGCAGCTGCAATAGTTCAGACAAGTGAGTGTTTCGTTTATTTTGACATAATTGCATTATGTCTCTTCAAGTGCAATATCATTTTTTTGGTTTAAATGTTTGTTTTAACATTGACTTTAGTCCAAATATAACAATTTCTGAGTGTCTTTAAATGCACCGTTAAGCTCACACACTATTTAAATTGAATGTGTCCAGATTAAAAAGCATACACGTCGGAGGAAACCTCGTTGTGGCGTGGTCTCGCGTCTGTATGTGGTACATAATCAGAACGACGCCAGTGAAATGAGCTCGTTTATCTGCAATCAATTTAATTTCCTCGATTATTAATGAAAGCGAAATGAGCCTGTCGTCCGCGCGCGCGGTTTTCACGCACGACCCGCATCGCTTCGGGCTCGCAGCGCCTCGACATGACATCCTCCGCCCGTTCACCCACGCTGCTCGGCGGAGTGGGCGGTGGCCTCGGCTCTCTCCGGAAACGGTCGCGTCGCTTCGGACACGCATGCGCCGTAGCACCGATTTGCTGCATCTCCCTGGTTCGATTGAAGCTGCGTCAAGGCTGCGCGAGGTACCGCCAGATATACCGTCACTTAAGGCGTTTCACCCTTCAACATAAAAGCTCCTAGTCCCTATTTAATGGAACAGATGTTTTAATGTGTCAGAGCCTCCCTGGCCTTCCTCTGCAAAATGTAACTCGAAGAGACACATAGCAGCCACAAAATTGATGCAAAAGGAAGACAAAGAAACACAAAATGAAGAGAAAGAGATAAAAAAAGACCTCAAATAGACATACAAAACAACTACAAACAGACAAAATGACAACAAAGAGACAAAAAAACAACTATAAAAAGAGACACAAAATGATCAATGGCAAGCAGAACCATTGCAGAGAGACGTAGAAATACCTCAGAGACATAACGTGTACGAAGAGACAAAAGATGACTTCAAAGAGACATGAAAAGACCACGAAGGGACAAAATACGAACACAAAGAGACACAAATAGACACACAAAACAGCTACAAAGAGACAAAATGACCACAAAGAGGCACAAAAAAACAGAAAGTAACACAATAAGACTGAGACAAAGAAACACTACATTCTATACATATATAGATATATATCTATATATATATATATATTATAGATGGATAGATCTATATCTATATATATATATATATATATCTATATAGAGATATATCTCAAGTGAGAGAGAGAGAGAGAGAGAGAGAGAGAGAGAGAGAGAGAGAGAGAGAGAGAGAGAGAGAGAGAGAGAGAGAGAGAAGATAATGCTGAAGATAATCTTGATCTAACTACCTATCGTCCCTGATTAGGCTTTTAAATACATAAAATTACTACACAAGCTGATTTATGAGACATGTTTTAGGATAAAACCAACAAAAGCCGATAGAACAAACAATTGCGTAATGTTTAAACCATCTGGTTTGAATAACAGGTTCCAATTTCTCCGGCCTATAACTTTAATCGAGACTTTTATTTTGAAAAGCCAATCGGAGGTCGTGTCTTTACGGCAGGCCGGCAGCTTGACGCTCGTCGTGTCGACGGACGCTGCCTTGGAAACGACAGAAATCCAGTCCACCCAGCTGGGTCGCGAGCAGGGACCCAGATTTCCTCACTTCAAAGGCTTCCTCTTCCTCCTCCTCTTCCTCCTCCTCCTCCATCATCCCTCCATCATCCCTCCATCAAGCTGCGACCATGGGCGACCTGGAATGAAACGCAGACCCCGGAGAGAAGCATTTAAATAAGCGAGAGAAGAAGAAGACGAGGACCGAGAGAGAGAGAGAGAGAGACCGCAGACAGGTAAATCTGATTGGATTTTAAATCGGCTTTGCATGTGACAGCGATGGTGTGCACACATGCATCCTGTGGGAGCACGTACGGGGAGGAGGGAGGGCGCGCGCGCGCGTGTTTGTTATTATTATCACATCGCGCGCGCACACACGCAGAAAACGCACAGAGAGAGAGAGAGAGAGAGAATTGCACGCTCACTAATTAGCGTCCATTGCTCTGCAGGCGTGCAGCGGGTTTTTAGCTCCATTTTGGTCGCGAGCCCGTCGTTTCCAGGTGCGTCTCCGTTCCTCCTGTCACAAAATGTCACCAGTTGGTCGATTGTGTCGTAGGATTTGTCAGCGAGCAATCCTGAGGGGGGGTTGTGGTGGTAGTGGGGGGGGGGAGTGAGTGGGGGGGGGATTAGTCTGCGCCAGGCACCCGTACTGTCTGTCTGTATCATATTCTGCTTAAATGGCCCGTTTCTCGCCTGGGATTCGATGTCGCGGTCACGATGAACGGCCTGGAATGCGTTGTACCTGCACCCTGTTCTGTGGGAGGAATTCCTGCAGGCCTCTCTATATTTTAGGCTGATCAGAATGCATTAAAATGCAATGCATCGTGTTCTTCAATACGTGTTGCGTTAATTGTTTTCCATCACGGGTATAGGGAATAGTAGCCCTGGGGATGTTTGCTCTTACACATCTCTCTCTCTCTCTCTCTCTCTCTCTCTCTCTCTCTCTCTCTCTCTCTCTCTCTCTCTCTCTCTCTCTCGTTGCTCCTGTTGCTCCATGTTGCTCCTGTTGCTCACCTCTGCTCGTTGCTTCTCTGTCCTCTGCTTGTAAAAAAAAAAAAAAAAAAAAAGGCCTGCTGCAATCTGAAGCCATGTAAGGAATTGTAATACGTGATGATTTGCAGGAGGAAACTGAGAGAAATCAGCTTGTCTGTTTCAATTAGTGTTCTCACAATATTACAGGAATTCCTGTTGAGTTCAGATATGTGTGTGTGTGTGTGTGTGTGAGCATCATAATTAGAGGGATGCACGTTTGTCCAATTTAGTCAATCGAAAGGAAATTGTTCTGCAACAGTTTTGATGATCAATATAACCGTTTAAGCCGTTTATCAAGCAACGGTGGCTGCTTTTTATTTTTCTCATGAGAGCATTTGCTGTTTTTAATAGTCATGCAAATTGAATATCTGCGGTGCTTAAACCAATGATCAGGTAAAATAAGCAGTATATTCTGCCATTTTGGAGACCAAAAAAATTCTACAATTACCTATAATTAATATTATCCGCAGTCCAACGCTACTAAATTACCCTAAAAAAAAAACCTCTCTGTTTCCAGATAAACCATTTGCAGAACTGTTGAAGTATTTCCATGTTTTGTTGACATAACTTAGATGGCTGTGGGGTTTAAATGGAGCATAATCGTTGGTTGAATACTTGCGGGGCCGGTTCTTGTAATCGTGGTGACTGCCCCTGCTGAAGCGGCCTTGAGCAGGACGCTGAATCCTTCCTCTGGTGTGGATCTTAGCCTCTGACGATCACACCGAGCTTTTAAAACCAACGAGGCCAACGTTTTACACCGTAGAGGCGCTTTGTAACCATAGAAACGGAATAGGATAGGACAGACATTCAACTGTTTTCCGATGTCATTTGACGACGGCAGAAAACGACGACTGTTGTTGTTGTTGTGCCGTAAAGTGTCGCTTAGACTGCTACCTAGCTAGCCAGCTGTCTGCTAGCTAGCCAGCTGTCTGCTAGCTAGCCAGCTGTCTGCTAGCTAGCCAGCTGTCTGCTAGCTAGCCAGCTGTCTGCTAGCTAGCCAGCTGTCTGCTAGCTAGCCAGCTGTCTGCTAGCTAGCCAGCTGTCTGCTAGCTAGCCAGCTGTCCGCTAGCTAGCCAGCTTGTTAATTCCACCACGCTTTCATGCTGCTCTGGTTACAGAAAATAAAGCCGAACAACGTTATATTGACATTGATATATTTTCCTCCGGCTCTCTGCGCTCCGTAACTCTACGACTCCGCTGCTCGTTGCGGTCGTTGCTGCAAAACCTCGCCGCGAGCGGGTTTACTTTGTACGTAAGTTAGCGCGCTACACGGGTTGCAACGGCAGCTGTAAAAGTAAAAATGGCCGCCACTCTGACCGACCTGCTCCGTTGAAGTGATCTATCCTACTCCTAATTGTATTTCTATGGTTTGTCACAGTCCTTGCTAGTGAATTAGCTAAAATAAAAACTAACTCACGGGGCTCTCGTTAGTCATTTATATATTATTTCTCAAAAGAATCTGGCCGCACCCTCATGTTGTAACTGAATAAACCAGGTTGTGAATTTAAACTGCTTTTAACCTCCGAAAATGAGCGCTCGGTCTCAGTAACGCGTCTACAGAGTCCAGTTCTGTGTCCTTTTCAAGTCTAGACTCCAGCCCGGGCGAAGGGGGATTAGATAATAGGTTTCCTTTGTGTGTGTGTGTGGCTGTTGTACAGTACAGAGTTGTATTCATGAGAGACAGTGCTCAGACGAGCTTGCGCTGATTCCTTACGTAAGCGAATCATCGCGGAAGGAGGGCAAAGAAGGCTCAGCACTAAATAAGCATAAGAGGCATAACTACACACACAGGAAGTTAACGGGAGGAAGTGAAGTGAAGTGAAGGCGGAGGAGGGGCGACGCTCCGCTGGTGGACAAAGACGTGTTCTCCTCCGAGGGCAGTTTTAGATGCACACTTGTTCCCATCTTTTTCCCCCCAGAGGAATTTCTAGTTGATGATGCATTTCAATGGGTAAATATGGTGAAAATAAGGATTTGTTTATGAGGCAGTTTGCTCCAACATGAGATCCAAACCGCTAATTAGTCAAAGTACTCGCAGGCTTGAATACCACTGTTGAAACTGGTGCTGAAACTAACAATTTTCTCCATTAATTTAGGGAAATATGTTTATTAAGCTTCCTTACGGATGAGTTGGATGAGAAGATGACACATCTACCCCTTTTACAAATGAAACCACACGATAGTTATACGACATGTAGAAGCGCTGGGAGGCGGAGCCAACCAGGCTAGTGCTTTTCCATGTATTGATTCATATAAAAGTTACCTTTTTAATTGGGTACCTTTTTGCTGGCCTGTGAGATTTGAAGGCCAAGAATCGACTGATTATCTGTTGCTCAGGTCAAGGAAGTTATTTTATAGATCCAATAATATTGTAGAGGAGATGATCTGCTGTGGTTTGGACATCTGGTGATCTCTTTCCTACACTGAACCTGCTGCCTTCATGCAGAACTAAAAAATAATAATATAAAAAATAATATATAAATATATATATATTTATTTATTTATTTATTTATTTATATATATATATTTATTTATTTATTTATTTATTTAAAATCTACAGTAATCTGTATTTCAGGAGTCGTCTGCGCTTGGTGTTCATATGTTTTCCAGATGCATGGAGGGGGCGTGTGTTTCCAGAGGAGCTTGTTCTGTTCTCTGGCCTCCTCTTTCAACCACATTTATTTTTAAACCGGTTCCAGGTGAAAGGAAGTTGGGGGGATTTCGATGGTGTTATTCAAGCGGATCCCTGCCTTCCTTCTCACACACACACACATGTGTGTTGGCCGCGTCCCGTTTCCGGCTAACGGTTAGAATCAACTCTTCAGGGTGCACTCAGACTGAGTGATGTGGCCACTCTCAGACCCACTCCAGGGGTTATTCCCAGTTTGAATAACCCTCTGACACGTTGAATAGGATCCATCCGTCATAAGTCTTTCATACGCTGCGTTCCCTCCCAGTCCAAAGAGGCCGGAGACGACGCGTATAGACTTCATCATATCTTACATGAAAGATGCTATTAAAGATGGACACTTTTCTACGTTTGCACAGTCCTGCTGGGCTTGTTCGGTTTGACCCTTCTGGGCTGCCGTAGAAACACGGCAGATATGAAGGGCTCTTTCTGAGCTAAAGAAAAACACAATGATACTTATGAATAGTATATTAGATGTCGGCCAATAGATCCCAGAAGATGCTGCACTCTGCTCCTTTTTTTTTTCTTAAAACCAACTTTCTTTGATTTTACTTTCTTCTCTCTGCTGATGTTCCAGCTGCCTGAACTCTTCTCACAATTTCTGTTTCTTACTTTTTAATCTACTGCTTGGCGCCGCTGCCCGAGTCCATTAATCACACGGTTACTTCTGCACCGCGCCCCTTCAGGTGCAGACGGGAAGGGGAAACTGTTCCACGTTATTGCCGTCAGGAAATATCTATATTTTCTGAAGCACCGTGTCGCCTGCTGCCGGGAGCGTTGCCAGGATTTGTGTGTTTTATTTTTTATTTTATTTTTTTTCTCTCACCATCTCTCCTCCACCTGGCCGCCTGACCTCGCTGCTTTAACTGCGTCGGCTTTTGTTTCACTCTCGGTGGGACGATGCAAAGTGCAAGCGAGGCCGGTCTATTGAGGGGGGGGGGGTCTGGAGGGGGGCTGGGGGGGGGACTGGGGGGGGGTTACGCCGCACAATGACCCCGATCAGCCCGCTCTGCACCGCAATCTGCGGCTGCTGCCGTGTGCGCTTCCCTTTTGTGTCGGTCCGGGCTTTGTGTGAAGCACACACACACACACACACACACACACCCCGTCTTCATCCCTTATGTCTACCCAGTCGGCCTTACTCAGCGTTTTCCAGGCTCGCTCGTTGCCGTGGTGATCGATAAGGCTGCCTCGCCCCGTGGCGGCGGATGCTCGAGGCGGCGTTTGGGTGTTGGCATGCAGGTGCCGTGTGGCGGTTTTGATCGAAGACGCCATCGATCCAGCGTTGACCCCCCCCTCCCCCTCTCCCCCTATCCCTCCCCCTCCCCCCCTCCCTCCCTCCTCCCTCCGGAGCTTCGATCTCTGGCCTCAGGCCGAGTGTGGTGGGATTAAAACGAGGGAAATGTAGCTGGATACCTTTTTATTATTGTTTCCTGTGGTGAAAGGGAATGCTCTGTTTGCGTCGGTGCCTTGCTCAGAGGCACTGCAGTAGAGGGGATGCTCTCCCCCTCCCCCCCTCCCCCACTCCCCCCCTCCCCCATTATAAACTGAATACTGCTGGAACAAAACAAGAAAGTGGAAGTCATCACCTTCTGCTTTTGGAGCTCGTGATTTTCGTTGATGTAACGTTGGCGAGAGGAGCTTCCTCTGGACGGAGCCTCGCTCCCTCGCTCCCTCCCTCCCCCCCTCCCTCCCTCCCTCCCTCTCTCTGCTGCTCAGCAGACAGCTTGGATTTCACTCAAGTTTTAATTCCTCTCTTCCTGAGAGCAGAGGAGCGTGCAGCAGGATTTAATTTAGTGAAAGCAGTGGATGGTTCCTGTTTTAGGACAGAACTCCATCGGTGCAGCAGAGATGTTTGATTAAGACCGGTGTGTTTGTTTTGTTTTGTTTGTTTTGTTTGTTTTTTGCTCCGTGAAGATTTAAGTTCTCTCACACAACATGTTGAGGAGGATTTTTTTTTTTTTTCGCTACTGTCACAAAGAATTAAGTGACATATTCTTTAGGATATAAAGCTGCACTCATGGGACGCCTCGAAGCAAGACACACACACACAGACACACACACACACACACACACACACACACACACACACACACACACACACACACACCTCCTTTGTCATAACTATGGCTCTGCTCCCTGCACAGCTGTTGAGGAAAGTGATGATGTAATAAGGATGAAGAAAAGTGGGATCACAGCTACAGACGTCACCACTTTGAGGTTTACGGAGCTGATCAGGTGACCACGACTTCTTCTCTCCTCAACAGTAGTCACATCTACCACATTATCTTTGCATGATGACCCCTCCCCCCCGTGCCACCCATGTTGGTGTGGGTGATATCAATGGCGTGCAGATTGAATTTGAGAGTGTGATTGAAGGTGGACACTAGGGCTGCCACAAGTAATCCCAAAACAATGATGGGTTCGGATTGCTGTGTGTGTGTGTGTGTGTGTGTGTGTGTGAGAGAGTGTGAGAGAGAGAGACGAACACACTTCTTTTTTTTTCTCATTTCTGGCGATTGATACGAGGCCGGTCATCCTTTCCTCTGGACGGTGGAGCTCCCAGAGGGCCTCTGGGCTCCACGCTGCGTTTCTAAATGTAGTCCGTCATTTATTTTGTTTCCTGTACGAGCCACCGGGCCAGATTCAGCCCCGCGATCTCACCGTGTCTCGTAGCTCACTGGGTTTCCCCTGTCGGCCTCTAAACTGGGGGAGGTGGATCAGGACCGACTGGGAGCCGGGAAACTGGGACATCCCAGTGACACATCGCATCACATCTCTAAATGTGAGCCGTCTCTCTCCCCCTGCCTCCATCCCGACTGTCCAACCCCGCACCAGCAGATCGTGTGTGTGTGTGTGTGTGTGTGTGTGTGTGTGTGTGTGTGAGGTCACATGGTTCTGCCGGATGACTTGTTGCAATCGTGCTGAGGTCGACACATTTAATTGTGGGAGACGGGGTCACAGAGGGGCGCGAGGAGGGTTCTCACAACACACACACACACACACACACACACACACACACACACACACACACACACACACACACACACTGAGGGCTGGCTGCAGTTCAGAAACATTGCATTCATTGGCTCTGGCTGACCTGTTTACTAACCACATAGAAGCCAGAACAGAGATTCTTGTCGTCTCTTTCTATGTTTACAGGTACATGGACCCGACCGCGTCATTTTAAATACACCACATTAGTGTCCCGTACACTTATCTTTATGCCCATTTCCAGCAGAAATTAATCAATTAAGAAAACAAGTTTTTAGGCGCGCTTGAGGGGGTTTTTTTGTCGATAAAGAGTTGATGGGTGATTATGGAATAAATGCCGACACAGCGAATGTTTAACTCCCGTGACACGGACATGGAGGAACTGGGAACAATTAAATGTTGCCAAATTGCAAAAAGAATTCCTGACGACCTCTCTCTGTTGCTCTGGCGTAGATGGCTTGGATTTGATTTGCTTCCAGCCTCCTCCTCCTCCTCCTCTTCCTCCTCCTCCTCCTCCTCTAGTGGCGGATTACAGCCGAGTGTAAACCCTCCAAACCAGTGGATGGATATTATTCCCAGTCAGCAGCATTTTAGTGAACAATTCATCCTCTTTGGGGACTAAACTTAACCCGCAAATCATTTTCTGTTTTATATTTCTGATTCAGTATTCAAGATAAGAACCAAACAGCTTATTGTTTTATTTGACTCACACATTTATTGTTAAAAAAAAAAAAGTCAAAAATATCATATTGCCTGTCTATTTTATAGTTAGTGGGATGTTTTCCCCTGAACATATCAAACTGTCCTTGAATGCATCTGTTGATGGTCTACAGTCCACATCATGAGACTCTGAGAGGGGCGACCCTAATCCCAATGATAATCCCAATGGTCTCTCCCTTCATGCTTCACCCTTTCTGCCAAGTTTCATGACAATTAATTGGGCCAGTAGTTTTTTTTTTTTTCTCATAATCCTTCTGACAAACTAACAAACAAATTTAAACAAACAAATTTAAAATGTAGCACATTACGTTTAGACAAACGAGGAAAAGCTGGGTTTTACGGGCCGACACCTCTCAGAAAACAGTTTTCTGTTATTTTAATATCAGATCAATCACTTGGTTTGGTTCATTTACTTTGTGTAGTAAGACCGGAGCTGAGAAGTTGAATAACCTGTTTTTTAAAAATATTTCTTTTGCCTTTTTTCGTTAAACTCCACCCGTCTAACACGCCAAGTAGATAAAAACAAATACCACTGATGAATTGCAAACGCTGTTCTGACTACTGTGTGTGTGTGTGTGTGTGTGTGTGTGTGTGTGTGTGTGTGTGTGTGTGTGTGTGTGTGTGTGTGTGTGTGTGTGTGTGTGTGTGTGTGTGTGTGTGTGTGTGTGTGTGTGTGTGTGTGTGTGTGTGTGTGTGCGCCTTTGTGCCTTTGTCTCGCATGTTTTATTCACCGTTCATTAAAGTGGCTTTCATAACACTTCATCATTCACCCTCATTGAAGAGGTACTGTAGAGACACACACACACACACACACACACACACACACACACACACAGAAGACAATGAAGAGATCTCCTGCAGAACTTCATTGCCAGGATGTAAACTCTCTCTGCCTCTCATCACTTCATTATCCAGCCAACAGTGAAAACACTTCCAAAGTAACCATGACAACAGCTGCACAGAGCTTGCTTCCAAAAAAAAAAAAAAAAACGAGAGCGAGAAGAGGCAAGTGTAAAATGTCTCGTCTCGTCGTCTCTCGCTCCGTTTTGCATAATTAGTTTTTAGGGAGGATTAGTGTGAAAAGGAAAGGGGGGGGGGGCAGGAGAGAGTGGGGAGTGGGGGGGGGGCGTAATTGTGATTTTGTACAATGGCTCCTCACCCAAGAGCATCAACAAACGCAGACTTCAAAGGGAGAGGAGGCGGAGTCAGGCGGGTTGCATGAGGGAGGTGCAGAGTTTAGGATGGAGGATCTAAGAGGACGAGAAAAGGAGGCCAAAAGGAGGCATGTGGGGGGTTGTGACTGGAATGATAGCGCTTTTAGATTTGAGTGATCGGTCTGGTTTTCTGACATCAAACAAGGCAGCTTCTTTCTTTTTTACACTATTTTTGTCATTTTTTTATTTATTTTTTATTTTTTTTACATATCTGCTTTGTTCCGTCTTCCCTCGCTGATGCCTTTTTTTTGTTTGCCGACATCTTTTGGCGTGGGATCACGCCGGGAGCTTCCCCGGGCCGCAGATCAAACCCGGAGTAATCCTGACTCGGAGTGTTTCCAGTGTCGGGATCTACGCTCCGTACCGTTATTACACGTGGATTTATTTCACGTGGATTTATTTCACGTGGATTTATTTCACATGGATTTATTTCACGTGGATTTATTTCACATGGATTTATTTCATGTGGATTTATTTCACATGGATTTATTTCACGTGGATTTCTGACTCTTTGTTAGTAACTCTCTGGAGGTTTTTACCTGATCCAGAAAAGCAGTGATGCATAAAGAGTTGAGACCCTAAACATATTTTCTCTGTGGCTTTATACAATTTTCAGTCTTGTTTGGCAAAACCGACATCTAACAAACCTTATTTTGCAAATACTCACCTTTTTAAATACACAATATATTTGTAACCCAACATATTGTCAGTATGTTTAAAATACTGTCTATAAATAAATCCTCAAAACTGTAAAGTTCACAACTGTTCTTTTTATGATGGGTACGTATATTCCTAGTATTAATTCTGGATTGGCAATATTTGTTTTGTAAAATATATATTTATTACATTTTTACTTAAAGGGCACTATACACAGACTGTATACAGGAAGTGGACGTAGTCGTCGTGACATCACGATTGTGGACTGATGTTTTGAAGCCTCGAGTTCACCATCTTGGCTTTTTGCAACCAGTAAACCGAAAGTGACGTAGAGACGCAGTATACGTCTCCGGTAGTGAGACCTGTCAATCACCTTGTAGCCCTGCCCCTAAAGCATCCCCTGCTTTATGGTCTGTTTGACTCTAAATGGACCATAATTTACTAAATGAACATCATGCTGTATTGAAGAAGACTTGAAACTAGAGATTGAGACATAAACTCATGTTTACAATGTTTACTGAGGGAATAAATCAAGAGAGAAGTAGAGTCAATTTCTATAGACTTCTATACAACCAGAGGAGTCGCCCCCTGGTGGTCAGGAGAGAGAATGCAGCTTTAACACATGAAGCTTTGACTTCTATACAACCAGAGGAGTCTCCCCCTGGTGGTCAGGAGAGAGAATGCAGCTTTAACACATGAAGCTTTGACTTCTATACAACCAGAGGAGTCACCCCCTGGTGGTCAGGAGAGAGAATGCAGCTTTAAGACACTTCAGTATTGGCTTCACTTTTCAGAAGCGCAGGTTGTTCTGTAACCAAGCGGATTATTGTTGTTTTTGACTTTCAGTAGGCGTCTCAGCGCTCTCGCAGTAGAACCCTCCATTAGGCCTCATTTGTGCTGCTGCTTTTAATTCATTTACATTACCTAGTAACCCAATAACCCTCTTAATTATACGTTCCAGTGTTACGCTTAGCACCCATGAGCTTCACTTCCTCATTCACACACGCGCTGCTTGTGTTAATTAGGCTGCATGTTTTCACACGGCGCTGTGCGATCCGTGAACACGGGACGAGGGACGTATCCGTCCACTGGACCGACGCCACGTCTCCAGTCTGTCTTCCTCGTCTTCCTCCCGTCTGGTCTCAGGCGCTCTCGAATAAAGGCAGAAAATTCACCCTGAATGAATGAATAAAATAAGCAAAGAAGAAGGTACCACCTCAGCGGAGACTCCTCTTGTATAATTCTAAATTAAGTGAATATTTTTATAGTTTTAATTGTGTGTTATGGAGCTAGTTTGGGACTGGGAATACAGGCGTCGTTGAGTGAAACTTAGATTTTTTTTTTTTATGTTTTAACCACAAGGTGTGAGTGCAGGTTCTTCTACGGGTCAGAATAATTCAGAAGTTCTCGTAGCCTCCATGAAACCCCACATGGTGATCGACTCTTAAAACAACCTTCTTCCTTCTCTTCTTCCAAAACCAAAGCGAGCTGTCACGTCAGAGGGAATAAGACTCTGTCCCTGATGCAGTGCGTCGTCTAATTATATCATCTCAAAGATGCTCGTCGTTTAGCCGTCAGTTAGTTACAGTTGAAGGCTGATTAGCTGTTAGGGTGCAGGTCCCTGTTATGGAGCGGGAGGGGCGGGGCTAACGTGTGTGCGTGTGTGTGTGTGTGTGTGTGTGTGTGTGTGTACTTAAGTCTATATGGCCGAGCAGACGGCGCGGTAATAGCATTAGCTGCTCTAACGGCATGCAGGAATGATGAGTTTGGTTAAGGACAGTAATTCACACCGACCCCCTCTTCTCACACAAACACACCGTGTGTGTAAAGCAATGCACATCACAAGTGCTTCTACCTAATTATAGATCCACACTGCATTAAATAATGTTTAGTACAAAGTGAATTTCTGCACAGTTCAAGACCAGACAAAGCATCAGCATGCCCCCCCAAACTCCCCTCCCCCCACACCCCCCCACCCCTGCACCCGCTTATCAGATTACATCTGTTGTTTCCCACAGCCATCAAAACATGAAGAGGATTTAAATGTAGATACAGAGGAGCCCCGACCAAGAGGGGAACTTTGGCCGGTTTCCCAGACGGCGTAAACGTTCTGCTCGGCTGTAAAAGGTGTCCTTGTGTCCTTGTGTCCTTGTGTCCTTGTGTCCTTGTGTTTCGGGGAGTTGATCCTGGAAATAAAAGATCAGCGATCGGAAGTCGTCAGCGTTGCTTCACCACATTCGACTCAACAGATTTGCTGCTGCAGGACTGCGTTGTGCGTCTTTCTTTCGGTATCGGAACCAACGTTTTTCTTGGCCGGACTTCATCGCTAAGCTAAGCTAAGCTAACACGCCTCCTGGCTTTAGCTGCATATTTAATGGACAGATGTGAGAGTGATCTCAACCTTGTCTAGATGTCGAATGTGAAACTATCCCTTTTTTTTTAAGGAAGAACTGAAACTGGCAGCTGCTTTGCAGAAGAAACCCGCCAAACAACTGCAGACTAGCTTGACGCACGCTAACGTTTGAGACGCTTACGTTCGAGACGCTAGCAGCCTGCGGCTAACGGCGTCTGGCGCGGGGATTCACGCGGCTGCAGCTTCCCTCAGTGTTTTCATCTGGTCGTGACTCTTTGGTCTGCAGTGGCCTCTCAGGGTTCACGAACTGTTAGAAAAGAGCCTCCGTTGCTATTTCCAGCTCTTCTAAGTGAAGGTGTCAGACGATGAAGGATCCTCTGGGGCCTCCTTTTTAGATTTAAAGTTCCCAACCCTCCCTTTTACCTCTCCGACGTCTCTCCCTGTTCCCCTTCTCTCTCCGCCTCTCTTTCATACTATTTTCGGAGCAGCGCCGAGTGCCATTTTTTTTTTTTTTGAGAAGCTGAGCGGATTCCTCGGCGCGTTGCCATGACAGCGCTCCCAATGGCTCCGCGACACACTTTTGGGCTCCTCTCCTCTCTCCTTCATGTCATCTCGTTAATTCTCTCCTTCCCCTCGGTGTCCTCTGGTCCCGAGAAAAGTCTTAAATTCAAGAAGAGTACTCACCCGGTCATATATCGACAGCTCATCGTCTTTTATGATAACAACACATGACTTTTGCTTACGTGAGTGAGACGAATCAATTTCAACCAATAATAGCCTCCATAAACCCGTGCATTATGTTTTCAGGTTGTCTGGCTGGTCTCTCAGGAACACCTGAAGGGGATTTCGTCCAAATGTGGCACAAACCTGAACTCGAGGAAGAGCGGACTATAATTTTGTTGGTCAAAGGCAGACGGCAACCTCCGGTTCTGCTCAGTGAAGCCAAAGCTTCATGTGTTAAAGCTGCATTCTCTCTCCTGACCACCAGGGGGCGACTCCTCTGGTTGTATAGAAGTCTATAGAAAATGAGACAACTTTCTTTTTTTTTTTTTTTACTTTCCGTAAGATATCGTACCTCGCTTAGATTTTCTGAGCTCGCTCTCTCTCGCTCTCTCGCTCTCTCGCTCTCTCTCTCTCTCTCTCTCTCTCTCTCTCTCTCTCTCTCTCTCTCTCTCTCTCCACCCCCGAGACACACGGCGACCACCAGGGTCAGAAAGAAACTGTGTGTGTCACATCATTTCATTCATGTACCACTACATCCCAAACCCAGACTTCATGAGCCTCAACGTCAAGCATCTCCTCGCCTCACACCGTGATCTCACACACGCACGATGAATGGGGGGAGGGGGGGAGGAAGAGATCTTCACCCTCACTGGTTTATTAATGAAACCAGGCGGAGAGGGAGAGACGATCTAGAGCGGGAATATACTGTGAAAAAAAAAAAGAAATGGGGAGGGGTCAGGAAGATGTGACAAATAAGAGATGAAGAGCAGCCATGGGGGAGGCAGCGGAGGATGAGGGGGAGGTGATGTATTATTAAACAGCCGCGGTGTTCGATTATTTACAACAGCTGGAGGGGGGTCGGGGGGGGGGGGGTCGCACACAGTTTCAGGGAAACTGAGTCGGTGGGTGTCAGGAGCTGTTGGACGAAGAGACGGGGAGACGTAAAGAGGACAAACATGGTCGCCTTTTACATTATGTACCTGATGAGTGTGTAGATTCACACACACACACACACACACACACACACACACACACACACACACACACACACACACACACACACACACACTCTATGTACCTGATGAGTGTGTAGATTCAGACTCACGCACACACATGTTGTACCTGATGAGTGTGTAGATTCAGACTCACGCACACACATGTTGTACCTGATGAGTGTGTAGACTCAGACTCACACACACATTTTGGCAATGAATACCTGTGTTTTTGTTTACTTCCTTTTGTCTTCGTCCCTCCAATCCTGGAAATATTAATTGTGCCAAACAATATATCAGAAGCGTGGGAGCGAGTTTTCAGAGCGCTGACCTGGGAACACACACACACACACACACACACACACACACACACACACACACACACACACCTCCCACGTGCACACATGCAGGCTCTTTCACGTGAACGCCCACCGAGAAGTTGCACGTATTTTAATTTGAGACACACACACACACACACACACACACACACACACACACACACACACACACACACACACACACAATATCATGGCCCAAAAATAACAAGCGTGTCCCACATAGAGGCTTCACTCCGAGCAGTTTCCTCTGGTTCTCCGTCTCTCCTTCACTTCCTCTCTCTGCGGCGGTCGTGAGGATTTGGAGCCGGGTCGAGTTCCAGTCTACGGGTTCGCATTTAATGCAGAGTCTACAATTTATTGCCCGTTTCTGGCCGTTTAGTTGACGATCATTTTTCTGTTGTTTCTGTCAGAATTTTCCCAGCCCTTAAAGGGACAGTCCACCCAAAAATACAAATGTCTCCTTTTACTTAAAATAGTTCTCTGAGCACCAGAAGCTCCGTGTCATCTCGTCCCCATTCCTGATGCTTAAAGAGGAGGACCCCAGAAATGTGGGCCTTTTTCTTTTGGGTATCTCCAGCTTTGCAGACTGAGGCCGTGAAACCTCCTTTTGAGACGCATGTTCCCAAATGTCTCCAAAGAATGCTCCTGAAACCTGAATAATACCAACATACCGCACACGTCTTCCTCTGAGTAAGGCCTCATTCAGAATATCCAACCGGATTATATTATATTTACCACAGAGTGGAATATTAGTCTGCACGTAAACCTAGTCCATGTGTCTTTTCCCCATTTTGTCTCCATTATTCTTGCGATCTCCGAGGTTTTTCATCCGGCTCTCATCACATGACGTAGTGGATCTGTATGTAAGTCTTCCCTTGTGGTCTCTCTCTCTCTTAGAGCTCATTCTCCTCCTCCTCTCACAGTCGGTTGCTCCCTATCACTCTCTCTTTTTTTTTTTTTTTTTGCAGCCTCGTTCTTCCTGTCTATCATCTCCGTCCTCTAACCCCCCCCCCCCTGCCCCCTCCCCCCCCCTGTGGTTTCTCTGGCTACGGTTGCGGCTCGTTAGCACCATTTAGAAATCCTCCTTTCCGGCTCATTTGACTTCGCTGCCCGTCTCCACGCCGCATTGACACAAAGCAGCGCGCTGAGCGACTGCACCCTACGGCGGACATGACGCCTCCACAGCTGAACACCAACCCATTTATCCCCTCCCCCACCCCCCCAGCTTTCTTCTTCCTCTTTTATCCGTCAGGTCGGAGCTGTAATGTCGCCAATGTACTTATATTTCCTGCAGGGAATTTAAATACCGAGCCGGGGCCGGGGGGGGGGGTTCAGACACACATTTAGGTCTCGATGTCTTGAAACGATACAGGTAGCAGTGATTCTCACCACGAGCCAATCGTCTCTGTGTCCTCTCCTCAGGCGTAGACCAGCATGCCGTTGGTGAAGAGGAACATTGAGCCCCGGCACCTGTGCCGCGGGGCGTTGCCGGACGGGGTGACCAGTGAGCTGGAGTGCGTCACCAACAGCACCCTGGCAGCCATCATCAAACAGCTGGGCAGTCTGAGTGAGTATCCTCTTTTTTTTTTTTATCACTAAGTTTGATGATTAAAAAAATCGAAGGATTATTCTGGAGTCTGCTGGATTTTCTGCTCAGAACCTAGATTTTGGAGTTGCCCAACACATTTACGTTGCCTCGGCGTTTGCTGTCCAAAGACCTTTTCGGCTCGCCGGGGGCATCGCCTAAATATCTGACCGGTCGGGGAGCGACAGCCAATGAGAGCGCAGGACACGCTTTGAGGGGAAACTTAGGGGAGTTAGGGGATAGTCATGAAAGAATTATGGCATGTTTTATAAATGTATTGAATCACCTTCTTTAATTATAAAAGAAAATGGCGCAATGTTCAAATTCATTGATATTCATTGAATTTAAAATATATCTGAATTATCGTTTTTATTTTATTCATCCAACACATAAGACCCTTGTTCTGATTACGAAATGTGCTTGAAATGAGAAAAATAAAAAACAGAATTCAGAAGAATAAAACCATCTGGTTTCATAAAGCTCTACTAAAGGCCTGGACACACCACAATTGTATGTGATGCAGTGTTTTTGCATGAACTTTAAACCCCAAAATTTGCACCATTGACTGACAGCAAGAGAACTTAAAATGGGACGAAGTGCCAGAGAGTCCAAAATACAGGAAGCTACCGTTTCTCATTAGCTGTGTTGCGACATCAACTTTTATTTAACCGCAGGAGTCGACGGTACAAAGGCATGTTTTGAATAAACTGCATTAACTTACTGTCCCAGGTTTGCTAACTGACTATTAGCAAGATGGTTATTTTGGTGAGCTTTATATATTTTTTTTTTCAAAACTCAAAACCAAACAGTAGAGAGAATATTTTGGGCAAAAACCGGTCGGCTAGCGAGTTAGACGTTAGCTAACATGCAAACGTTTTGCCAAGACGCGCGGTACCCACTTCCTGGTGTGAACCGGCCCTTTAAGAGACTACAGCTGTTCTTGGGCACAGCGACGCGTCAAAGCTAAATACTAACGTGTGCACGCAAATGTTACATTCTAAGGATAAGAAAATGATGTTCAACTATCTGCACATTTGATTTATGTGCACAGACACTCACCACTCTGTGTGTTCACAGCACACAACAGTAGGTCACATGCCCCCCCTTACCCCCCCACCCCTCCCTTTTTAGGTGCAAATGAATTCAGAGCAATGTTCTTGAAAAATCACTTGAGTCGTGTTTAAGTGAACAAGTTTCACCAGCTCATAAGAAACCGCCGTAGTTCATTTGAAAGTCGGGTTGCACGGCAACAAACCGTTGCCAGATTAGAGATCATTCAGTGGGAACGTGAAGGAAAAAAAAGAAAAAAGATCCGTTTTAAATTTGATTAACATTTGGAGACTAAATTAAATTCAGCGACAGCTCAGTGAGAATGAGCGAGTGCTCTGCCTCGGCTCCATCTGTCATGTCGTGGGCCGAGAGAGAGAGAGAGAGAGAGGGAGCGAGAGAGAGAGTATTTTTATTTGCTTTAGAGGTGGTAGTGAGGAAAAATTCTGCAGCTCAGTAAATAAATTTAAATATTGAAACATCTCTGACACACACTCAGACTTTTGCAGACGGAAAGGTCTTTCAAAGTATTTAATTCCAACAACTTTTGCTTTTTTTTTTTTTATATCCTCCAGGGTGATTATGCGATCATGTGTGGGTGCGTGAGTGATTGTGCACATCTGTGTCTGTCCACAGCTAATCTGGCAGCAAACTGCATGATATTTTAGGTTGCCAGGTTACGGCTGCACGCTCAAGGACCTCTGGTGTTTGCAGTGACTCACACTTTCTCCATTTACACCGTTTATTGGCCGTTTTATTTCTGCCATCGACCGCCTGCTGGAGATCTGTATCCTACTGAGAGCACCTTTTCTAGAGTGGGCTGTATCACACTGGTTACTGTGGAAATAATTATAATTTTGGTTATCCTCATCAAACGTTTCTTTCCTTTTCTCTATTTTATTTTATTTGTATAGCACAAGTGCTGTAAAGAAAATTAAAAAAAACTTTCTTTTTATAAATAAAAATGGTAGAAAGAAAGCATTTATGTTTCACTTACATTTTATGTAATTTTAAGAATTTCAACAGATGACAAAAAAAAAACGGAAAAGAAATGTTACTTTTTAAAATGAAAGAAAAAAAATAAAATACCCGTAATGGCTGAAAATAAAACAATTCACAAATGCAAACGCCATTTTCTTGGACAGCAGACTGTTTGAAGACTTTAACGAGGTCGTAGTTTCTGAGCCTGTGAAATGCTCTGTTAACTTTCCCCCGGGATGAAAGAGCGTCGTCGGGCGTCGGTCTCGAACGTAACCGCGTGTCTGTGCGTCTCTCTCGCCCCTCGTCCAGGTCGCCATGCGGAGGACATTTTCGGGGAACTGTTCATCGAAGCCAACAGCTTCTACCTGAGGATGAGCAGCCTGCAGGAGAGGGTGGACCAGCTGGCTGTGAAAGTCACCCAGCTCGACTCCACCGTGGAGGAAGGTGTGTGTGTGTGTGTGTGTGTGTGTGTGTCTCTGTGTGTGTGTGTGTGTGTGTGGCCCTTTAAAGGTCGTCTGTCCCAGATGATTATGATGAGTGCTGTCTCAGGTGTTTGTGTGTGTTTTCTCTCTTTCTTTCTTTTTTTTGTGTTGTTCCCGTATACGGATCATTGCATGTCTTGTAGTTGGAGAGAGGTGTGTGTGTGTGTGTGTCTGTGTGTGTGTGTGTGTCTGTGTGTGTGAATACATGCATGTGTTTGTTGGCATTAGCGCACACTCTCTGTGTGCTTTAGCTTGGGTTTCAGTAGGGGGTGTGTTTGTATCTAAGAGCATTGTTATTATTATTTCAAATGTCTGTTCCTTTGTGTGTGTTTTTGTGCAGAAGTGTGTGTGTTTTTGTGGTGTGTGTGTCTGTGTGTGTTTTTGTGCAGAAGTGTGTGTGTTTTTGTGGTGTGTGTGTCTGTGTGTGTTTTTGTGCAGAAGTGTGTGTGTTTTTGTGCCAATGCTTACCCCTGAAACTAGCCTGCAGCATTGCTGATTATTTATTGATAAAGCGTCTCTGCAACAGTCGTGTGTGTGTGTGTGTGTGTGTGTGTGTGTGTGTGTGTGTGAACATCCTGTTTCACTTTCTTTTGTTTGTGTGTCTTTTTCATCCTTATTTCTGTGTGTCTAAGTGTGTGTGTTTGTGTGCCATCTGAGTGTTTATTAAACAGTAAGACACACTCATATTACACTCCAGTTATGTGTGTGTGTGTGTGTGTGTGTGTTATTGTGTATACAGTCCGAGCCATTACCATTATCTCCATCATTTAGCTTTTCACTAACTCTGAAGGTCAATTACCCTTAATGCAGTAATTGATAGACACACACACACACACACACACACACACACACACACACACACACACACACACACACACACACACACACGGTCAGGCCGGGCTGTGATGATTCAGTCAGCACTGACGGGAGGGTTTCAGAGAGTACGGTGGCCCCAGAGGCTCAAACTGAACTTCAGTGCGTGCCGTGAGACGCCTCGAGTCCTGAGCTGAGTTTTCAGAGGTCAACGACGTGACCTCACGTTTGTTTTTGGTCATAACTCAAGAATTAAAATGCTCATGATGACAATTTCACATAATTGTCCAGTTTATTTTCCTTCCCGCTCTCTCCTCCTCCTTTGCCTTATCACTCCTCACTCTTTTCTTTCCTGCTTCCTTCTCTTCCCTCCTTTTCCTCTCTCCTCCGTTTCACACCCTTTGCTCTACTTCCTTCCCTCTTTGTCTCCGTATTCTTTCTCTCTCTCTTCTTCCATCTCAAACGTATTCTCTATTCTTCTTCTCTTCCCTCTTCCTGTATTTATATTTCTTCTTCTCTATTTTCCCTTTCCTCCCTTCCTTCCCTCTCCCTTCCTCCATCACCACTTCTGTCCTTCCTCTTTCCTCACACTCTTTCTTTCTTCTCTCCCTCCTCCCTGTGTATTTCTTTCTCTCTCTCTCTTTTACTCGGCTTTCTCCCCTTTTCTGTCTCCCTCTTTTTTTTGCTTCACACTCTCTCCCCCCTCCTCCCCCCCTCTCGCTCCCTCTCATCTCTCTCTCTCTCTCTCTCTCTCTCTCTCTCTCTCTCTCTCTCTCTCTCTCTCCCTCCTTCTCCCCTTCTCTCTCTCTCTCTCCATCCTTCTCCCTCTCTCTCTCTCCTTCTCCCCCCTCTCTCTCCCTCTCCATCTCTCTCTCTCTCTCTCCCTCCTTCCCCCCCTCTCCCTCTCTCCCTTCTTCTCCCTCTCCCTCTCTCCATCCTTCTCCCCCTCTCTCTCATCCTTCTCCCTCCCTCCCTCCCTCTCCCTCTCTCTCCCCCGTCCCTCCTTCTCCCTCCCTCTTTCTCTTTCCCTCTCTCTTTCCCTCTCTCTCCCCCCATCCCTCTCTCTTCCTCCCTCCTTCTCTCTCCTTCCTTCTCCCTTCCTCCTTCTCTCTCTCCCTCCCTCTCTCTCTCTCCCTCCCTCCTTCTCTCTCCCTCCTTCTCCCTCTCTCTCTCTCCCTCCTGATACTGCCTCGTCATTCTGCAGCACGGCATCAGAAAGCTGCACAGACGGGGATGAAAAAAGTAAAAAGCTCAGCAGTCCTCTGTCTTATCCTCCTCTCCCACTCCTCCCCCGCTCTCTCTCTCTCTCATCTCCTCTCTCCTCCTCTCTTCGTCTCCATGCCTCTTCCTCCTACACACCAGCAAATCGTCTGTCCTTTGGTTTCCGACCACACATTCAGTCATCTGCTCCTCTCGCATCTCAGTCACATCTCACTTTCCTTCCTTCATCCCTCACTCCTACCTTCTTCTGAAAGAAAGGGAGGAAGGAAAAAAATAAGTCGGTAGGTACAATGACGGGAGAAAGAAGGAATAAAGGAAGGAAGGGTGCAATGAAAGGAAGGAAGAAAGAGAGACGGAAAGAAGAAGGGAAGGACTGGAGGAAGGAATGAAGGAATGATCAATGAAAAAAGGGAGGAGGGGATGGTTGGATTATTATAGGAAGAAATAACGTAAAGAATAAAGGAGAGGAAAGAAGGAACAAAGGAAGGGACAATGAAAGGATGGGGGAAAAAAGGAGACAAGGAAGGGAGTAAGAAGGAAGGAGGGGAGGTCGTGCCTGACTACGATCGAGTCTTCAAAAACATAATCGACTTGTTTCCAATTTCTTTGCTTTTATAATCTTTAAAATCCCAAATGAATAAGCTTTATTATTTTTTATTATTACGTGTTATTGTCAAGTGGTGAAAAAGGAATCGACAAATTGCGCTCGACTTTACATTCCATATATTCTTATATTCTACCCGCTTATTGGTTGTTGAATTTAATCTCTGCTGCTCAAAAATGCAAATGAGCGTGAACTTAAAAGTAGAACGTGAACGCGGCGCAAAGAGACTTTTGCTCTCCTCGTGAACCCCGACAGTCCCACTCGCTCTCTTTAAAGCTGCTGTTCCTTCATCGGAGCCTCTTCACACGCGTCCTGCAGGATGCTGCACGTCCCAGACAAAAAAAAGAAATGTCTGCATTCGTATTAAACCCTCGTAACGCGGGTCGACTCGGGCCGCTGCCAATCCGACTGTCTGGCGCGTTAATCTGGTGATTAGCAGGAGGGAGACATGTTCATACGCATGTACATGTGCAGAGAGGAAAGATGAGCGCTGAAGTCAGAGCAATGGAGACGGACGGCGTGTGTGTGCGTGTGTGTGTGTGTGTGTGTGTGTGTGTGTGTGTGTGTGTGTGTGTGTGTGTGAGAAAGGGAGAGGAAGAAGCAGCTTGCGGTCTCTTTGAAGATGTGTCTGAATGAAAGTTGCATTAGCTGCTAGTTTTGTGGATTATTCATTTTGCCACGGGGACAGACGCTTAGGAAGGAATGATCAAACACACAGCAGACGTGTGTGTGTGTGTGTGTGTGTGTGTGTGTGTGTGTGTGCACGCGTGTGCTGACTGCAGAGTCTACACACACACACACACACACACACACACACACACACACACACACATATGCACGTCCCTGTACTTCTATCTTTATGAGGACACTCGTTGGCATAATGCATTCCCTAGCCCCTTCCCCTAACCATTACCATGACGACTAAATACCTAACCCTAACCCTTAAAGCTAATTCTAAAACCAAGTCTGAACCCTCAAACATGCCTTTGAATAAGTGAGGACCGGCCAAAGAAACCTGTAATTGGTCCTCACAAAGATAGATGTACAAGAAACATACACACACACACATCTGACAGCCAATTACCATTTAGATTTTGAGGAATCTGTCCGGGGTTAAACCTATCACAGGCCCCCTGTCTGACGTCAATAATGTTGTTGATCTCTCACACACACACACACACACACACACACACACACACACACACACAGAGTATACAACGCAGAAGTCAAGTAAATCAGGCGAAGGAACATATGTCATATTGACACGGTTTAACCTGATTATACATGGGGCGGATGTACACTGACCCAACCAGTGTGTGTGTGTGTGTGTGTGTGTTTGTGTGTGTGTGTGTGTTTGGTTACCATCTGCTAGATCCTGGATAGCATTGCAGTATTGTAGCGTTAAATCTCCTCTGGGGGGGTTAAGGGGGAGTTAAGGGATTGACACACGAGTGTTTTCTGTCCCTCACTCTCTCTTTCTCCCTGTCAATACCGGCTCCTGTTATATGAAGACACATTAATTATGCCGCAGTGCTGCACGCTGCATAACATCTTAATACTTACAAAAACACACTGTTTAGCTCCTTCACACACACACACACACACACATAGACACACACACACACACACACACACACCTCTCTTGCTGTTGCAGTGTGTTGGTGTGTGCGTTCTGTTGTGTGTAAAAGATCCTTGTTAAGCTGGTGCAACAAGCTACAAGCTCTAAGACTAATCTGTCCCTGTTGTCCTATTATCTGTGTGTGTGTGTGTGTGTGTGTGTGTGTGTGTGTGTGTGTGTGTGTGTGTGTGTGTGTGTGTGTGTTCATGTCAGAGTGTGTTTTGCTGTGTTTTGTAGCAATGTATTAGTCTATATGCATGTGGAGTGTGTATTATTATTATTATTATTATTATTATTTTAGGGGCTTAAAAGCAAATAAAACCTTTTGGACTTATGGTATTTTATCTCCTGTACTTCTGCTCCTGTGAGCAATTTCCTACTTTCCCAGAATGCCTTTCAACAAAATCCATAAACGTATAGATCTCAGGGTCCAAGTTACAGACTGTTGGGGTTTTTGGGACTGTACTTTAGCATCGCAGGTGGCATCGTGTTCTCTTACTCTTTCTACTAAATGTTTGAAATCTGATTTTATAACTTTCGTAACACGGAACCAAGAAGAAATGCATTTTAATGTAATTTTGCTCTGAAAAATCTAATTACATTTTCCTTTTTACGTCCCGATTATCCTGAATGTAATTATATAAAATAATATTAAAAGAATATTAAAATCAGACCCAAAGATTGTGCAACAAATCATTGTTTGACATTTAATTATTACATTAAATCAGCTAAATATAATAATAATAATAATAATAATAATACATTTTATTTATATAGTGCTTTTCACAATTCTCAAAGGCACTTTACAAAACATTAAAATCATCATTAAAAGAGCTATACATTAAAAACATGGAACATACAGTAGTCATAAATTAAAAGCACTTCTGAAAAGGTGGGTTTTGATTTGTGTTTTGAATATCAATATTGCACAGAACTTTATTTTCATTTTAACTGATTATTATTTCTTCACGACTGAAGCTGACTTCGGTGGCATAAAACGAGAGATCGTGCTCCCCAAAACGTTTGTTTTCTCTCTCCGCCCAGTCTCCCTGCAGGATATCAACATGAGGAAGGCCTTCAAGAGCAGCACCATCCAGGACCAGCAGGTGGTGTCGAGGACCTCCGTCCCCAACCCCGTGGTGGAGATGTACCACCGCTGTGACAAACCTCCCCCGCTCAACATCCTCAGCCCCTACAGGTCAGCAGGTCATCACATCGCTAGTTTAGGAATCTGTTTGTTTTAAGAAGATAACGCTAGCTCGTTCAGGTAGCCACAGGTTGCTAGCTCCGCCTCTCACCAGTGAGCATCCAATCAAAAGACGTGCCCGTGCTGGCGTCATTGTACGCCTGCATGCTGGCCCCGGTGTCGCCAACTCTAAATCTGATTGGTTAACACCTCAGTTTAGATTCCGTTAGCTTTAAGCTACAGACAGCACTGTTGATTCTGAAGGCCTGAGGGCAGAGTTCTTGTTCCCTAGCAACACATCATCTGGAATCTGATTGGATAAGAGCTGTAACGTAAAGGCCAGCCCTCCGCTCTCGAGCTGAGGCTGGAAGCAGCGCAACCAAGAGAAAAGCTATGAAATGAAGAGAATAGACTCTGGGGAATAATTTAATGAATTAAATTTATATTCTGACGATGTTTAGGCCATCAGAGAAGGCCTTGTGGCCCTGACGGCCCGATACTGGTCTTAACTGGTCATGAAACGGTCTCAATGTAACTCTGATGCCTCTATATGACCTTCATTAGTAAATGAGACCATGAACGAATATATCGATACTGCAGCGGGGTCCTGGAGGGACGGGAGGCCCGGGAGAACCGGGGCTGAGCGGGGCAGGCTGTGTAATCATGCTGCAGTAACATGAAGAGTTTTCTAAACGGTCTCTGGCGGCTGCAGATCTTAAAATCATCGGATCTTGCTCGTGAAAACACTTCTGCTTTTGTCCACAAGGCGAAGCGCTGACGGGCCTCCAGACTCGGTGCTTAAGTTCACCATCGATCTTATAGATTTGTTTTTTGGCACAAAACAGGGGAAGAGAATGCTTTTCTCCCCCACAGGACGCAGACCTCAAGCTTTTACAGTTTCCTGCAACCGCATCGCCTCAGTGGAGAGACGGTTTGTGTAAATTGTGTCCAATTACTACAAATTGCCCAGAACCAACTGGCAGGGATCCCTTTAAGAAGCTTGGTCCACTTCAAACTGTTTGCATTGATATGGGAAGATAATAATTGTGTTTTTAATATATATTTTGTGAGTTGATACAATTTTACTCCCACTGTTGCAGCCATTTAATAACATTTAATAACATTTAATAACATTTAATAGACATTTAATAACATTTAATAGACATTTAATAACATTTAATAGACATTTAATAACATTTAATAACATTTAATAGACATTTAATAACATTTAATAGACATTTAATAACATTTAATAGACATTTAATAACATTTAATAACATTTAATACATGCAAAATCACTCTCTGTTGTGAGGTTTCTCTTGACTGGTGTTCGACACTGATGAGCTCGTTAAGCATGTGGGTCCATTAGCCCCTCCTTCCCATCGATCCCAAATATCTTTATTTATTTTTGAATATCTTTCACTGTTCCCCATTCCTCCGTTCAGGGACGACAAGAAGGACGCGCTGAAGTTCTACACCGACCCCTCCTACTTCTTCAACCTGTGGAAGGAGAAGATGCTGCAGGCCACCGAGGACAAACGCAAGGAGAAGCGACGGCAGAAGGTGTGTGTGCGCGTGGAGTTTGTGTGTGTGTGTGTGTGTGTGTGTGTGTGTTTGTGTATTTGTGCGTGAAATTATGGGGCACATTAGTGTGTCATTGTTTATATGCCGTGACTTAGATGTGTGTGATTGTGAGTGTGTGACAGAACAGTAAATGAAATTCATCTTGTGCTTTAATTTGCTAATCTGTTTTATTTTTTCTGCCTAATTGTGTCCTTTTTTTTCTTTCTTTTTTTTAAATTAATTTTTTTAATGCTGTTATTTCTTTTTATGCATTCCTATCTTACTGTGTTCACCGTGGAAGTTTTTTGCTTCGTCGTGTCACTGGTTATCGATGCAACAGGCTCATTATACAGAGACTAGCAGATGACAGTTTATTCATATGTAACGCCATATTCACATATTTGTGCAAAGACGTAGCTCCTCCACGATGTTACGGTGCAGGCTTTACTCACAGTCCTTTTCACAGAATTCATCTGAGCATGTCGCAGTAGGAAAAAGCGTAAAGTGTAAATAATACAATTATTGATGGCTGCATTCCATTTAGCTGCTTCATGCCGTCTTACTTCGACACACACTTACAGTTCTCACGTCGCATAACGTCTTTATTTTGTTTTGCATTCTGATGATTCGACCAAATCAGAGACTCATCTGAAGATGATGTGCTTCTACTGTAGACACACACACATATATATATATGTCCATATATGGCAACACATTTATTTTACTAATTCAGGTAACATTGTTAAAATATACCCAAGGGCCAGAAACAATAAGGAATCTGTTATTTTCACAAGTTTGAATTATTGAATACTAAAGGATAATAATAATAATAATAATAATAATACTTCAGTGTGTTAACCCTCTGAACCCCAAAACCCAGCGGCCGGATTGAAAAGCATGTTTTCTTCAAACAATCGCCCAAACAAAAGCTGTGAAATGATTCATCATTATCCTCAGATTCTCATCTCTCAGACGGTCCTTGAACACATCGCGAGTGACGATCGAGGGGAGGTGAGGCTCTTAGGTAGAGGTTGTAAAAATGCAAATGGTTCAATATATTTAGCACGTAGCGCCTCCGTTTATTCTTCTAACATTTGGTAACACTTGGAAACATGTTGGATATATAGATTCCATTAATCTTCTGATTTTTGTAAAATAAATTATCAAAGTGTAACGGCAGCAAAATGGGTTATCTTGTGGTTCGATCTCGTGGTTCAGATCGATAAGAGGTACTCCAAGGCAGCCATAGAGACAATAAAAGCAATAACAATAAGAAAAACAAATTACATTATAACAGTATAAATGCATTACATTGATTTCTGCAACAATGAATCGCAGATAAAAATTTAAATAGGTGGGTTTTTGAAAGAGTGGTTATGATACATTTCTGTCTTTTCCAGTTGACTTAGACCAACTTTAAAAAAAAAAATAATAAAAATGTCACTAATATTCCCCGTCGATTCACTATAAAAATGCCAAACCGTCTCTCAGCTGCTGCTGTATATCCGTTTGCCGCATCATGTCAATACTTTCTGTGCAATTGAACGCTGCTCACATTGTTTCTGTTCCTTCTCTTCAACCCCGGAAACTTGGCCGAATAAACTAAATCCCCGTAGAAGCAACGTAGTTGACGGGTTTGAATACGAGGGGGAGGCTGCAGGAGGATCTCTCATCGACACGTTCTTCCTCCTTCCTTTTCTCTAATGTCTCTTTAGAGACACCTGGCCCTCCAAGACACACGCCCCCCCACCCTTCCTCCTCCTCCTCCTCCTCCTCCTCCTCCTCCTCTCAGTCTAACGCACCAGCTTGTCTTTCTCCCATGTTTCCATAGGGCTGTCCGGCCCACCCTGACAGGCCCCACTCCAGACAGGCCCCACCCAGGAGCCCCCTGTCCATCTCTGTAAGACAACCTAGACCCCTAACTTGCCCTCTCCTGCTTCACCCCCCCCCCCTCCACTTCACCCCTCCACACCCCACACATCACACACACACACACATTGTAGAGGATGTAAGACGCACACAGAAAAACACATTTTTATTAAAAGACACACACAAACACGCACACACACACACACACACACACACACACACACACACACACACACACACACACACGTGTCCGTGTGTTGCGTTAGCTTGCCACCTCACCATCTCTCTAACCCTCTGTGATTGGTTCTTGTCTTGTGTTACAAGAGTTTTGGCTCTGTTGTCCATCGTCTGCTAGTGTGTGTCGGTGTGTTTACTAGTGTGTGTGTGTGATGAGTAGACTAGTGTGTGTGTGTGTGTGTGTGTGTGAGTTTACCCCGTGGTGATGGAGCTGGTGACGGGGTCCTGTTCTCTTCCTCTGCTCCGGAGAATTCAATAACCGACGGCTAACTTTCTCTCCGCTCTTCTATCTGTCTGTCCGCCTCCGTCTCTCCTTGCAGGAGCAGCAGAAGCAGGTTGAGGACCCGGGCAGAGAGGTGAAGAAGGTCAGTGAGGATCTACACACTATTTGTTTCAACCCCACTAGTAGACTTCCTTCTGAAACTAGACTGACATTATCGTGACGGTGCCGAACTTTGAGCAGGCGGAAACCCCCGGTTCTGTAAAGCGCCTTAAACTTGCATTCTCTCTACTGACCAACAGGGGGCGACTCCTCCGGTTGCAAAAAGAATATGATCATGATTATATAGAAGTCCGTGAGAAAATAGGAACGAAAACTACAGAAATGCTTATTATATGTTTTAAACTGTTTAAGTTAGTCGTGTTAATTGCAAACTTATTTAATAAATATCCGTATATCTTTAATTTTAGTAATATCTGCATACATCTAAATATATAAGTCCCCCAAATAGCATCATGACCCCAAATTTGAGGTTTCTTCTAACCTTTAGTGATTTAAATTTACTTTTTTATTGCACATGAAAAATTCTCAGAATGGTCTCTTATCTATCATAAGTCTTAAAGTTGCATCTATCTTCAATAAAGGTATATTAAAGCTTTTTTGGTAAAGGAAAACATGTCGCACTGTAGCAGCTTGTTGCACTATAGCGACGCTTTCAGTTTAAATTTGAAACAAAACCCCCGCTTGCATTATTCATTAAGCGAGCGACATGATTTATAGATATTTATTTTCCTTCTGCAGTGAAAAAGTATGAACAGTTTCTGCTGTTTTTACCTCTGAAGGTGCGTAAGGCTCGTAATCGGCGCCAGGAGTGGAACGTCCTGGCCTACGACAAAGAGTTCAGACCGGACGCCAGGCTCACGCCCTCACCTTACCACGGCATGTCCTCAGAAGGCTCACTGTCCCCAGATAGCAGGTAAACCAACACACACACACACATACGCTGGTTTACTGGGCCTTAAAAAAAAACTGTGAATAGTATTGAGATATTATAAATGGTATATAGTGTGCAGGTATTGTAACACAAGCACTCAGAGTCTCCCATTCTAAGCACACAGACCTGTGATAAAGATTCAAGCAGCACCAACCTATTGTGTTGTTTACAGCTCTATGCTGCCCTCTGCTGGTGAAGGTAATTCACAGCACATGGATTCATATTTCAGAAAAGAAAAGAAAAGATGAGCTCAAACTTTGGATCAGTTATGGAGTGATTTCTGTTTTTCTTAACCTTTGGGGAACGTGAAGGAATATCAGATTGTATTCATGTGTTATTTGGATACAATCGACTTTTAAATAAGGAGTTAAATAAAAAAAAAAAAAAATGAATGGGAAATAAATAAATAAACAAAGATATTTAGTAGTAATCAAAGAGAGAGAGACCTGTTTTCAAATGTTTGAACTTAAATGCCGTTCCCCTCCAACAGGTCAATGGCGTCCGACTCTTACCCCGCCAGTCCCAACCACCCCTCCACCCAGGCCCCCAGCGCCGTCCACCCCACCGACCCCTCCCGGGACCACCTCAGCGCTGCGGCCCAGACTCAGTCCCTGGATCGGGTCCTCAGGCCGGCCAACCAGCCCCCGGGGGCCGGGGGGCCGCCGCCGCCGGCAGGGCGACACGCAGCCTCCCTGGGCCGGACCCCGTCGGGACACGCGGTCCCGGCTGGTGGAGATTCGACGGTTAACGGGCCGAGGCAGCAGTCGGTTAAGGAATACCGGGCCGGGCACGGGTACGTTGGTCGTCTAGATGAGGTTTTATCGAATTTTAATGAGAATATCTTTCGATTTATGTGTTTGATGGTGTTTTATTTTCTACTGTTCATCCAATTTTTCCTTTTGAATGAACATAGGAGCAACCGGTGTTTTGATGTTGTAGTGTTGCCGGGGTCTCCGTCACTATCTCAGTATTCACTTTCCATAAAGGTTGTTCCTGTGGCTGATTTAACTTTAATATGGAGCCCAGCAATAGTGCAGATATTAATGTCTCCTGGCTTTTGCCTTTTATTCTGCTCTGATAGCTCAGCGGCAAATTTAAACAGGACGTTTAAACTATAAACGCCAAGTTAATGTCAACCGACTGCTGCTTTTAATGTTAAAATATCCCGTCATGACTTCTCCCAGTCCTGACATTCATAAAAACCAGTGACTCTCATATGTATGTATATATATATATATGTATGTAGATAGATAGATAGATAGATAGATAGATAGATAGATATAGATAGATATATATATATATATATATATATATATATATATATATATATATATATATATATATATATATATATATATATATATATATATAGATCTATATATATAGATCATATATATGAATCTATATAAGACTATATATACAGATCTATATATGATGTAGATCTATAGATCTACATATAAATCTATATATATAGATATAGATCTATAGATCTATTTACATATAGATCTATATATATCATAGATCTAGATCTATATAGATCTAGATCTATATAGATCTAGATCTATATAGATCTAGATCTATATCTAGATTTATATAGATCTAGATCTAGATCTATATAGATCTAGATCTAGATCTATATAGATCTATATAGATCTAGATCTATATAGATCTATATAGATCTATATCTATATCTAGATCTATCTATATCTAGATCTAGATCTATATATCTAGATCTATATCTATATCTATATCTATCTATAGATCTATATAGATATATATATATAGATCTATCTATAGATATATATCTTTTATGGATATATCTATAGATATATATCTATCTATATAGATCTATATATATATATATTTCATGAGAAATTTAACTTCCAGACGCATTAAACAGGAAACAAAAGACGGATAAAACAAGTTATGTCTCCGTGTCAAAAACCATAATTTGTTATATTCACACTGGTTTTGTTGATTTATTGTTTTAAAGCTCAAATCCATAATTTAGGCAGTTTTGTGGCTTTTTCAAGGACTTTTCTTTAAAGATGCTTTATTCTGAAACTGTTAACGTTTCCACTGAATAAACTTTATTAATCTCCCCCTCCCTCTCCCCCCCCCTCCTCCCCCCCAGCAGCCAGCCCTCCACCATCCCAGAGTACTTTATCCCCCCCGCCCCTCCCCCTCCTCCCCCGACCATCCCCTCTGCGCAGACCGCCTTCGACTCCACCACCGCCCCGCCCTCCGCCGCCGCCGCCTCCGCCGTCCCCCCCACCTCCTCCACCCTCTCCCGTCCCTACTCCCCCTCCCCTCCCCCTCCCCCGGCCAACTACGTGCCCTCCCCCTCCCACCCCCCGTCGGGCGCGCCCCCGGCCGCCCCTCCCCCGCCGCCACCGGGGGCGCCCACGGGCTACCACGCGCACCCGTCACCGACGCACGGCGTGGACGGAGCGCCCTCCACCAGGAAGAACCCCACCCTGCTGGGCCTGGTCCCGATGAGCGACGCACGCTCCGACCTGCTGGCAGCCATTCGTAGAGGTAAGTGTGTATGTTTAAAAAAAAATAAAAAAATAATCAGGGTTAAGTTTATATTTAATACTGTTTGTATTAAATACTTAGTTTGTAATTATTTTTTTAAACTAGAAAACACTTTGAATATGAACTACGTTCCTTACGTTCCTCAAATATATTTTAGGAAAAGTAGGAAATAAAGTGTTTAAAAGTGATCACTCGTGATTAGATTATACCACTCTCTCTCTCTCTCTTTCTCTCCCTCCCTCTCTCCGTCCCTCTCTCCCTCCCTCTCTCTCTCTCGCCCTCTCTCCTTCTCTCCCTCCCTCTCTCCCTCTCTCCTTCTCTCCCTCCCTCTCGCCGTCCCTCTCTCCCTCCCTCTCTCCTTCTCTCCCTCCCTCTCTCTCTCTCTCTCTCCTTCTCTCCCTCTCTCCCTCCTTCTCTCCCTGCCTCTCTCCCTCTCTCTCTCCCTCTCTCCATCTCTCTCTCTCCCTCTCTCCTTCTCTCCCTCTCTCCTTCTCTCCCTCTCTCCTTCTCTCCCTCTCTTTCTCCTTCTCTCCCTCCCTCCTTCTCTCCCTCTCTCCTTCTCTCCCTCTCTTTCTCCTTCTCTCCCTCCCTCCTTCTCTCCCTCTCTCCTTCTCTCCCTCTCTCCCTCCCTCTCTCTCTCTCTCCCTCTCTCCCCCCCCAGGCATCCAGCTGAGGAAGGTGCAGGAGCAGAGGGAGCAGGAGGCGAAGAGGGAGCCCGTCGGTAACGACGTGGCCACCATCCTGTCGCGCCGCATCGCCGTGGAGTACAGCGAGTCAGACGACGACTCCGAGCTCGACGAGAACGAGTGGTCCGACTGAGCCTTTAGTCTGAAGAGGGAGACGAGGGGGGAGAGGTGGGGAGAGAGGGGGAGGGATGAAAACATTGAGAAGTGAAGGGGTTTCGGATTAATATTCATCATTAACACTTTCACATATTCAATCATGCATACATTAACGGAGCCTTCTTCAACCGAAACCCCAGAGGTTTGTGTGTCTAACCACCCAGGGTGTGAAAAACCAACCTCTCCCTTCATCCCTGCTCATTGTTAGCGGCGTTCACAGGTGGAGCGCCTGTAATGGCCGTAGTCGGGTGGGGCCCCCTGTGAGCACGGGGCCACAATGTGTTTACAAAGCACATGGTAGAGCACAAGAACAACTAATTATACTGCGATATCTTAACTCATCAGCCAAATGTTTGAGAAAAAGAATTTATAAGAAAATCAGGGAAACAAGAAACAGAGGATGACTCCGCCCCGCCGGGCCGTGCCTGTTTACGAAACATGCGCACTCTACTTAAGAGACTGCGCTGTCGTTTTGAGAGTTTGGTCACCGTAGTTACCGACGTGAGACGATAGAATCGGCATCAAAATCACCTCCGGGTCGTGGACTCGGGCTCGTGTGCATGCTGTCGGTTGATTAGCATGTAGCTTAGCATAATTCCCTAGCTTGATTATAGTGTCGTTAAACGATGCGTTAAATCAGGGCTAAAAACAGTCTTTGGAGCTACTAAACATTTTGTAAGCGGACTTCCTGCACGAGTTGTAGCTTAAACAGGAAGTTAGCTAAGCTAGCAAACGGCTAAAGACTTTCAGCTATTAATCTGTCACTTTGGCATCATATTCAACATTAAAAATACCAGAAATATTCCAATTTTGAATTTATTTTCCTTGTGAAATGCAAAATTGTTAACAGGGGCCGCCCTCTATGTTGCGCGTAACTGATTTATATTGTGTGTACAGAAATTAATTCACAACAAGACACCAATGTCGAGATTAGTTGGTTGAAAATCTTCATATTTTGGATGAAATTCTTCTTAAAGGTCCAATATGTATTTTTTTTTAAACCACAGGTTAACTTTGATGAAAAATCACAAATTTCGTCGTCAAATGATTTTAATTTAAATATACAGACTTGTTTATGTAAACAAACCTTCAGAGGCATTTAGGTGTAATTGTTGTCTTAGTAAAATACCTATAAATCAATTAAGGGGAAAGGCACTTTCCAGTCTTAGGTTTTATTAGTCTAAGACTGAGTCTGCTTACAAAATGTATTGTGACTTTAATGTCTGGTTAATTGCATTTACGTCTTTATTTAATTATTTGTTTAAAGGGTCTCATTGCTTTCAAAATGTATTTTTCAGGAGGAACCTGTGCACAAGAAAATTATAATAATAATATGCATTCAAAATGACTGAGAATCACATTTTATAATCTTTAAAAAAAAAAAAAAGATACGAGAGATTAAACTTAAAGTAACTCCGTTTGTGAATAGCGTTGAATATAAATCAGAGGGCCAAACTCCCAGGAAGTCGGTGCGGTCCTTAAGCTCACTCGCATTGTGACGAGCAGTATTGCGTAATAGATGAAACTGTCATGAAAGACGCCGCCCGCCCACGTTTACGCTGGTTTGGGAAAACAAGCGCCACCAGCTTCGTTGACTCATCGTTCGAGGCCTCGAATTATCGCGTTAAAACAATGACGCGATTTATTTTTTCCTTTTTTTTATTCCCTTTTTATTTATTCGTTCATAACATGACGCCTGACATTTCAGCCCGTGATTGTGTGCTGTGGTTTTTTGGTCTTTTTAAATAAACGCTTCCACTCTTTATACACACCGGAGCCGCACCCACAAAAAAGCTTGTCATCCTGAACCCCGGGGGTCAAAGGTCGCGACCCCCGGACCAGCACTGCTGTCCGTTGGAGGCTCTGGGCTATAAATACATAAGTGTAAGAGACTTGCAACAGTAATCTCCAGTATATTATCCGTCTCTCTTCAGTATAGGTTTGGCTAATCCTCGTTATGAGCTGATTGGACTTTAGTGTTTTTATAATGTGGTTTTTTGTTTTGTTTTTTTTTGAAAATGTGCTGCGGTGAGTTGTTCACTTTGGTTTATTTTTAGGGGTTTTCTACTCAAAGCCAGGATCGAGGTACCGGAGAAACCAGTTTAACTCAGAGAAGCCAGTTTTTATCAAATTTAGCCAAAGTCTAAATATCCCATAAAGGAACGGGATTCAAACAGCATTCAATGCTAGATTCTCTTAATACTAAATAAATAAATAAATATAGATAGATATATATCTATAGATGTATATACCTATATATAGATCTATATATAGATATAGATATATGCAAGATCTATATAGATCTATATAGCTCTATAGATCTAGATCTATATACATCTGGGACACATTTGGAATGTTTACAACTATTGGTGCCACATATTGGCAGTAAAGCATTCTGGGAAGTGTAGTGCTACTCGTCCGTTTGCTGCCTCCTTTTCTTTCTTTCATGTGAAAGACATTCACCGATACGGAGTATCTATCCATTAATGTTTCCTCGAGGGAGTTTTAAACTGCCCGTGGAGACGATCTGGGCAATTAAAATGAATATTAACACTTAATAAAAAACAATCGGACTACATTTCAACGTGCAGTCACAACAACCGGCTTCACATGAACATGTTGACGGGTTTTATGGAACCGTGATGTCTGTAAGAGCATCAAAGTTTGGCCCATTTTAAACTTTTGACCGTGTTTGTCTCACAGCTCCGAGGCTTCTACCGTGTCGGTTTACGACAGAAAACTTTAAGATTTTTGAAAGAGATTAGAAAGAGAAAGTAGTTATTTTGTTGTTTGTATATAAATATCACGCGATAGTTGAGGAACACGGCTCACTCTGTTGGAGAACGCACATTTACAAACTGGAGAAAAAAAAGGCGGATGGTTGTTCTCCCTGATTGTTTGGTAAATGAACTTTATTGTTGAAGCGAAGAAAAGCACATAGACAACAAGGGGATAAAAAAATATATATATCAAAGAGACATGAATGCAGAACACGATGTCCGCACTTCGTCTCCCGGCGTCCTTCAATACGAAGACGCTGTTAAAATAATTCTCAATTACCAACAATGGGAGACAAAGTACAGGAGGCACAAAAGCCGATATTTCGAATCAACCTCGTGTAACCATGGCTACTGGCTCGTGAGAAAACTTCATTATGTGTTTTTTTTGAAAATGTGAGAAATGAATCTTGTTGTATAGACTTTTGGCGAGGCAGCCTGTAAAGTAAAACTACATTTGGGGTAATATAACATAGACGATGGAACAAAATAAAGCTGTGTATTGCACACTAAAACCAACTGTAAGCAAGTATGCATGTAACTATAGACAATAAATGGTGAACAAAATTGATCTACTGTGTTTTCTTAAACGCCTACATTTAATGACTTACTTTTTTTTTTGCATATGATGTGATGCTGTACTTCATATTGATCCATATTTTTAAACGTATACCACCAAAAGCTCTATGCGCTCATCTGGTTGTGTTATTGTACAACACAGAACTCTTTCGGCTCTGATTTGTAGTTAAATGAAAAGTTTAATGTAATTGGATCCTTTGAACTGATGACAAGAGAAATGCATGTTTATTTAGCTTTTTGCAAAAGAATATATATATTTTTAAGAATTTATTAACATATTTTTATCAATCGGCCCTTTTTCTTTGCCCACCTGGGTCCTTCATTGGAGCTGTTGTGGTTATTCCATATATTCATGTGGAGATTTCTGCATTTTGTGGTTTTATCTTTAACATATTTAACATGAATAACGTTGTTTTTTTTTCTATTTCGATATGTCTTTGTGATATTATTGAGAACCTTTTTAAGATTTGAAGACACCCACGGGCACAAACTATTCTATTCAGCTTCCATAACGTCTTCTATACGAGTGGAAAGAAAACATTTATTTTATTACTTTGTCTGTTTGTGTCTGTAGATTTAGTCCAAATTCACCTGAAGTTAACACTAGATAATGCCTCATTTGCATATTTAAACATAACATTTCAGAAAACTAAAAACTAAATATGAGAATCATCTTAATGTAGGTAATTAAGGTTTCATGCTGATCTATTAGTTAATTGTTTACCCTCTTCACCTGTAGAGTCTTCTTCATGTCTGTAATTTAACTAAACATCTCTTTAAAGGCCGTTTTCTCTGAATGAGTTTGTTCTCAGACTCTGATCCAGAAATCTCCACTTCAGTAGCTCTTACATCCACCAAACTTTACACTTTCATTCCTAAATATATTCTGAAGGTTTCCACAGAGGGGTTTGTTAAACTATCATTCAGAGCCTGAGTTATACAACATTTTATGAACAAAAACATGGAGAAAACTGTTATTTTTTTATGGCTGTTGACAGTATTTTCTGATTGCTGGAGTGATACAAAGATACATAAAAACCTCTGGCTATAATATGGCAACATGAAACGGTAAGAAACAAAATGTCTTCATGCTCTGATTTTCTGTTTATGGAAATGTATGTAAATTAGCACATATTTGACTAACAAGAAATGTCTCAAAGTCAGGTGATATCTATTCTCTTTTTACTGATGTAAGTTGCCACTAATGTCAAGTTGCCACATGGAGCTTTAAAAAGATATCTGTGGGCAACATTTAAGAGAAGAAACGTCATACTTATACTCATACTACAGTATGTGATAACCGTTTCCTCTAAAAAGGGGCATCACTTCTTCTCCGCGGTATCGTCACAACTTAACGCTCTTAGGTGGAGCGTGTCTGACTAACGTGTAGTCAGCAGTTTCAATTTCTCTCCAGACGACGCGGTTCGTTCCGGCTCCATGCTGATCCGGGCCTTGGCAGGCCGGAGGAGGGAACCGACGGGGGCTGTTTGGGGAGTGAGGAGTCATATATTTGGGCACAGATGGTGGCACAGCAGTGTGTGAGAGAGAGAGAGAGAGACACGTCAGTGGAAAATACAAAAAAGAACAAAAACAAAATATCTGTTGCCCAAAGTGTATTGGTCAGGAAAATGTTTCAGGTGATGGAGTCCAACGTCCTTCTTTCCTGTCGGCGTCTAATTTTAGCCCGGATCTAATTCAGGAATCAAAGACTTCAGAGGCGCTTCATTTATCTGACGACGTAAGAGATGCAACCAATTTCCCAAGATGACTCACGCTGTTTTGAGTCCAGATGCTTGATTTCTTTATTTTTATTTTTTCCGTTATTTGGCGTCACAAACATAAAGCCCGTTAATTGCAGTAGCAGTGACACAAGTCGCTATTTGCTAAATAATGGCAATCATACAGACTAGATAAGGGTGAGTAATTATAAGTTCATGTCGGTGGTTGGACTTTTTTTTCATCTCATTAAATTACCCTAAATTACTGCAGGCCCATAAGCAAAGTACACATTATTAAATACATTTCCCACTTGACAGAGGTACTTTGAACATGAACTTGTTGAGATCTGTAACTAACCTATGGTGAATAATCCCTCATGGTGAACATTTATCAATCCTTTTTGTTTATTTGTCGGATTACCAGCAGTCTCTTAACTAATGTTATTTCCCCTTTAAGAGATATTCAAATAAAAAAAATCCACCTTTGAACTCTTTACCGGTACTCTGCAGCGGCGTTTGAATTAGAGTCTTACCTTTTGTTGCAGTGAATCCTGCAGAAGGACCTGTTGGAGACGGCTGTGCTGAGGACAATCGCGTTTAAAAGACACATGCAAGCGATCAGTGGATCCACTGACGGCCTCAGAGGCGACATCATGTATTGATTGACGTTCGCTGTATTGATTGACACCGCACTCCCACCTTTCATACATGGCCAACTCAAGATCACAGGGAGGTAAATCGTAAAGTCGCTCCAAGATTATCTGGTTTTTATTTTTTGTTTTTAGACAAGTTACTCTTGATGACAGAGCGTCGTGTCATCTGCATAGTTTTGATTGCGGAGTTCATTCTTCGGTCATAATTCGGCTTAAAAGAAGCACGTGAAAGCCAAATCAGAGAGGCCCGAACATTGAGCCGTGGGGAACTCCTCGTCATGTTGCTCCCATTCAGTGTGGCGGGAAAGCGACTTATTCACTGCACATGGGATACCTCCAATTTACAAGAGAGCATACGACCAGAAATTGCTCAAGTGAGAAAATATTTTTTGCTACAATAATATTGTTCAGATGAGTTCCCAGCAGGAGTAACATGAACTATTTCATCCAGACAAACAGCTTCTTTTTTTTTTTTTTAAACCTCATTAATTATGTCATAATTGTCCGTCTGACAGAAAACGGTTTTGTACTGTTGCTTTTTTCCAGGAGGCCGCTGTTTGTGTCGCACGTAAAAAAACTAAAACTAAGCGTTGACATTTTGTCACGAGAGTTGTTGGTGTCGCTCGAGATGTGACGTCACGTGAGTCACCAGTGATAATGTTCAAGATCTTTGGGCGGACTGGGAAGAGAATTTCTGGATTCAGTAGGTTATAATAGAAATCAATTTAATAAAAATCAATGATTTCGATTGGTTTAGAGTCGGTGCATCGCCTCCTCCAGGCTTACCGGCACTTGAAGTCATCTCTCCTCCCTCTCGTATAGTTGAGCGCATCAACCCCCTCATGAGGAGATGCTAATCAGTTCTTGGTGTTGATGTTAGTGGCCTCAGTCTCTTCATCCCCCTCTCCTATAAACATTCCTTACATACCTGAACTAAGTCTAAGTAAGAAACTTAATGTGGCTTTCTGCTATGTTACGCATACACCTTGTCATAAGGCTCGCTATTCCTTATTAATTATCCTTTTTAAGTATCGTAATTTATACATAGACATTCCTTATTTACAAGTGTAAGTCATATTATATTATTACAACACCAGTCAGGTGACTCGTTTGTCACTCGCTGGTCACCTGACTCACCTAAACCCAACTAAGTGTTTTTGTTTCCTAAACCCAACTGTCTGTAAAGGGGGGAAGTTTCTTCTGTAATGGCACTAATCATTGAAACAAGCGTATTTTGCAGCAGGAATGTGTTGACCGGGCGAGTTTATGTGAATTTGCCGCGTTCGGCAGGACTCAGCACGGGTCCGTGAAGCTGCTTATCACAGATGTTCTCCGAGGCCTGATGGCTGCGCTCCTCCAAACATGAGGTAAATCTCCTAACGAGACACGGTTCACTAATTGCAGCCGGTCCGTTGCCAAAAAAAAAGAAGCTTTTAAAGAAGCTTGTTGGCAGAGCATCAAGGCAGCAGGTGGATGTCTGAAGACGCTGTTCAGTTTCTCTGGATGTTCCGTCGTAGCATTGACCGTCACGTGAACTAAATCCCGTCTATGTGACAGATTGTTCTTGTCCGGCAAAGAATTTCATCCTCAAAATAAAGGTTTCTGATTTTCTGTGAAATGATACTTAGCTCCCGGCTCTCTCCGCCTTCATGGAACTCAAAGCTGGAAGTCTCTCGGTGGGTTGCCATAAGGCATTCTGGGAAAATGTAGGTCACTTTAGACAACAGTTGAAACGTGTTGTTAACGTCTGGGGGCACTCGAGGATCATTTCCCGGCCACATGGACGAAATCATCTTCGCAGGTTTCAATCAAACGCTCATTAAAATGTTTGGATCGGGGTGAAGAGGACACAGCAGATGCAGGAATATCGGCTCCGTCTGCGCTCGCTTTTTGTTTTTTTTGCACATTCATGGACACGGAGGTGATTTGCAGCATCCTTGCAGCAGATGGTGGAGCGAGCCTTCTGACTCACGGAGAGGGAGACGGACAGGAGGGGGGAGAGATGGGGGGGAGGGTTGGGGGGGGGAGAGTTGGCTTTTTGGTGCTTGTTTTGACACAGAGCTGCTGTGATGACGCAAAAAAAAGAAAGGTGTGTGTGTGTGTGTGTGTGTGTGTGTGTGTGTGTGTGTGTGGGTGTGGGCGGATGCTGCGTCTCCTGTTGTCTTTGCGGTACACACCTCTGGCCACATGGTGGAGCTCCTCCCCCTCCGTGTGGAAGCCCAACACACACACACACACACACACACACACACACACACACACACACACATATACACACACACACACAGTGTGGCGCTCACACTTGTCGTGGACAAAGGTTAAATTCTCACACACACACACACCTGCATCACAGATTTGGAGGAGTGAAATCTCCTGCTGCACTGTTGATTATTTATTAAGAGTCTCTAGTGTCCCGGTGCCCCACACTCACACACACACACACACACACACACACACAAACACACACACACACACACACACACATCCACCTCCACATAGAGACGAGTCTAACAAATGTCTGTGTGTGTTTTCAGGCTACATATAAACACACTATCCATCCTCCCTCGGCCATTTTTTTTTTCACCTTTCTTTCCTTCTCTCCTTCTGGCCTTCATCTTTTCTCCTTGACGTGAATGTCATATGGATGTGTGTCCTCCTCTTCCTCTTCATCTCTCTCTCCTTCCTCCTTCTCACTCAGCGTCTCTCCGCTTTCTGCCGTTATGCAGGCAGGGGAGCGGTTTAATAATTCAACGGCATCTTTTTATACTTGCAGGCTTTTCCTTAACACGACAGCGACCTGAGATATTGACTCACCAAAACACTCCTAACCCCCACACACACACACACACACACACACACACACACACACACACACACACGCTGACGTCACTCGTTTGACAAAAACAACTTTCTTCTTTTTGTTGTTCTCAGTTTATTTGGCAAATTATTCTCCACTTTTTTTCTCTTTTTTTTTGCAGTCTTTGTTCTTTTTTTTTGTCTTTCTCTTCGCATTTATTTACAATTATTAAAAATAAATCTTTCTCTTCAAGGTTTTACATTCGACATTTACAAGTGCAATGTGTAACATGTCCATCTTATAAAGTGCATTTTGTACTTTTTATCGTAACCGACTGTTTCACCACACGAACTCAAGAGGAGAAATGAAAGAAAATACAGTAGAAATAATAAAAAATAAAATAAAAAAAAACATGATTCAAGGACACCGTATCAGGTCTGTGACGTCACAGTATCGTTACCCAATAACACCCTCACCTTGAGGACCCGGTGATGCTCGTGCACGTGTGCTGCTTCCTCATCCAGACCAACAATATCAATGCATAAAACAATGTTTGTTTGTTTTTCTATGAAGGCCATACTCGGTCCGATAGAAAATTAGCTCTGTCATGGTTTTTTTTTTCTTTCTTTTTTTTTTTCTTTTTCTGATTGACAATCTCTGCTCGCCTGAAGTGTTGCCAGGTTGTAGGTCACAGAGGGAAAACGTTAGCCTCGGGACGATCCCTGCTTTTTGAGAAAAGAAAAAACCTTGTGTTTAATAGCTTGTGCTCCAGAGAAAACCCCCACCCTCTGCCCCCCCCCCAAAAAAAAGAGAGAGAGAGAGACTCAAAAGAGCGGTGAGGAGAGGCGTAAAAATAGAAGATGAACGTGTGCTTGTGCAAAGAAGATGAGGCAGGAGGAAAGAGGACGAATGTTTTCTGTCTACCGAGCAAAGTGAAGGGAGCGTTCGATTCCCTACTTTCTTTCCTCCCTCCATCCCCTCCTCTCTCTCTTTTTTTTTTTCCTGCTGTTTTTTTTCTTCGTTCTTTTTTATCTGCTTTCAGGGTAACTATTTTTAGACGGAGCCCGACCGACTCGCTTCCTGCAGGCCGAGGATGGCAAAATGTTAGACGAGAGAGAGCGAGGCAAGGAGGGAGGGAGGGAGGGAGGGAGGGGGGAGGGAGGTGAAGTGCGTGGCAAAAGATGGACTGAGGGAATGACATGGTGTAAAAAAAAAAGTAAAAAAAAATAATCGAAAAACCTCGAGGAAAAGTGAAGAAAAGAGATGAAATGATGGGAGGAATGGGAACGAAAAGAGGGAGACGTATGAGGAGGGAGGGGAAAAAAAGGAGGATGAGTGGGAGGCAGAAACGAGGGGGGGGTGGGGGGGGGGGCTTGTGAGAGGAGGAAGACGAGCGGGGAGGATGTCTTTCAAACGACCTGCTCTCTGAGACACGACTCAGACAAAGTGACGTCACTGGAAACCTGAGTCCGTGACGTACAACGCTGCCTCTCTCTCTCTCTCTCTCTCTCTCTCTCTCTCTCTCTCTCTCTCTCTCTCTCTCTCTCTCGCCCCCTCTCCCTAGTTTTTTGGGGAAAAACTACTGCGATCTAAGTCCGAAACACTGATATCATGCTGCTGCTGCAGGTCTGATGTCACAGAAGAAAAGAAGGAGTTCTTATTGGTGATATTGGTCTTTTTCTTTTTTCCTGCTCGGTATCGTGATCAATTAATATCAAGGTCAAATACTTTTTCCATAACAACCTCTTTCTCTTTCTTCGTCCCGCTGCTTAGAGTTCAAGTTGATTTTGATCGTGTTGAGCGTCATTTTTTTTTTCTTTTCTATTTTTTTTTTGTAGTTGTGTTGTTCACAGATTTACTAACTCCACAGTGAGAGTCACCCCTCTGATAAACGTGCATGTACACAAATATAAACAAATAAATAAGACACTAGATAGTCGAAAAATATGGCACTTTTTCAGCGTATCCGACACACAACTTCAATTTTTTTGTTGTTTTTTGTACCCCCACCAAAAAGAAACTTTTGACAATTGTTTATAGGAAGAACACAGAAGAAGAGGAAGAAAACACACACACACACACACACACACACACGTACGTACACACACGCTCACAACAAACTCATGCTCACAGCAGCGACCATGACTCGTAACTCATGCCCTGATGAACATTACAAAAATATACATTTCTGTACAGCATTTGCATAATAAAAATAACAAACACACACACACACACACACACACACACACTCGAACAATATTTCTTTTTCTTTTTTTTTTTTCCCGTCTTTTAAATTGAATTATATTCCTGTATAGTGGCAGACAAAACCATTCTGCGTGTGTTTACAGTGAGAGTTGGTTGAGTTATGGTTCATTACAATTGGCTATGTTCCCGGGAGAGGGGAGGGTAAGGGGGGGACAACAACACACACACACACACACACACACACACACACACACACACACACACACACACACACACACACACACAGTGAGTGGTCGCTCCACTCCTGCCCCTGGAATGGTTGACTGAGTGGTGGCGTATTCACAGATGAGTTATTAATTGTTAAAACCATCACTAGCTGGAGAGGCCAGATGGGACGATGCTGCTGGAGTGAACGCTGACTTCGGATCAGCTGTTCGTCGCTCCGGTTCCAGCTGAGCGACGCAGGATTTAACACGTCGGTCAGCGCACTCGGGGAAACGGCTGATTGGAGTTTTTTTTTTTTTTACTTTGGGGCTTGTGATTCCCTCCTGACTTGGGTCAAGCTGATTGTTTTACCCTGAAAAAATGCCAGACAGTTGACATTTTTACTGCCAAAGGACAAATGAATACCCATCAGAAAGTATTTCCAAAATGGCCGAAATAAGTACCCAACATTTACTTTCAAGTTTATCCTCAGCTGGTTTTGAAACGGAGACCAGTGGTCATAAAATGTTCTCAACCAACAGAGATATATATTATCAATTAATTAAAAGAAAAGACTTCCAACACATTTTCTCTCCCAACTCGTCAAATACTATACTACTACTATACTACTAAAAACTATGACGCTCTAGTTTCCCCTCTAGCGTCGGCTTTGGGGGCGTGTCACTTTCCAGATATTGCATCGAAAAGTGTCTTTTCAGAATAAACGTCTAACGTAGGTTTACTGAGGCAACAAAAGTACGTGGTCAGGCTCCGGGCTTCTCTGGAAGACACTCAACAAAACTAAGGTAAAATAAGTTGACTTGGTTTAACACGGGACAGGAACAGAGGCGTCCTGGGTGAAAGTCCCGTGTTTGTTTTCCCACTCTTTGCACCACGTCGGTTCTCTAATTGCAACGTGGATGTTTTTTTAAAGCTCCGTGCGTCTCACACAAACGCTACACTCTTAGCAGTAGAGGTGCTAACTAGAACCATTTAGGGTTCTTCGGCTTGTCCTCATAGGAGAACTCTTTTTGGAACCTTTCGTAAAGGTTCTACCTGGAGGCCGTTCTAGAACCCAACATAAATGGTCATGCTTAGAACTTTCTGTGAGAGGTTCCACTCAGAACCCACTCTGAGTGTTTCTACAGAGAACTCTTCTCTGGTTTAATGGTTTCATCTAGAATCCTATCTGGAGGTTTTATCCAGAACCTTTCCACCTTCTAAGGATGCTAACAAGAACGGACCCAGGGGGTTCTACCAAGAACCCGTTAATATTCCAAGGGTTGTATCTAGAACCCTAAAGGACCAAGGCTGATGTGGTGCTGCACAACCCACAACAATCACGGTTCACAATCACAGTTTCTGGGCGTTTCCCTTTTAACACCATCAAGAATCCTCCACAAACTCTTTCTTACAAAAAGGGTTCTTTGGATGAAAAAGGTTTCTAGCCCTAAGTCTAACAAAGAACCTTCTTCAAAAACAGGGTTCTCCACAAGTGAATGGTTCTGGGTAGAACCTCAGCCCTTCAGGAGTGACCCGTTTGGACCCCTTGTTTCTGAGTGAAGGGTACGTCGGTATTACACGAGTTGGGAGTGAGAACCTGTTGCAGCAAAATATTAATTAATTGGTTCTGGACGCTTGTTGCTAACAAGCTAGCCAGCCGGCCAACAAGCTAACGCTAGTCGCTAACAGGACGCAATACTTTATCCCTTTCAGAATCTCCGGCTTTCAATGGATTTATTTTGCCCCTTTAGTGAATCCAATCCCGTTGAAATATTTGGCCATTTTAAGAGTTTTAACTGGAGCCGAGACCGTTTCAAGCGTCAGAGAGCTGGTTGACTCTCCGTGACTCGAAATATTTGAGATTTGTCCGTAAACCACAGCCGTCTGTCTCAAACGGAGAGTAAAAAACGACCCGTTTAACCCAAGTCGTCCGGTTCATGATCCCAATTGTGTTTGATTCATTTCTGTGTCGTGTCGCTTTAAGGCCCGTTTTAGACACGAACCTCCCCGAAAATGTAATCCGGGTCCCATCTAGCGTCTCCAAACACGGGTGACTAAGCAAGTCTCACACATCATTGTGCAAACAGGAGAACCGTGTGCCAATGGGATCCGCGGCAGGTTCCCACGTGAAATGGGTTTAATTATCTCTCTGGGAATCGCTTTGCTTCACCAAAGCTCGCCAGGAGCACAGAACTCCACCCGCCTCGCGCTTTCCGGCTTAATTGAACGTATTTCACTTAATAATTGATGCAAGTCTTTTACCGTTTCGGCAGTTCCATCAATGCGGCGGTCGAGCGAAGGAGAGGAGGAGGCGAGAGAGGGAGGCGGTCGACTCGCTTAACAGCCGTGACCTTCACATTAACTTTTTTTTTTTTTTTTTTTTTTTTAACCGTAACAGTATAAAACAAGACAGCTAACACACAAAATGAAGCTTATGTTAGAAAGAAAAAACATCTCCTTCTGCAATACTCCACAACTTTATATTTAGGTTTTGTCCCACTTCCTGTTGAAATGTAATATTCATATCAAGTACAGTACAATGTGCTTTTTGTTGCTTTGAAACATATACTTTGAGTTACTCTCAGAGCCCACCACCTCCGTCTTTCGTCCTCTCGTCTTCCTCCCATTGTGGCTTTTTTTTTTTGTACACAGCAAAATACAGTTGGACATTATTGCGAAGGAGTTTTCTTTTCTTTTCTTTTTTTTTTTGTTCCAATAAGGCCAAAAAAAAAACAAATAAAAACAAAATCAAAGAAGAAGACACAAGAGATTCTGGTGTAGCTGCTGCTCTGCCTCATAACTGATTGTTTGCTGCTGCCAAGAAAAATACACTTCTACTCTAAGTTTGTGATTTACACGATAGAAAAAAATAATACCTGCGTCTCCTGAGCGCCATTTTCAGAGTTCCTGTGTTCTTTGCTTGTCGACTATCCTTGTGGTTTATTTGGTAGAAAGCTTAAATTCGGAAGTGACTCCCTTGTTGCAGAAACGTGTTTTTTTTTTTTTTTTCTGGTGTTGATTTGAGTGAGTTTTATAGTTTTGAAACGACAGCTTTTATATGAACTCTTCTCCCAAAAGCCAGCGCGCCTCCCACACATGTATATTAGCAGCATGCGATAGCTTAGTCACGGCGCCTCCGAGGGAAAGCTCTTCGTGGATCATTTAAATGCATCCTCACCACATCCTCCGCCATTATTACCGACATGTTATTAACGTGAGCTGGATTTAACTTACACGGTGGGAAATGACTTCATCCTGATTTTGTGTGTGCGTGTGTGTGTGTGTGTGTGCGTGCGTGCGTGTGTGTGTGAGTGTGTGAGTGTGTGTGCGTGCGTGCGTGCGTGTGTGTGTGAGTGTGTGAGTGTGTGTGCGTGTGTGTGACGTGACCTGAGGTTCCGTTAAAAGCGCGTCTCGCCTGCCGTTTCTATTTCACGCCGCGTCACCTCTCTCTCTCTCTCTCTGCCTCTCTCTCTCGCTCGCTCTCTCTCTCTGCCTCTCTCTCTCGCTCTCTCTCTCTGCCTCTCTCTCTCGCTCTCTCTCGCTCTCTCTCTGCCTCTCTCTCTCTCTCTCTCTCTCTCTCTTCTCATTAACCCCGCCAGAGCCTTGGAGGGGAGGGGTGGGGTGGGGGGTTGAGACCATCTGATCCTGTTTTACAGCATTAATAGATTGTTGTGTGTGCGTGTGGTTCATAAAGGCTTTGGCCTTATTCCCTGAATACGTGATTTATTCCTGACTGTGGGACTTAGTATAAGCACGGGACATGTTTTTTTCATAGCGTTTCAGATTAGAGGGAACAAGAGCTGCCCCCCTCTCAGTCGGCCAGCTGACTAATCTACGCTTTTATTTTCTTTATTTTCTTTATTTTCTTAGTCGGTCAAGATTTAGTCGATCAGGCCGATCTCCTACGACGTCCGTAGCTATGGCTGCGAAAATTAATGCGACGTAATTTGTAGGTATCATGAACCAGGAAGTGGTAAAACGGGAAAAAAAACACGTGTGAAACCAGACGTTGAATTACTTCTCACGTAACTTACTTAAATGACACCACTTCAGTTATTTAAACCCAAACTACGAACGTTTCCTGAACCTACATCAGTGGTTTTGTTGCCTAAACCTAACTACGTTGTTTCCTGTATCCGTGTAATGAGCCGAGTTGTTGAATATTTGTGGGAAGTATTTTAATTCTGTCAGATAAATTGATTGGGTTGATTAGTGGTCCTGTGATCGTTTCATTGCTGAATGACCGAACTCTAAGAGATGTTTGAGCACATCTCTGTTTCACACAAGATTTGAAGATGAAATCAACTCCTCGATTGGTCGACTAAGAGTAAAACTATGGCAATATCCAAAATGGCCTCTATTCAATGAGGATTGTGCTCCGCTCTAGCTAACAGCTAATCAACCGGGCAGTGGAGTTGGAGTCGGCCTCTACGTGTAGCCATGCAGGGGCGCAGATAAACGCCGAGGTCCCGTTAGCCGGGGAGAAACATCAGCTGCTCTCACCTCACGGGGCCGTACGTTTTCTCTCCTCGTGCATAATCGCTGCCGCTGAGAGACGAGGGAGGATGGGAGAGGACGGGGTCATAGTCGCGCTGCGGGACCTCGAGTGGATGATTAGGGACCATCTGAGCCGGATTGGGGTCACCTTGTTGTGTCGTTTTCACCTTCATTTGAACTGTTGAAGCCGCGAATGTGTAAAACGAAGCCTCGCCTTGATTGAGTCTTGTTTTGACAAAAACGCTCGCGGCGGTTTTCGCTTTCAGGGCGAAACTCGGAATGATTTCAAAATGTGCAAAAATTTATTTCAAAAGGAGGTCGCAGTGACGGACGACCTTTGCTGGCCTAATTATAAACGTAATAATTCTCGTTTTGTTTCGTCTTTTCAGGACTGGACTGAAAATTCCCATCATATGATGCGTGGAGAAAAAAAAAAGAAAGAAAGAAAAATGTCAATGAACACTGAATGTTTTGCAAATCAATCAGAAGCTGGAATGGCCCTTTAAAGCCCGTTCCCTATCAAGATGGTGAGGGGAACAGTGTAGCCTACTTCCCCCCCCCACGCCCCACCCCTCCCCCCCCCCCACTGGCAGCAGACAGCATTCCCAGAGTAGCTCCGCTCTGCAGTGGCGCTGTCCTTGGTGCTGAATCCAGCTCTCTCTCTCTCTCTCTCTCTCTCTCTCTCTCTCTCTCTGCCTCACATTCAACGGCTGGCTGAGAAACCTGTTTTTTGGGGGGGGGTTTTATCCTCAGACGGGGGAGCAGATTTGATTTCATCACACCAATGTGGAAAATCCCTCTCTAGGTTTTAGGAGCCGGTTTTGGATTCAGAGTTGAGCGTTTGGGGGAGGAGTCAGTTTCTCTCTCTCTCTCTCTCTCTCTCTCTCTCTCTCTCTCTCCGGCTCGTGACACATTTTATCGGCAATTTTAAATCGGCAACTTCGAAAATGTGTCTGAAGGGAACAAATAAAGCGTGCGTCGGCGTTTGGGGAGAAGTTGCTCGGCGGGCTGCCCGACTTTCATTCTCGGGTTAACTACCGTCTACACACTCACTAACTACTACCTGCATCAGATCAAGGGGACGTCACTGTTTGGAATTTTTGTTTCAAAGGAAGGAAGTAGTCTTGTCTTGTTCCCGTCAGGAGAACAAAGATAGCTCGTAGAGAAATACTCAAGGTCATTCGTTGTGTATATTTAGCTCGTCGTATTTTTATCCACCTCGTTTTCAGACACATCAGTGAAAGCACACACAGTATTTTCAGACTGTTTTTTTTTTTTCTTTTTTAGTTCCACTCCCTTTTCCGATTGCGTAACCAATGCGGCGCCGCCCCAAAAAGCTGATGTCCTGTCAGAGGCGGGGTGGGGGTGGGGTGGGGGGTTTCGGGGACGTTTTCCACTCCTCGAAACCCCCGTCCGACACGTGTATGCTACTCTGGAGACGAGGGCCTCGCTTCCTCGTACGCTCCCGAAAAGGAGGGTCGGCCGTCCCCGTCCCCGCCTCTCACGCCGTCATCCGTGATTCTTTTCTTTTTTTTTTTGCAGTTGGTTTCACGCCACCTCCGTCGCCCTTGTTCCCCAGAAGCCACCTGATCTTTCGCAGCTCTTATCTTTTAATTATTTATATGAATTTTTCGGACCATGCACCGTCCTCTCACCGTCTCTCACCGTGGCCGGCCGTGCGTTTCGCCACCAGCCCTGATGTGAAGAGCGGAAGGAAAATCTCTTTCCTCCGCCGCGACCTTTCACCTCCCTTACCCTCCCTCCCCGCCCTCCCCACCCCCACGTTCCTCCCTCCTGAACGACCCCCGACTCGGCGTCGAGCGTCACGCCGGACTAGCAGACCAACCTTCCCTGCTACACGTCGCTGGAGGTCCGGGGCCTGAGGGAGAGGTTGGACGGGACGCAGCCGCAGCACGCCATCCACAGCGACTTCTGGATGTCCGGGTTTCGGAACGCGTAGATGATGGGGTTGATCACGGAGCAGCAGGTGGCGGGCAGCACCGTGGCGTAGGTGTATATCGCGGGGTAGCTGGAGTCGGCCACGATGGAGTACATGGCGAACGGCAGCCAGCACGCCCCGAAGGCACACAAGATGGCCGACAGCGTGGAGACGCCCTTGGTGGTGGACATGGCGACGAACTGGTGCTGCACGGCGATCTGCTGCGCGTGGCGGAAGGCGATCTTGCAGATCTGCAGGTAGAGCTGCATCATCAGGGCGAAGACGAGCAGGAAGGTGACGGCGAGCGCCACGGCGTTGGCCTTGGTGACGGGCCGGCAGACGCTGCACGCCGACTCGTCGCGCAGGCAGTTCCAGCCGAGCGCCGGCAGCAGGCCGAGCGCCAGGCTGGACACCCAGATGAGGACCACCATCACGTAGGTGAAGGTCACCGTCCGCTCCGTGTGGTAGGTCAGGGCGTTGTACAGCGACAGGTAGCGGTCCACCGTGATGGCGAGGATGTTGAGGACGGACGCCGAGAAGGCGGAGATGAGCAGCGCGACCGACAGCAGCGTCACGTACTCCACCGAGCTGTCCACCAGGTAGGTGAAGACGAAGTTCAGGATGAGGCCGAGGCCGGCGAGGAGGTCCGCCGCCGCCAGCGAGCCGATGAGGACGAACATGGGCGCGCGGAGCGTCGGCGTGTAGAACAGCACGGCGATCACCAGCGCGTTCTCGCAGGAGATGAGCGTGCCCGTCACGCAGAGCGCCACGTCCCAGGGGTTGACCTCCTGGACGGCGACCGCGGCGGTCGCCGGCTGGAGGTCGGGGGTCAGGGTTCGCACGGCGGGCTCGGAGGACGAGTTGGACGGGTCCTCGCCGAGGCTCCAGGAGGTGGAGGAGTCGAAGGGGTCGAGGGAGGAGGAGGAGGAGGAGGAGTTGAGGCCGCTGCCGCCGCCGCCGCTCATGGCTGCTACTGCCGCCAGGGAGAGAATCATAACTGGAGGAACGAGAGAGAGAGAGAGAGAGAGAGAGAGAGAGGGGGGGAGTGGGAGGGGGGAGGGTTGGGAGGATGATGATGAGGGAGGTAGATGAAAGGGAAGTCAAGGAGGAGCAAGGTCAGAGGTGAAGGAAGGAGGAATTTATCACAGTTTGTGATTGACGGAGGGGATGGAGGAGCAGAAATACATTTAAAAAGGATGGAAAAGAGCGAGAGAGGAGGGGAGGAAAAGTGAGGAAGGAGGAGAGGAAACGAAGGAGGAAGTGGCAGTCGGCAGTGTGCAAGGGAACGGGGAAGTGTCAAAGGAAGAGGAAGAAGGGGAAAAGGTTTGAAGATGAGAGAAGGAAGGTTGTGCAAAAGAAAGATAGCGAGGAAGAGGAAGAGGAAGAGGATAGCGTGAGTAAGGGAGGAGGAGAGTCGAGGACAAAACAAAGGAAGGAAGGAAGAGAAGGAGAAGGAGGAGGAGGGTGTTAACACAGAACCCCCCTTTTTGGATAAAAGGGGCAAAAGAGGCGTTCGTTCATTCATTCATGAAAACAACTACGCTCTCGAACCCAGGGCACGCACGTCACCAGCAGCTCCCACGCACCACGCGGACAGGTAATTAGCAGCCGCACAATAGCAGGTGTGGACACGCGCACAATCAGAGGAGGAAAAATTAAAAAAAAAAAAAAAAAGTAATTCAGAAATGACAGTGATAAAATAATCTCTCCCATTTCGGCTCCAAAGCAACGTGACGGACCGAGATGCACACACACACACACACACACACACACACACACACACACACACACACACACACACACACACACACACACACACACACACACACACCAAAAAAAAAAAATAAGCAACGCAATTAAATTGAACAACCGCGCGACGGAGCTTGAATCTGCTGCGCCCTCACCTGAAAGATGCCGGACGCTGGAGATGTTCGATCCCCTCTCGGTCCAAACCATCATCAACAAATTCTATTTTTAGAGCATCTCTAAAAATGGTGCATGACGTCCTGGGGCACGGCGCGGTGGTAGCTGCTGTCCTATTCACCGGTGGCGTGGATATGAGCGCGTGCCCAAGACGCGCGCGTGCGCTCGCCACTCAGAGCCCCGTTAATTCGGTCTTCTGATCCACATATGCCGCCGCACGCAGACAAAAACGGCACGAGGCTAATTTTAGCTCAGCCAGCGGAGTCGCCAGCGCGCGCGCGCGCGCTCGCGCCAAGAAAAAAAGGATGTGGAGCTCCATTCACAAAAAAAAAAATGTATCCCCCACTCTCTCACACCTCCCACCTCAACCTCCAACACACACACACACACACACACACACACACACACACACACACACACCCTTCACCCCCGCCCCCTTTTATTTTTTCATCGCTCTCTCTTTCATGCTCGTGTGCACGCACGAGCACGCACACGCACACACACCATCAATGACTGCATACGGCCGGGGAAGGTCACCACCACCACCACCACCACCAGTACCACCAGCACCATCAGCACCATCAGCACCATCGCCACCACCAAAGCCCCGCAGCTGGGGGGGTGGGGTGAGGGTGGGGGGTGGGGAGGGGGGGGCTCACGTCCCTGCGGTAGCGGGAGCTCGTGCAGCCCCGGAGCATCCACTTCTCTTTTTTTTTTTTTTCTCCAAGCAGCGCCTTCAGCGACCCCGTCACGAGCCGTGAAACCGCCGCGCACACTTCAGTGCGCGTGTCTTTTTTTTTAGCGACAGAGAGAACAATAAATACCTGGATCGGTTTCATTCAGCTGCAGCAGTGCAGTCCCCGAGCCAGCGCGAGAGAGAGGGGGGAGCGGGGGGAGGGAGGGAGGGAGGGAAGGGAGACCACGCCACAGAGATAAAAAAGAGAGAGAATTACCGGCTCCTTGTGTTCTTCTTCCTCCTGCAGGAAACCAGGACCGCTCTCTCGTCCTTTATCCTCCACTTTAAAATGTGTATAGAATATTTAGAATATTTTCTTCTTCTAGGGTTTCCCCCCCCCGCCCCCCATGTCAGCGGCGCGCGCTATATCCCTCGGTTGGCATGGTTATTAGCCTTCTGTCGGCGGCTCCGTCCTCGCGCTGCACATCCTCGGCCCCTCATTGGACGCGCGTGTCATTCTCCTCCTCTGACGTCAGAAGTCTCCGCTCCTCCAGGCACCGTCATCCGCGGTCGGTGTGTGTGAATCACGGAGAGAAATAATGAATAAATCCACCTTCAGTCAAATAAACCTATGTTCTTTTTTTATTTTCTATTTATTCATGTCATTTTTTTTATCATTATTTTTATTTTATTTTTATTTTTTTATTATTAGTGTATGGAGTTTTTTTCTCCCACCTCGCACGCATGCAGGTCTGAGGACTTGACGTACGGTGAATCAAACTATGAAAAGCAGACTTTTTCCTCCCCCTTATTTTTCCTCCCCCACCTGAAAGGTGAAACTGCCCCTCCACTTATAGCCCCCCCGCCCCCTCCCCCTCTCCAAAAATAAATGTGTGAAGAAGCCCCTGCCGTAAAGCATATTGCCTCAAAATGTCTGCATGCGCGGCGTTTGCTCGTGGGCGCAGGCAGCCGGTCCAACCAGCCGCGCGGGCGGGGACGGAGGGTTATGCAATCTCGGAGCGCTGCTGGGTATCCCGCTGCATTATTATACTCACGTGCACGCGCGCAGGCACGGCACCATGCAGCGCCGGCTGTGGGGCCCGTGTGTGTCGCCATGCGCGAGGAAGACGGAGCCGGCTGTTCCATACGGAGCCGAACAGCAGCTCCGTTTCATCACACGTGCTGGAAGATGATGAAGATGAAGATGATGATGATGAGGAGGATGAGGAGGATGATGAGTTCAGGGAGAAAAGGTGTCACCTGACTCTAAATTATTACACATAAACCTGTAAGTAACGCCTAAACAGAGTCCTCAGAGGAATATTCATATTATTATGATGGGCGCCTATAAAGGCCATAGTCACCTATCAGAGGCAGTCCGATATGACTGCCTCTGATAGGTGCTTATATTATCATTACATATTCCTTGAAAGTGTTAATTAATAGTCTCACTGTGATTCTTATTCGTGTGTTTATGTCATAGACTGAATATAAGAAGTGGTCGTAGTCGTGGTGACGTCACCCGTTGGTTTGTGGACTGATGTTTTGAAGCCTCCAGTTTGGCGATTTCGCCGTCGCCATCTTGGTTTTTTACGCAACCGATGAACCTATGGTCTGTTTGACTCTACATGGACCATCATTTACTAAATGAACATCATGCTGTATTGAAGAAGACTTGAAACTAGAGATTGAGACATAAACTCATGTTTACAATGTTTACTGAGGGAATAAATCAAGAGAAGTAGAGTCATTTTCTATAGACTTCTATACAACCAGAGGAGTCGCCCCCTGGTGGTCAGGAGAGAGAATGCAGCTTTAACACATGAAGCTTTGACTTCTATACAACCAGAGGAGTCGCCCCCTGGTGGTCAGGAGAGAGAATGCAGCTTTAAGACATGAAGCTTTGACTTCTATACAATTTGACTTCTTTTTGCAACCGGAGGTTTTTTCTTGAGTGTTTCTGGTTAAATGCCTGAAACATGGTCTGCATGATGTTAACAACAGTTTAAGAGATTTTAAGTTTTGTTCTGCGGACATGAGCCTTCACTCATGTGACCGTGGTGTAGTTTTTTATAGCCTAACATTAGCTTTTTTTTTTCATTCACTGTTCAAAAACCATAATAGTGGACGTTGTCTTGTCGGACAAACACAGATCATATTTCTGCAAAAATCTCATTGGCTTTTTATGTCGAAAGAACACATTTTTCTCTTCTTTCTTTCACACACTTGAAGTGCAGTGTAATACCATTCCTCTACAGGGCTCCTCCAATCCGCTGAGGAAGATCATGTGACGCGACCGAAAGCTCCAGAGCAGTGGACCTCGTGCTGAGGTAAAGACTTCTTGTTTTAATAGCTTATTCCTGCACAGTCAATTAAAGAAATGGGTCAAATATCAAAGTTGATAGCCGGCTTAAATGCCGCATATCATGTTCTTATTAATCTTGTCCGCCCCCCCCCCCCTCAAGACTCTTGAAACCGTCTCTGCTGTTCATGAACTGCTGCTCCACTTGGATATGATAATGTCCTCCTCCTCCTCGAGAGTCTTTTCTTTTCCAGCTTAATGAGTGCGTGACACTCTGGCTGGCCGGAGTGATACGAACCTCCCTTGTGTGAAAAAGAAAGACACAAGCTCTTATTTCTTTCTCTCTCTCTCTCTCTCTCTCTCTCTCTCTCTCTCTCTCTCTCTCTCTCTATGACATCATCACACCTTTAGTGCAGGAAACTCCTGAGCCGGCCCACGCGCTCTGCACTCCGCCAACCTCTTTCTTTTCTCCAGCTCTCCTCATCTCTCTTTGGACATCGTTAAGCCCACAAGCCAAAGGATGAATGCAAAAGAAGCTTTTGGTTTATTTTGATGCACCACACACACACACACACACACACACACACACACACCCTTAAGTTAAAGCATCCTCCTTATTCGGTATGAATCACCACCACATGGTTAGAATACAGATGAAAAGCAGGAGCGCGCGTCTTCATTGACGCCCTCCACATGTCCCAACTTCATTCATCTTTCCAGCAAAGCACCATGGGTAATTGAGAGCCGTTACATCATCTTGCTGTTTTGGTATGCTTTGGTAGCAGAAAGCCGGGCCCGTCTCTCTCTCTCTCTCTGTCTCTCTGTCTCTTTCTCTCTCTCTGTCTCTCTGTCTCTCTCTCTCTCTGTCTCTCTGTCTCTCTCTCTCTCTTTCTCTCTGTCTCTCTGTCACTTTCTCTCTCTCGCTCTCTCTCTTTCTCTCTCTCTCTCTCTCTCTCTCTCTTTCTCTCTCTCTCTCTCTCTCTCTCTCTCTCTCTCTCTCTCTCTCTCTCTCTCTCTCTCTCTCTGTCTTTCTCTCTCTCTCTCTCTCTCTCTCTCTGTCTTTCTCTCTCTGTCTCTCTCTCTCTCTCTCTGTCTCTCTCTCTCTCTCTCTCTCTCTCTCTCTCTCTCTCTCTCTCTCTCTCTCTCTCTCTCTCTCTCCTCCTTCATCTCCATTTCTACTACAAACACTTGCCCTCTCTTTTCCACCGCTGAGGACAAAGCATGCCAAAGTCAAACTGTATTACATCACTGGCGCATTTCCAACAGGAGGCTCTTTTTTTTTTTGGTTTCCTCCTCCGCGATGAAAGTAGCGGGAGGACACTGAGGAGATTGAGTTGTATAACTCCTTCCATATTTAGGGCAGCGGTGCATGCTCACGCCGTATGATCACCGCCATGATGCGGTGTTATCTAACGTGAAAACTGACCGCTAGAGAGAGGAAAACATGTGCAAGGAGATGAGAAAATCTACGAGATGTTGAGGGTGCTGTATAAAAAACGTACGCTTGTGAACATCTCAGCAGTGAGAGTGGATGACTAATACCACTCCTCCCCTCCTCTCACACTCATGCACACCTACACACTCCTTCACCAAGCAACCGCTGGGTTTCCCTTGAGTGTGATGCTTCAAGGAAAATCCACCAAATAAGGCTATTCGTTTTATCATTGCACCGTCGGAGTTAAGCGTTCATTAAGTGGGATTTCTTGAGAGTGACAGTTTGAGTTTGACTTCCCATTATCCTTGTGATAGACCATACCTGAACCATAGACTGGATACAACACTTGGACATAATCACCGTTATGTCACCCGTTGGTTTTGTCGACTGCGGTTGTGAAGCCTTGTGGCATTTTAGGTGTCGCCATCTTGCTTTTTGGCCTTTGCCATATATGTAGGTTTTAAGCCATCACTATCTTGGTTTTTGGCCGTCGCCATCTTGGTTTTTAGATGTCGCCATCTTGGTTTTTGGCCGTCGCCTTAGTTGGTTTTTGGCCCTCACATCTTGGTTTTGACTGTTGCCATCTTGATTTTTGGCCGTCGCCATATTAGTTGGTTTTTGGTCCTCACATCTTGGTTTGGCTGTCGCCATCTTAGTTTTTGGCCGTTGCCATCTTGGTTTTGACTGTTGCCATCTTGGTTTTTGGCCGTAGCCATCTTGCTTTTTGGCCATTGCCGTATATGTAGATTTTTGGCCATCACTATCTTGGTTTTTGGCCATCGCCATATTAGTTGGTTTTTGGCCCTCACATCTTGTTTGTTGGCCGTTGACATCTTGGGTTTTGGTCATAAGTAAGTAAGTAAGTAAGATTGAAACCTAACAAGGTAATTTTGTTGCCTAGCATTTCAGGATCTTTTCCTAAACCTACCTGAGTTGTTTCCTGTGAAAGGACTGACTGCATGTAACGAGCGCAAATTGACCCGTGTTGCTGGACTTTCTTAAGAAAATGCACAGAAAATGAGGAATGGCTTTTCCTAAGATATCATACGAACCAATGTATGATGATGCGTTGCTTTATGGTACATGAACTTAACCAAAGTAACTTACCAGTAAAAATTATGTTTTGCTCATAAATTTAAATGAAAAACAATACTTTTTACCAAAGCTCAAGTCTAACTTTGTATTACTGCTGCGTCACCAGATTTATTGAACACACAGCAGTGACGCATCTCGACGCTGGGCTGGTCGCACTGAGGGGCTTCCTGCATCATTTACAGAGTGCGCCATGTTTTTCCTCGTTCCACCAGAACTCGTGTCTTAAAGAGCTGCGTTTAAGATTAAATCACACACGGCACCGGTGCAGTTTCTTTCCCGAGCCCAGAACAACATGCATAATTCAGGCCGCCGCTGCAGGATTAAGGGGAGGACAGCGACTTTTCAGACCCACCAAATCCCTGCAGCGCTGTCAGGACGTGTGATTCGCTAGTTAGCGGCGGCTCCGGGGAGCCGTATAACTCTGCTTTGATTAAAGGTCTCCGTGAAAGGTCGAGAGGGAGAGGGAGGCAGAAAGAGAGCAAATTGATGGACTACAGAGGCCCTTTGGTTGATGGGAATGTAAAATGTCCCTCACTGTCAAAGTGAAGCTTGAAATAAGTGTGTGTACTGCTGTGATAACACACACACTGTGCTCTAAAACAGCTATTCTCAACCACCGGCCCCTCAAAGCGCCATCTAGTGGGCCGCAGAGGTACTGACACATTAGCAGTTTTTGGTAATTTACAAGGTATTTTTATTTTTGAAATAAGCTCAATAATTCACGTGAATTAAAAAAAAAAACGTGGTATATTCAAACAACGCATCAGTTTGAATATCACCACGGCAACCACGACACATCTGTGCCGAAACAACCGTTAGCTAGCTAACGCTCCCTTCGTGGGGTTATCGCTTCTTGACGAAGAAGAAAGGGATGTGGGAGAGAACTCTGCATAAGTAAAGAGGGCTTTCGTGAGGAGAACATGACCCTGAATGCATTAAATCTGGATTCAACGGTCGTGATGGGGGCTTTCGTGAATTTCCATAGAGACAACAATATGTGTATGTGAGAGAGAGGCTACAAAAAACATCTGTGTACATCAGATGGTGAGACTGTAAGTGTGTGTCATTAATGGGGATCCTGCACCTGTTTTCTCACTGCCGTTCAAAACTGACACTCAATATTCTTTGTGTGAATGAATGTGTATTTATACTTCTACGTCTTCACAGCCATTTTCAGAGGTTTGGTAGTAGTAGTCCTCGTCTTAGTAGTAGTAGTAGTAATGTGGGTGTACTGTAGTTGCTGTTTACCACGGTGTCTTTTGGAGCACTGGGGGTGCAGAAGTCGCCCATTTTCAAATTAAAATAAAGTGGCTGTAACACATTAATTAACTGTATCAATTCAGTAAGTCAACGCTGAATCACACTGGAGAATTATCACTATATTGCTGCGGAGCCGAGTGCATTTGCCATAAATATAAGCTTCGTACAGTCGTGCTGCTGCAATGAGCGAAGCAATCAATAGTCTCACTTTAATCTCCTCTCAGTATCCTCATTTGGTCGCCTAACCCTCGTGTTATAGAGCCGGTGTGTACCTGACTAAGAGCTCACCTGCATGAGTACGAGTGTGTGTGTGTGTGTGTGTGTGTGTGTGTGTGTGTGTGTGTGTGTATGTGTGTGTGTGTGCAGGTCATTATCCCACCATGGTGTGTTGTTGCAGGACGGTGGTCCATAAACGGGGCCTAGTAATGATAATGACGGCAGTATCGACGCCATTAAAAGGCTTCAGAGAGGAAGAGAGAAAGAGTGTTATTGATAATCTGATAAAGGTTAATAGACTAGTAAATAGAAGTAGTTTAATTACAATGTTAATTTATTTAATGATAAATACACCCTGGCTCATTTCAATAAACTCAGAGGTTTTGCTGTTAATGCCCTATTTTGGAACGGTCTGGTATAACGCTCGCTATCTTGAGATGGATATTGCTGCGTACCTGATGTTGCTGTTATGTTCTGTTCAACATGTCCTCATACAACGGTTTGCAGGATATCTTATGGAAAATGACCCCTCCTTTTTTTGTGCGTTTTTATAAGAAAGTGCAGCAACACGTGTCAATTTAACTTCTTTAATCTTCACAGATTGTGAAAAGATTGTAAAATACTTAAGTAGGTTTAGGAAAAGATTGTGAAATGCTTAGTTAAGTTTAAGAAAATATCGTAAAATACTTAGTTAGCTTCAGGGAAAGATCTTAAAATACTTAGTTAAGTTTAGGAAAAGATCGTAAAATACTTAGTTAGGTTTAGGAAAAGATTGTGAAATACTTAGGCAACAAGAAATACTCTATTAAAGCATCAATTAACAAAAGAACCGTGCAGCTGTTTTCCCTAGCGGGGAAGATGTTGTGGTTATAATTAATTTGGAAGAGCGTCAACTGAAATGTTGAATGACTTTTGACCACTCACACCAACATCCTGTTTCAGGAGTACAGACTAGACATTAATAATGTCCAAATGTGTCTTCTATTTTTTAACAAACCTTTAAGACACAGAATACACCGGAGCTTTTAAATAAATGATCCATTTATTCTTTCTCTTCCCGACTTCATTACACGGTCCGTTGTACCCAAACCTTAAAGGGACGGTCATCAATCAGGAGCTTGTTTTGGTGTGAGACATTTTGGAGACGTCGGCCGTAGAGATGTCGGCCCTCTCTCCCACACATCCCGGCTTCCACTCTCTTTTCTTTTCTTCTTTCTACCGACTGCATCCATCCGTCCATCCCTTAGTCACAGCAGCTGGACTCAGACCCAGGAGTTTCAGAGATTTCCCCTCCGGTTTCTGGCTGAGGTCCTCTGGATGCAGCCCAGGGGGCCGGAGGGGACCAGATGCTGGCCGGCTGTAGGAGCTCCTGTCTGGGCCACTCTGTCACCAGATGGCCTCTCACCTCGGGACCCGGGGTCGTCCTCCATCACTCCGCCTGTCGGCATGGAAACCCATCAGCCCGTCTCTCCGGGACTTTCTTTTCTCGACTCTCTTTCTCTCCCTTGCAGACCTTCTGCCTTTAATTTAATAGCTTGCAACGACTGTGGCGATTGTTTCACTTTTTTTTCCCGTAGCATGAATTTTTACGTTATTGTTAAAGATAAACATATTCATTCAACACATCATCATTCAGAGGTATAGCGGTGAGGAATCATAGATGTATGTAAGAAGTGGATGTAGTTACCGTGATGTCATCTTTTGGTTTGTTGACTGCGTTTTAAAGCGTCGAGTTATCGGCTCAAACTGACTGAATTATTTTCACTATTGATTAATCTGCCAGTTATTTTTGGCTTGGTCTATTAAATGCCCAGAAAATATTTAATTTATCATCACTTAAGACAGAGGAGAGCAGCAAATCCTCACAACTGAAAAGCAGAAACGAGGGAATGTTTGACATTTTTGCTTGAAAATGATTCTAAATCATGACTAATTTCTCCAAAATATTGACTTATTGTTTCAGCTCAGTACTGAGGAGGAATCTGTGCGCTCGTCCTCGCGTCCCCCCTTTTTAAGACACCGGTGTTTTCCACAAGTCTCCTTTGTTTGCGAGATGGCCTGTGCGGAGCCGGATGACTTCCTCCTGAAATCTGACAGATTTTAAGGCGCACACACTCCATAAGTCTCACGAGCCTCGAGGAGGAGGCGGCTTAGTGCGGCGCTGAGATTCCTTCACGCATAATGTCACAGCACAGCTCAGGGGAAGGACACAAAACAGGAGGAGGCCCACACATGACATTAGCTTAAGATTCTTTTTTTTTTTTGTTTTTTCCGAAATACAGCTTCAACAAACGTGAGCTCTCAGTGGAGGTCACATCTCCGTGTAGCGCAGCGAAGACAAACACACGTTGTGGAAAAGAAAGAGACTGACTCAGTGAATCCGGCAGGAGCTGAGCATCCATCTCACTGATGGACGTCCTGTCAATCTCCTCTAGGGAAACTACACCACAGAGGACCAATCAGCACTAGAGGGCTGTAAGCATTAATACACACACACACACACACACACACACACACAACTTGGCCTTTAGTCTGTGCACAGCTTTATTTTGCGGAGGGATTTAAGAGTGTGAAGTCAGAAAGAGGTCAGTGAGCAGAAAATAAAGAAACCCACGGCAGAGCCCAGTGACATACTGTCTGTGTACACACACACACACACACACACACACACACACACGCACACACACACACACAGAGACAGAGACACTCGTATCGTCTTGCCTAGAGGTACTACTATTCCAGTCAGTTCCTGTTGAGACAAGTAGCAAGATTGTGTGTGTGTGAGTGTGTGTGTGTGAGTGTGTGTGTGTGTGTGTGTGTGTGTGTGTGTGTGTGTGTGGTCCCTGTTGTGAGTGATGTGTCTGAAGGAGTTTCCTGCAGAGAGCGGCAGCGGGGTTTTGTCACCGGGCGAGATGCAGCAAGGAAACCCTACAGTGTGTGTGTGCGCGTGTGTGTGCGCGTGTGTGTGTGTGTGTGTGTGTGTGTGTGTGTGTGAAACGGTGACACAGGGAAGTAAAAAAAAAAAAAAAAGGCGAGAGTTATTGAGAACGATGTTGCTCCGAGGACGGAGAGGAGGTAAACGGATCGGGATATAAATGGACAGAGACGTGAAGAGATATAAATTAACAATAATGCCCCTCTGAAAATACAATAAAGACAATATAGCGCCTGTAAATAAACTCTCCGCTTACAGACAGCAGACGGTAACTGACAGAATGCTCCTCTTTTCAAGGACGTAAAACAGAGAGGGGGCAAAGAAGACGCTTTATTTATTTATTTTTTTACAGTTTTTACTGCAAAATGTAAACACATTAAAGAGGTTCGTGTTCTACAATTAGCTGAAAATATGCAGAATTAAGACGTGAGGATCAAGTCTGCACATGTACGTCTTAACCCTCCATCGCTCCCGAGCACGAGCCATGCTGCAGGTGAAATGCACAGACATTAAATTATGAATTATTAAAAGGACCGCTGACACTGAATGTTCAAAATCATTGTCAGTAAATAGGTCGTTTACCTTCCAAAAACAAATCATATCTCCGGTTGAGTTTTTAATCCAAATTATTTCAAAATGGGACTAAATCATCGCTCTGCAAAGTGTTGGTGGTTTGTTGTTCTTGTTGTTCTGTGACTTTAGTGACTGTGTGTTTGTGTGTGAGTGTGTGTATTACTCGTGTTGTGGGGACATGCATCTGTTCACACATTCACGTTGTGGGGACCGCCGTCCTTCTGGGGACATAAATGAACGTCCCCATAACGTACATCGTTACATTTTATGTTGAAGACCTGGTTTAAGTTTAGGGTAAGGATTAGGATCAGGATTAGGATCAGGATTAGGATTAGGCAATGGTTTGGGTTACGTCTCCAGGAAATGAATGTAAGTTAATGTAATGTCCCCAAAAGTCATGAAAACATGACTGCGTGCCTGTGTGTGTTTTTGAGTGTGTGTGTGTGTGTGTGTGTGTGTGTGTGTGTGTGTGTGTGTGTGTCTGGGGGTAAAACAGTGATGCTATCAGACAGCCTGTTGTCATTGTGAGCAGCTGTGGGTTAGGACCCCACTGTGCCACACCACTGCTGTCTGACACACACACACACACACACAGACACACACACACACACACACACACACACACACACACACACACCTGTCGGTCCATATTACTGTTAGCATGGGTGACTTGAGAGCCACACTGGGGTGTCATATAAAAATAGCACACTCTTCTTATTCATAGAATGAACAGCTTTGACTCTGATAGGAGAGGGCAGTGTGTGTGTGTGTGTGTGTGTGTGTGTGTGTGTGTGTGCGTGTGTGTGTGTGTGTGTGTGTGTGTGTGTGTGTGTGTCTGTGTGTGTGTGTGTATTTCCTCAAACTCAAAGCTTCAAGGCGGTTGACACAAATGTGCGTTACTTGGGATCTGTAGCTCGAACTCACAACAACACAACATGGGGCCACACACTCTTCTTCTTAATTTAATTACGTAAAAGTATATAAAACGTTGGTAATTCATTTCAGATTGTCACCAAAGAACAACCTCCACGTGGTCCTATTTCTAATCAGTCTTTCTGAAATTGAGACTTATTAATTCAAGAATTCAATTCAATTCAATTTATTTTGCACAGCCCAAAATCACAAATTACAAATTTCCCTCCGAGGGCGTCACAATCTAATATGATAGTAGAGGCAGTAATGGTATTGGCAATACTAATTGCAATGCAACTAATAACAGCAATGACAATAGCAGTTTAAAACGAAGGAAACGCAACATTCACTTCAAAAGTAACTACAGAAAGAATATAGTCCGATCTGCACCGAAACCACCCGGCTCTCGGTTTAATAGAAACGATCTGTTTGTTTGATTGAATTAAATATATTCAAGTCCATTAGTCGTGTTATTGAGCAGGCTGTGCGTTTGACTCCTCGCCCCGGGGGCCGATTGACCGGAGCGATTCCTCTTCAGTCGGTCGATCTCTCGTTGCTGTAAATCAATAACGCCGACATGTTAAACAGGCAGCAGCTGCTATTTATAAAAAGGCATCGATCTCCGAAAAGGCCGCGTTACACCGTCGCATTCCTAGCGACCGCATGGTCGCCATGGCGATGCGGCGGAGGACGGAGAACTGCCATCGCGCGTTTGGATTTTAGCGTCAGTAAGATTACTGCCCATTTTATAGCCTCTTGGTTACGTTTATAATGTGGCTTTTAGTATACTGGGGAACCTTAAAATGAGCCGACAATATAACCCACATGAAAAAAATATATATTTTAATCAGTTAACAGTTAACGGCTGTATATTTGATCTTTTTCCCAGTTTTTCCTCTTTATTTTTGTCTGTTTTCCCCCCCGGCATCTCTCCCTATGTAACTGTTTGTCCTTGAGCATGTGTGTGTAGGAAGGTGTGATCTCAAACAGTTTTTCTGGTGCACCTACACACACCTACACACACCCACACACACACACACACACACACACACACACACACACACACACCTACGACACTTACAATGCAAAACAGTTGTGTCTTGCGTAACGGGGCCAGCTGTTCCTGCAGTGGACGCCGTATACGAGCTGTTGTTGTTGTTGTTTTAATGATCAACTTTCTCACCCCGCTAATTGGTGTGTGTGGACACGCACGCGCACACACACACACACACACACACACACACACACACACACACGGTTACGTAAGGCAGATGCATCCACCGTACAGTACACCTACTGCTGTGCCGCTTTGGAAAGTTGTATAACGCTGAAGAGTTTCGTTCCAAACAACCTGAGCGCCGTCATGTGACTTTTAACCGTCCCCATGGCAACTGCCATCCCCACATAGCTGATGACTTCAGTGGTATTCCATGATAAGTCTTGCTGTTATTGCATTAATGATTTTCTGGGTGTTTTTTGTGTGCGTGTGTGTGTGTGTGTGTGTGTGTGTGTGTGTGTGTGTGTACTTTATGAGAAGGACTTCCAGCTTTTTTACGTTTTCTATGAATCGATAGAGCTGCACACTACCCTATTGGCTCGGAGGGGGGGGGGGCAAAATAATAAGGAAAGAGAAAACACAGGCAGAGGGCGCTTATAGAAGGTCATATGTGAAGATGTATGAGGAAATATTACTTAGGAAAAGTCTGCATATTATACCTTTTTCAGATTCGTATGCGTCCACATACTTTTGGCCACGTAGAGTCAGTACTGAGGGTTTAGTAGATGATTTGTATTATTTGTGTCACATTTTAAAAATAATGGAACGCACCCAAATACATTCTTGTTGCCATGTAATGTGTTTTATTTTAACGGCGCAATGTCAATATATGAGTATGGCTTGTAGACATGAAATGGCAATATGGATTTTTTTTTATTTATTTCCCCCTATCGACACGACGTCATTTGTTACGGCCGTTCAGAATAATGTTGTTTTTTTTTCTGATCTGGAACTGCTACGGTTTAGATTTGGTCCGGGGCCAAAAACGATCGTGTTAGAGAGAGAGACGGTGATTCATACTTTACATTAACCGAGGATATGTGTCCTGCCGGAGCACTGGAGGGGCCTGTCGGTGGACGAGAGGGCCCTTAATTTAAGCCCTTGCGTCCTAGGAGAGTCACTGGAGTGCCCTCGCACATGATGCATCAGTCCTAACCGCTTCGGGGACATCGCGCATGAGTTTCACTTCCTGCTTCAGTGTTTCAGTTTGTTTTTTTTGCTTGGCGTTTTCTTTATTGCTAGGCGTCTGGATGGATGTCAGCTTGAGAAGCTGTCGCACTCTGACAGCTAGGAATTTGCAACAGAACCCGAGAGCCCACAGAGAGAGATCGCTAATATCTTTTTTTTTTTCTCAAAGCTCTGGTTTTCTCTGTGTTTTCATTTTAGACATTTAAACTCTCGTAAGCGGGAAAATGGTCATTTTCTGCAAAACGTAGCGGCGCTTCAGAGTGGAACCGTGGGATTAATGAGCAGTTCTCAGTATTAATGCGGCTGACTGTGTCTAAAACCATTTATTTAAGCTCTGGGTTCGTTCATTCCCCGCTGGAGGAGCTTTAGAAAACCCACCGCGGCTCTTTTCAGAATGATTTTGTTAGGAATTGTCGAGTCTCGAGTTTAAAGAACTCGCATCTCACTTGGATAATGTCTGACTCGCGACGGACGGTCTGAAAGCGACATTACCCACAATGCAACTGGACCGCCGACACTTTGGTCTGAGATTTGGTTTAATGCTCACTTGAGGAAATGTATCTGATTTAACTCCGATCCCTCCGGTTTTCTCCAACTGTGTTCATTTAAAGTGACAGTACGCGGCGTATCCTCAACTTACCAAAAGTTAGCTCTCATTTTTTGTGCGTTCTCCTAAGAGAACATCAGAGAACATAAAATAAGATACCATAAGAAACATTTGAAATGTAGCATTTGAGTGTTTTCCAGTTGCAAGGTTGTTTTGAAGTAAACCAGACACTGTTTTGAAGGAAGCAAAAAAGCCGGGGGAGGGCGCTAATATTCCTCGAATAAAATAAAAATTGTGAATTTACATGAAAAAAAAAACTGATATTCTCTGAGATTATTACATCATTAATATACATGGGGGAAAAAAACTACAAAACCACTGTTTCAATGTTATATTCCTACAAATTCGTGATTTTAATTGTTTGGGTTAGGGTTAGGGTGTGGTTGCAACTGAAGTCTCAGAGAATATCCAATTTTATTTTCTCATAAATTGACAAGTTTTTGCCCTGAATATTAACCCCTTCATTTTACCCACAATGCCCCTAATATGCCATCATAGTAATGTACCTCTTTTATATAGGCTTTTTTATTTTTACCAAAATGTTTGCACTGGTCAGGGGGGTAAAAAACAAAAATATATATATATATATTTATATATATTATTGAAAGAAAATACTCAGAACGCTGCTCTGGCTACTCTTTCCACCCTTGGCTGCAACCAATACTTCTAATACTGCTTCCAGTACACATACAGTACAGTGTATGTTAGCTTCTTAGGCAGACAATGTGTGTGCGTGTGTGTGTGTGTGTGTGTGTGTGTGTGTGTGTGTGTGTGTAAACAGCATGTGGCTTCATTAGCATCTCTGTGTTAGCGCTGCGTGTGCGCCGCCTGCTTGTAAAAGCTAACAGGATGTGTTGCTGTGTCTCTTTGAGGTTACCACCTGTTCTCCTCACTTGGTCCTTGTGTTCTCATGGAAACCAATATGGTGAAGAGCCGGGGCCAATCGAAACACACACACACTCACACACACACACACACACACACACACACACACACACACACACACACTCACACGGACACAATGGCCTCTTTGTCTTCCCTGCGTCTCCGCGCTGCGTTACGTCCGTCTCACGCTCACTTTTGACCTCTGAATCGTTCGCCTTTAATATTCAGCCTCTCGAGGTCGTTCGGAGACTTCAGATGGCGGATGACTCAAATGTTCCCGATCTGTGCTCCTCACCGGTATCCATAGCTTCAGCACATCGTCGAGCGGTGGAGGGAATCACCTTGCCCCCCCCTTTTTAAACTAAAACCTAAAAAAAATCATTTCATTTTCAGTCCTTCTTTCTCTCAGTTTGTTCGATGGTTCATGTTTTTCTCTTCTTTCTGCTCTTTTCTCCTCGGCGTCCATCATCGCTTCCTTTTGATCTCACCTCCAGGTCCACTTAGCTGCTGTTCTGGAGCTTTCTATCGGTCTTCCTCAGCAGATGTAGTTTTCCAAGTCGTCGTATAGAAAACACGTTTAGATTCTCATGTTTTGAATCCAAAAAAAAAAATTATATTCAATTTTCTACAGCGAAGAAGCTCATGCGATCGGATCAAAAGCTCCAGATCTGCCGCTAAATGGACCTTGAGATGTGATTGTTTTGTCAGATGCCGTTCCCAAAATTAAGAATCACGTTTGAAAGGAGGAACAAATTCTGTCTCTTTTAACAATATGTTAATTATGAATTGATCTAATCGCTGATGGATTATTCCACATCAGATAAAAACCCTTTGATACGAACCATCAGGTCTTTAAATGCGAGCGTGTCATTGTAAGAATATTTAAATAATTAACCATTAAACTCCCCCCCCTCCCCCCCTTATTTTTTTATGACATTTAAGTTTTCAGAAAACAAAAATCATCCCAGACAGACAATTAAAGAATATCCTCCTCCTCCTTTAATCTCTCACCCGTTTCCTCTGGAGGAGGCACTTTGTCTCCCCTCTCTGAACTCTCTCTCCCCCATCGACGTCTCTTTTGTTTCCTCCGTCTCTCTCCCGCCTGCTGCTCCACATCTCTCCCCCCCCCCCTCCCCCCTCTCTCCCACGCCTCATTAGCGTTCCCAGTGATTACCCGCTCCCATTGATCAAAGGGGAAATCGCAGACTACACTTAATAATTGATGCTCTTCAAGCGGATTAGGGTTCATCGTGCCGCCTGCAACTGGTCTCCGATCTGAGTTTCCTCTGCACTCTCCAGGTTCATTTGCTACATAATCTTTTTTAATGGGCGAATAAATCACTAGGTGGCAGCATAGCAGCACACGGTGCATACGTTGACAGAGCAGGAGACTATATATGTATACATATATATATATATATATATATACACAAAGGCTCTGCACAGACTGCATCATGTGGGCTGCTGATAGTTAAAGACACAGGACTGGGGGTGGGGGGGGTGTAGGGGGAGGACAAGCTTGATCCCATCAGTGGCTATGAGGAGGGGGGGGGGGCAAGCTTGATCCCATCAGTGGCTGTGTGGAATAACTGCTGCACCATTCATCTTTCCACTTATCTTCTCAACTCCTCTAATTACCCGATCAATAAGCCCCCCTCCCCCCTCTCCCCCCCACGGGGGTCAATTCCAGATCAACTGAAATAATGTTTCCCCCCGACCCATTAGCGACCTTTTACGACCTTTTAAGAAGCTCACCGGCTCTTTCAAACCTCCTGTCTCTCTCGGTTCCAAATATATTTAAATCTTATTGTAGTGTTTGTTTTAAAATGTATTGTTGATAATGTTTTACTATCAGAAAGAAAAAGGGTGTCTTTGAGGAATAATTTCTGAAATATTATTATTTCAGAAAAATATTATATATATATACATTATTATTTCAGAAAAATATTATATATATAATATTATAAAAATAGAATATAATAATATTTCAGAAATTATATATATATAATTTCTGAAATATTATAATTATATTATATTATTATAAAATTAAAATATAATATAATAAATAATAATATTTCAGGAATTATATATATATTTATATATATTTATATATATATATATTTATATATATATATTTTTATATATATATATATATATATATAATTCTTTCTGTGTAAATCGTTTGCATTTTTGTAGGAGCCTGGTGGGGGGTGAAACATGGACCACAGTGGGATTAGGACTGGGATTAGGGCATTTCCCATCGGAGACGCGTGTCACTGAGTTTGTCTCGTAACACCGATGATGTCCGAAGAGATTTTAAAGGGACAGTTCAACGTTTTTGGGATATTTACTTTATGGAAAAAAAGAGAGTTAAGATGAAAAGATTGATAACACATCCCTTGCTTTATGGTCTGTTGAGTCGCCCCCTGGTGGTCAGGAGAGAGAATGCAGCTTTAACACAAAGTTGACTTTAACAACCAGAGGAGTCGCCCCCTGGGGTCAGGAGAGAGAGTGCAGCTTTAACACATGAAGCTTTGACTTCTATACAACCAGAGGAGTCGCCCCCTGGTGGTCAGGAGAGAGAATGCAGGTTTAAGACACTTCCGCCTGGTATTTGCTCAGTGGTCTCGACTTTCTCATTTAACTCTCATAAACATACTTCCAAAAAAATGACCAATAACAGTAAATCTGGCCGTTGCTGGAAATCAATCAGATTAATAAATAAAGAAGAGGTTCATAAACACACACACACACACACACACACACACACACACACACACACACACACCTTTAACTTCAATCTATAAAGAGTAAATAAGGACCACAGTAGAAAACTGGCTGAACGACAAAGTGTTGCATTTAAAGAACTACAGAATAATGTGTATTTTTCAACCCTGAAAAAAAAAAAAAAAAGCAGCAGGAACACGTGTACGAATATATATATAAATATATATATATATAAAAAAGCTATTTCTGCACGCTGCACATTATTAAAGAGATAAATATGGGGAGAGATTATCGCAGGACGTGCGACAGCGTGTTCTTATTTGCATGTTGATAACGGCGGTGCAGCGATCTGCCCCCGGTTTGATACGTAACACCGAGCCGTTAATTATCTCTTTGTTATCGGTTGCTTTCATTGCTCGGCTCTGATTGCGGCTCCCGCTGCGCCGCGCCTGGACGCGGAAGAGAGGGAGGCTGACAACCTGCGAGCGGCTCCCCGGGAGCGCGCGCGGAGGAGGAGGAGGTGTGCGCAGTGTGCCTCCTATTATCCTTTCTTTCCTTTTCCAGGAATATTGTGATTTCTTCATCGGCAAATAAATAAATTTTAAAAAATGAAGAAGAAGAAGAAGAAGAAGAAGAACCACCTCTTGCCGAGGCGCAACAGTCATCTCGCCATGTAGAAGACAAAAGTGATAGAAAAGTAATTTAAACGTGAGATAAATATGCATTTTTACCTTGTGCGTGTAAAAAAAAAAAAGAAGCTATTTTTCATGCAGAAAAGAAGCCAAATATTCTATGATTCCTGCTCCTTTTCTTTTATATCATTGTTAATGGAATATACATTTGGGTTTTGGACTGTTTATTGGAACAAAATAAGACGCCCTTTTGATATTTATTAAGAAAATTATCAGCAGATTAATAAGTAAATAAAAATAACCTCAATTTGCAACGTGTAGTTTATTCTGCTCGGATGCAATTTTCCCACTCGGTCATCTTCCTCCGTCCCTCTGCTCCATCCTCTTAGCTCTTCCTTCCCACCGTTGTCAAGGGCAACCACTGGGTGGAGAGGGCGGGGGCAGAGAGACGAATACAGTAACTATCACCTGATCAGCGGTGCAATCCAGCAGGTGTGTGTGTGTGTGTGTGTGTGTGTGTGTGTGTGTGTGTGTGTGTGTGTGTGTGCGCGCACACCTGTTTCAGCTGGTTGTCTTGTTACGACCTCTCTCTCTCTCACTCACTCACACACACACACACACACACACACACACACACACACACACACACACACACACACACACACACACACACACACACACACACAGGGTGTAAATGAAGTGACTGCTGGCAGCTAATTCAGCATGAATATTTAATCAACTGTAAACAAATTACTATTGCACTGAGCGGTGCCTCTGTCTGTGTCTCTGTGTGTGTGTGTGTGTGTGTGTGTGTGTGTGTGTGTGTATTTCCTCAAAATCAAAGCTGTGTGTCTTTCTCTCTCTTATTAATGTGGATCTCTCTCTCTCTCTCTCTCTCTCTCTCTCTCTCTCTCTCTCTCTCTCTCTCTCTCTCTCTCTCTCTCTCTCTCTCTCTCTCTCTCTCTCTCTGGTGAGTGAGCTGAAATCTGAGCACAAATCGGGATCTGCAGGTCAAGCAAGATTTAAGAGTTTAAGTGTCGGGATTAAAAATGAAATATTGAGATATGATAATCATGTCATGTAAATAATCCAGCGCCTCTCAAATCCTTTTGTTTGTACAGTGTTGGTTACAGACTCTCTCTCAAACTCCCTGCACTCTGTGATGATGGCAAGATGGGTGAGAAGAACTATTTTAGTACGGATCAGGTGGAGAACTGCTGGATTAAAAGACAGATTTATTTTAGGCCGACACAGACCTGAAGTCCTGAGAAAGAAAAGGGACATTTTAACATCTACGGTTACCACGACAACACGGAACAAACTCCATCTCTCTCAGCTCTACGAATGCAAAATATACATAACTTCACCTGATTCAGTCACCGATAACAATAAAGAAACGTGTAAAGACGGAGGGAAATATATATATATATATATATATATATATATATATATGTATATATATATATATATATATATATATATATATATATATATATACACATACTATATATATATACATACATACATACATACACATCTATAAGTTTTGTATATATATATATATATAATTTAGATATTTAGATATATTTATTTCAACATCGTGCAATATTACATTTCAATTTAGTTATTTTTTATTATACTATGTGCAATATTTTCTACTTCTGTTCAATATCATCAATTCATTTTAACTTTATTTATTTACCTCACTCTTATTGCTATTCTATTCTATTTTGCACAGTTGTCAGTATTACTCTTTTTACACTTAATAACTGTTGTTCTGTTGTTCATCATTTTTTATCATTGTATTCTATTGTTTTCTGTTATTCTTCTGTTCTGCACAAGAATTTCCTTGGGGATTAATAAAGTCCTATGTTATCTTATTTATGATTATTTATAAAGACAAAGTGGTTGACTGTGTTCACTTGAGCGTGCAGGTATCCCCCTCACCGACAGGAGGCTGTAGATGTACCCAAAGCACTAAAGAAACATCTTAATCACAACTTTTCAAATCAATATCTTGGCCATGCAGTATCCTGTCCTCACTTATTGCTAAGTGCTCAGAATTTAATACAATTTTAATCTCCAACCTTGGTTTTGTTTACCCCTCCCCTCTCATCCGTTGGCGTCTCGTTCTTAAGTGTTGTTTCTGTGTTTACATTAAGAGAGCCGTGTGTTCTGTCTCCTGCGCGCGCATGCGTGCGTGCGTTCTTTGCTCTCCGTTTAACCCTCGGAGCGGCGACTCGACACGGCGTTCAAATCTCTCTCTCTCTCTCTCTCTCTCTCTCTCTCTCGCTCTCTCTCTCTCGCGCTCTCTCTCTCTCTCTCTCTCTCTCTCGCGCGCTCTCTCTCCCCTCACCCCCCTCCCTCCCTCCCTCGCCTTCCTACCTGATTCAGACCCGCTCCGACGCTATGCGTACCGCGCGCGTCTCTCTCTGCAAGGCGAGCACCACCGGAGAGAGAGACCCGCACGCTGCTGCCGACCGCGAGCACCTAAACGCCGGCCGGACGAGCGACCCAGGCCGGGCAACAGGAGCGGGGAGACACCGCCGCTGATTCAACCTCCGGCGGAGGACGGACATTAACGCGCCGAGGTAAAAAAAATAATGAGCACATTACACGAGAGCACAGTGGTGGAGGAGGAGGAGGAGGTGGAGGAGGAGGTGGTGGGGGTTATTTGTGCAGAGGAGGTGGCCGCGCGCGGTGACGGTGGCCGTCCAGGTCGCCGGTGGATGTTCTCGCGTTTGTGACAGCTGAGCCGACCGGGTCCGTTTGACGGACGTGCACGAGCCTCCGCGGTGGATACTGACGTTTATTTCGCAGTAAACGGCGACACGGAGGGAATGAATGATGAAGAGGGGGGAGGAAAGGGGGAGGGAGGGAGGGAGGGGGGAGAGGGGGGGTTCGCACGACAGCCTGTTGTGCATCCGTTTTTTTTTTGGTTTTGTTATTAAAAAAAAATTTTTTAAGACATGAAAGCTCAACAAAAAAAAAAAAAACTCCCTTTTGCATGCAGCATTTCTATTCCGGTCTGTTTTTTTTTTTATTATTGTTATTATTATTATTATTATTATTATTATATATTTTTTAACGTTTATGAGCTCAAGTTTGGTGTCAACGGGGGCGGCGCAGAAGTGAGCTGCAGACAGGGTTTAGAAATAACGTGTCCACGTCGTAATCAGCACACACGCACGCGTGTGCGCACGCACGCGCCACCCCCAGACATCCATTCACTTTTGCCGCACGCTCGAATCAATATAGGATACTTAGCGGCGCGCAAGAGCGCGTGCGTCAAGTAGCGCGAGCCGGTCACACATAAGGCAGGCTCGTCTTCCTGTAATGAGCCATACGACCACCACCACCACCGTCCTTCCTCAGCATCATGTTTTACATTCATCTTCATCTTCTTCTTCTTCATCCTCATCATCATCACGGCTTTATGTTTGTGTCTGTTTAAAAACACCCGCTGCTGAGCTGTGAAACCTCATCAGTGTTTTCTCACAAATGCAGGAAGAAGTAAAAGAGGAACCGAGTCTCTCTCTCTCTCTCTCTCTCTCTCTCTCTCTCTCTCTCTCTCTGTCTGAAGCTGAGCCACCAGAGAGTGCGATGAAGAGGAAGAGGAGAAATGAATGATAGTAGAGGAAGAGTTGGGGAAAGTGATCGTTGAGGAAGCTGCCAATCCTAAAAAAAAAAAAAAAAAAAAGCTTTTCTCCCCCGATCAATAATTCATTCCTCCATCTTTTCCAGAGTTTGGCGCCCCCCCCCCCCCCCCCCATCGCCCCGGATAGAGGACGAGTGCGGCGTCCCGGAGCCTGCCGTCCCCTTCTTCTTCTTCTTCTCCTCCTCCTCTTCCTCCTCCTCCTCCTCCCTCTTCCTCCCACACTAACTCCTCCCCCTCTCGTTCCTCTCCCCCTCTCGCCATGGCCTCCAAGCTGAACCCCAACATCCTGTACGTGGCGGAGCCCGGCGAGTCTCTGGGGTCGCCCCAAGCGGACTCTGAGAGGACTCACATTGTAAGTACTCTTCGTGTATAAAAACACCCCGGGGTCTTTTTATAAAAACACCCTGGGGTGTCATTTCTTCGGGCACAGGTCTGTAAAAAAAAAAAACACAACTTTACGCTGCTTGTTTTCTTTTATATAAAGTTGCATGTTAAGCTTCAGAACCAGAAAAAAAAATCACAATTTTGTTGCATTTTTAAACTGTTTAACTTCTTAATTTGCTGCCTTAGATGATTTCTTTTCACATTTGTTAACACGAGTTGGGGTTAAATCTAAATCTTGTCCAGTGACTTGAGTTTTTTAGGCCTTAAAACACTCCGCTCATCCTGCAGAGGAAACAAGACGCATGCTCCAAAGCTCTCGTGTATCATTCCAACCGTCTTCAGAAGAAGTTGGAATAAGTCTCGTCCTGTAAACGTCTGCGTCCCGTTTGATTTCTGAGAAACGTGCGGGATGCAAAATGGCTCAGAAGTTGATCCGAGACATTCGTTGATCCCCAATTCTCCTTTTGAAGCAGCGCTTCAGAGACACAGAGGTCGCGCCCCCGTGGCTTTGTTTTGTTTTTAGAATGCGCTGTTTACATTTTATACTTTAAAGTGACACATAAGGCAGATACCAATATGTTTTAGACATTTTAAAATTAAAACTACATTTTTTTTTTTTTGGTGGAAGAAATACACGAACAATTCGAAAATTGGAAAAGCTTCAAGAATTAAACATGAACAAATATTTAAATTAATAAAAAGTATGGTTGCCACTCGAGCTTTGACCCCATTTTTTCATAAATTGTTTTAAATGGTGGATACAGCTTTGCTTTGAAGTAGTTGTATTGACTCGAGTCGGGAGTCCAAATCTCACAACACACCAGAGCTCCTGAAGTTCTTTCAGTATTTATATCATGTTCAGATTTTTAAGTCCAGCTCATCATTGATGAGAAAAAAAATCAAAATAATTCTCCTCTCCGTTTTGTATCAATTTGACCCAACTGGAGTGTTTTTAAAATAAAGCTGAACTTCTCCACTACGTCATAAGGTGGAGGCTGAGGTGACGGGTGTCCTCTCACATGAGCTCTGGATGGTC